>LR812538.1:30904773-31504773 GCA_903798195.1 Danio kyathit | reverse complement strand
ATGAAATGTGCTATATAAATAAACTTACTGTCCCTATTGCATTTAAGTTTTTCCATGTCACTGATGATTTTCTTATGACAATCTGTGTTTTAGATATATTATGGTAAGGTAAGCCCTAGCAAATGTCCTGAAGTTACGGGACTTCTGGGTCTCCTGTGAGCGAAATATAAGACGGTTAGAGAAAGTGTAGATCAGATCATATGGAAAAAAACACTTGCCTTTGGCTTATTGCCTTCTTTATCAGGGCTTGCCACAGTGAAATGATCCACCCCAGTTGATCTGGTTGATGTTATGTGTGTGTATGTGTGTGCCTTTTTTGATGAAACCATTCTATATTCTAGTGGTGATAAATCATGAACACATGAAGATAGAATAATTTTTGTTTTGTTTTGTTTTGTTTAAAAACAGAGGCATAGTTATTAATTTTGATAAATGTTATGGTCACATATTCATAGCAGAAAATATTCAAACGGCCGTCCAATTTGTGTGAAAATCATGAAAAATGTTGCCGGTGGCTGACAACTGTAAAAAAATGCTGGCGGAGAAAGACTTATTATTATCAAAAAAAAGTTCAACAAAAGAAGAAAAGTATTTACTATAATTTCACTCAAAAATGTGTTCGAACTAATTATAACTCTCCTAGGTTGTCTTTGTGTGGTGAAAAGTACATTTCTGTGACATTCCTTGTGATTTTTTTTAAAGCTTTAAGACAAAACATATGCATAATTCATCAGTCAGCACCATTGTTAAGCATTTTCTCCAGTATTCCTCTCAAAAATATGTTTTTAAACACTGTTTCATACTGTTACGGATATCCAACTAATCTTGTCAGCTTCTGGGTAGGGTTTTTTTTCATTTTCTTTTCTCCACTGACTTTCTACAGCACACTGAAAAAAAATATTTTACATACACTTTATAAAGGCTGAATTTAAACAAACAAATGAAATTAACTTAATTTGCTCAGCCCAAATAAATTGTTTACAACCACTTACATTTAAAAAAAAATTGCAAATCCAATGAATCACCTATGAATCATTTTTTTTATTAATTATAATTAATCAAAGAGTTTCTAAGGAGGTTGATTTTTATATGTTAGCTGTCTTATGATTATATAAATTTATGTAGCACTGTGAAGTCCTGCAAGACACAATATTTAGTTTCACTGTATGTCTACACATGTAGCGGAATGACAATTAACTTGACTTGGCAGAGAGGGTGAATGGGAATATTCTTCGTGTAACATTAGTAACATATTATAAGCCGCACGATAATGTTAATTGTCCACATTGTCCAAAATGATACTTATCATGCATACTACACAGCTGACCTTGTGTAATTCACTTTTCCCCTTCTTTATCTGTGAAGTCAATTTCTGGTTCATACTTATATGACTATGAACTAATCCAATATTGCCACTCGCCATTGTGTAGAAATTACTACTTCAGTTAAATGAGTGAAAGTGCTGGTGTGATTAAGTGGAAATAAGGACCAATTTGCATATTCATGATTTCTTTTATATGAAATTAAGTAAGGGTGTGGATTTATATTGTAGCCATTGCAAGAGATGAAGAAATTAATTTCACAGGGGAAAAAATCAAGATTTAAGGGATATATTTAGTTTTTTTTAAAGTCTGGGATAGTTTTGGTTTCATTCCAAAATACTTAGTTTGAATAATATATACCACTTGCTTTAATTTTAAAAAAGAAGGAAAAATTCATAGCACTGCTTGGATCGTTTTGATGGATAGTTGGTCATTTATACTTCAAAAGGCAATTTGCTGTGAAAATAACTTGAGGCAATTTCTGCTGAACCTAGACAGAAATTTAATCTGTGCTGTCATTGTTCTCTAATAAATCAATGAAAAGTGAAAAGCTTGTATAAATGCACTAAGGACTCATTAAACATTTGTGGGCATTTGATGCCTTTAAAGATTTATTTATTTCATTTTCGGATCATTCCCAAACCCGCGGTAATTAAAGAATATTTTCTCTGTGAACCAATTAAGACATTCGCCGGCAAATATGTTCCTGTCAGTATAGATATGTGAGATGCTGAGGGTTGAACTCTGGGGTTGTTTATGATCTGTAAACAAGAAGCAATTATTCTCCCTCTGCTGTGAAGAAGGGACTTGGCCTTATGTTGGCCTGTGTCACAAGAAATCAAATACAAAGTAAATTTATTTCTTTACGTTGGTGAACAGAAAGCCAGATGCAGTGCCAATCCTGGACAGTCCTTAGTGATTAGCATAAAAGAAAACAAACAATTATTTGTGGATTAGAATGCTCGGTTTTATAGAGCAAATTAATTAGCGACTGCACACCTATGCAGAAACAGCTGTGCGCTCATATTGGTAATGAGAATCTGAACTTTACAAGACATATACATCAGCCTCTCTCTATCTAGCTCTCCACATGCCGGTTATTTCCTTTCTACATCATTGTCAACAATAAGGTCATCGTCAGCCTCATGATGACTGTCAATGTCACTGCCAATGTCAGTGGCACTCATCACCGCACGTCTGTTTAGTTTCAACACATTTTCTTTGCTAGTGCAAAAAATTGTTTACTAACATAATAATTTTTTTTTATGCTTAAACAACCATAAACAGCCTCTTTGCCCATAGTCCAGCTGCAGTGACAAGGACAGCTGCCTGACTGATGCATTTTGGAGATATTTCATTCTATTCTCACATACATACATACATATACACACACACACATACATATATATATATATATATATGTATAGAGAGAGAGAGAGAGAGAGCCATCAGAAGGCTTTCTTCAATTGTTCCTGTTATTATAAGTAATCGGTGGAGAAATAAATTTAGTTGTGCATTAAATGGCTTAATTTTGACCTGCAACATAAAGATCATTGCTATTTCTAAATCATGTTGTGGTGTGTCTGTTACATCAGCAGATCGGATTCACAACACTGGAGATGGTTATTACTAGGTCCACACGAAAGCTGCGCGTGCAGAAGTCCGCAGATTTTTAGCCCATCATTGAGTCTATTTATTTGCTTGTGTAAATGTGTGTAAATTTATATTTGTTCAGTTTTTAAATAAATTTCGGTAATATTATTGACTAATATGAAAGTGTTTTATTTATTAACAATACAGTTATTTTCAGTCTTTTATATATTATATAAGAGACGTGCTTTGTTTACCAAATAAATGGATCTAGATGGATATGAATTGTAACTATTAAATATAAGTTAAAAAGCTATTATTTTTTATTTCATATATTAAGATTTTAGTTACAATACTCCCCAAATAATTTCCGCATAAATCCACAGATTTTTTTACAAAATTCTCCTCAGAAATAGCAAAAATTGTCCGCAGATTCTGTCTGGCCCTAGTTATTACCTGCTCTTCACACACAAAGTAGGCCTACCTGAAACATTTAAATCAGAAAAGGCTCAATAATATATTGGACAGATCCTCAACACACTGATTTCTCCCCTTTGTGCTGCTGTTTTAGAAGTGTCCGTATATTGGAGAGGCGATATGCGCCACTCCACAAGGTTATTCTTATAATATGTTTGTTCTCTCATCCTTCCGACTGAGTTTATTCTTCTGAGGGGAGTACTTTAAGTGCTGCGAATAGTTTGTAAAGCCTGGCTCATTGTGGTCAAAGTAGTTGATTAAATTTTTAAAAGTGAAACTGACGGCCCGGCGCATATGAATTGTCATTAACAAAAAATTATTTAGCCTAATATAGGCTACTCGCAAATTGTGAATATTTCGCTGTCATTTTATATATATTAACAATTTATTTAACAGACCAGTTTGTCAGTTTGTGCGCTGAAGCATAAGCGGATCTTGAATTGAACTTCACCAATATTCTTGTTTGTTTTGTGAATAACTGACCAACAAAAATACATTAAAATAACCAACAAATTATACCAAACGAAATTCGTTCCAAAAAGATAATTTTTCAGACAAAAAATATTTTTTCAGACATGCTTTTAGTTTCTCCATCTCACTCACGGTGAGATTTGGCGAGGGATTACTAAGTACAACAGGCCTCAGACAGTTTAGTTTAGTCTACTTCAAACCTGAAGGAAATAATCAGGCTTTGCTAAAAGGCTGATTATTTTACCAACGATTAGGGTCAATATTGGTAGCCTATTACAGATTTCAAAGAAAAATATTAATGTTAAAAAGGAAACATAAGCAGGACCACAACAGATCAATGTCATAATGAATGCTCAAATAATGTAGTCCATAGTTTATAGCAAGCATCATGTTTAGTTAGATTGTGCCATCTGTCATATACAGTAGGCTTATAGATCTGTTATTTTTACTAAAGAAGGTATATTATTTGAGTTTATCATCAGAAATATAGAAACTGTATTATGATAATAAAAAAAAGTAAAAATAAATAAATTAAAAAAATGGCACAGTATCGGATCTGTATCGGTCAATACTCAGAATTTTGGTATCGAGATCGGATCGATTCCAAAAAAATGGGATTGGTGCATCCCTAATCCATGCTTTCATGTTGTTGACACCAAATTCTGACCTTACCATTTGAATGTTGCAGCAGAAATTCAGAATATTTAAGTTACTGTTGCCTTCTAGAACCAGTCTGGCCATTCTCCTCTGACATCAACAAGGCATTTGTGCCCACAGAACTGCCGATCACTGGATATTTTCTCTCTTTCTGACCATTCTCTGTAAACCCTAAAATAGTTGTGCATGAAAATCCCAGTAGATCAGCAGTTTCTGAAATACTCAGACCAGCCTGTAAACCATGCCACCAACAACCATGCCATGTTCAAAGTCACTTAAATCACCTTTCTTTCCCATTCTAGAGATAATTGGCATATTATAAAAATCGATTGACATATAATAAAAAAGATTTTAACTGGGATATGCATACTGTATAAGTAGAGTAGGAACTACTGTAAATCCATGCAATGATTGATTAGTTTTTGGTTAACTTTTTTTAAATTAACCATTTAAATGATAAGATTTATAATGTAATACATATTAAATATCTAACATCATAAAAGTACAAGGTGAGTGACTGATAATTGTAAACTATCTGCTTCTATTTTCGGAATGACAATAAATGCTACGTAAATGGTATTCAAATTCACATTTGAAGCATATAACACTGGATAAAGCAAATAATCAGCACCTAAGATGATTATTGTCACTGCAGTTTATGCTGTTATTCAGCCGTGATGTCACAGAAATAGAAACGGATATTTACATTTTAAGTTCTAGTTTCAGTTGTTTTGGCATTAAGTAAAATCAATGTTGTTTTTGTACTAAGTAAAATTTGTATTAAGTAAAATCAATGTAAATAAAACAATAGAAATATTTCCCTGGCAACAAGAGCTTTTGAATATTTTGTTTTTCCAAGTGCTCATTGTGTTTTTCACAGTTAAAGTGCACCCACACATTTGCTGTTAATTTATTCACTCTCAGGCTGTCTAAAAAATACACATCTTTTTTATGAATCATCAAAATTGAGTGTTGCACGATATTACCAGGCTTAACTCATTTAAAAAGTCCTGTAATTACCTGCAATCAAATCAATCAACTAATTAGCTGCTACCAACCATTAATATTTATATGTTGTTGCAGTATAGTGAATGCCAGCAAGCAAGGACATTTGTAAATAAACTTTCACGGCCACTCACCCTATGAATATTTTAACATTATTTATATGCCATATGGTCATTACTCATTTCGTAGTCTTAAACAACTTGAGACTTGGCTCGACTCTTTTTCATCTTGACGTGAATCCCGACTCAAAGCTCAGGAGATAGGACAGGATGGAGGAGAAAACACCAGGAACCCCAGAGAGTAATGACACTCATTAATGGCGGGCTGGAGAAGACTGATGGCAATGTTTTGAAATGCGACGCAGTTGAAAGTCACTCAAAGCTGTCTGCGTGCGAATCTCTCCAAAGGTTTGAGTAAACTATGAGAGCACTTCCAAAGACACGTGCCTTCATCTCAAAAACCATTAGCACTTCCTGCTGTTTGTCTGTATCCTACCTGTTAGAACTGCACAATTTCTGAATAAACTGAGAATCATGGTGTTGTTGTTCAGTTTTTTTCAAATATCAACAACTAATCAAAAAAGACCAAAAATACAATAATTTGAATGAATAATTACATTTCTCACTCATAAAGACTTCAATTATTTCATTAATGGATGAATCAGAATTTTTGAACAAATCTCTTGAAAATCATTCAATGACTACTTTTAAATGGACATCAGCAATCACATGATTTGCCTTAATCTGATTAGGACAATAATATGATTAAGGATTAACAATAATATGATTAACATGAATTGCGTTTTGAATGTTCCTTTCATGATGTTATAGCACATAATTCGATTAATGTCATTGCGTCACCATGCTAACCACATGTCCTCGAGTTCCATGTAATTTCGGGTGTTTCATTTTTAATTTGTCGACTTTATCTGCAGTTTCACTTTCATTCAGGAACATTTCATGCATGCCCTCTGTGACAAATGAGATTTTGGATGCGAGTATGAACTGCTGGAAGAGAGTGTTGTTTTAATGGAATTTGATACTGCATGCCGTATGGGGAAAAAAAAATCTCCGCATTCTGCAGTGTATCTGTTCTTGGTCTTTTACTGACTCGGTAGGTGCAGAGAATAGTGTCAAACAGCTGTGTGTGTATAGACTATCCTGTCGCAGAATGCAAGTCCTACATGATGGTAATAGTTTGATTGCGGTGTTTACATGTCTGTACTGCACTTTAACAATGCGACTAAAATCAGCATACTCCACATGTCTTAATCTAGTTTCTGTTTAGTTCAATTATGACCTTTATCGGATTAAATTAATCAAAAATCATGTTTACATGGTAGACCCTTAATCAGAGTATTGTCTTAATCGAATTAAAATCGTATTATTGGTGTCCATGTAAACATACTCAATGACAAATACTTCTTAACAGCCACTTGTTGTCACTACTGGTGTAATAATATGAGCTTCATTTGAAATGCCAAGATATTATCAATTTGTTATTTACTCTGTTTTGGTCCCAACTGTCAACATCAGTGTGTATATATGAAATATAATCTTTTATCTCTAAGATAATTTGACTTTTTATGTCAGAAATAACAATACTGTGTGTTTAGAAAGACTGAAGACAGAATCTGTTTCCTTTAGAAATAGGACAACAGCTCTTTTTGAAATGTTTTCTGTAAAAAAAAAAAAACTAGCCTCCAACATCACTTAGTTTACACTGACTATATAAGGAACTGTCCACCAATGTTAATAGAGATGTTATTACAGTATGTTATTAAAGGTCTATGGGATTTGCATCAGTATTCGATGCTTGCTGTATGATAAAAATGTTTTGGCTAAAGTAATTAGTTTTTTTAGGGTGGCACGGTGGCTCAGTGGATAGTACTGTCGCCTCATAGCAAAAAGGTTGCTGTTTCGAGTCCTGGCTGGGCCAGCTGGCATTTTTGTGTGCAGTTTGCAGTTTGTTCTTCCCGTGTTCGTGTGGGTTTCCTCTGGGTGCTCCAGTTTCCCTCACGGTCCAAAAACATGCGCTATGAATGAATTGGAGAAACTAAATTGGCCGTAACAGGCGACGCAGTGGCGCAGTAGGTAGTGCTGTCGCCTCCAAGCAAAAGAACGTCGCTGGGTCGCAGGTTCGAACCTTGGCTGGGCTGGGTCAGTTGGCATTTCTGTGTGGAGTTTGCATGTTCTCCCTGCGTTCGCATGGGTTTCCTCCGGTTTCCCCCACAGTCCAAAGACATGCGGTACAGGGGAATTGGGTAAGCTAATTTCTCCGTAGTGTATGAGTGTGAATGAGTGTGTGGATGTTTCCCAGAGATGGGTTGCGGCTGGAAGGGCATCCGCTGCGCAAAATCGTGCTGGATAAGTTGGCGGTACATTCCGCTGTGGCGACCCCAAATTAATAAAGGGACTAAGCCGACAAGAAAATGAATGAAATGAAATTGGCCGTAGTGTGTAATGAGTGTGTGTGAATAAGTCTGTATGGTTGTTTTCCAATACAGGGTTGTGCCTGGAAGGGCATCCGCTGCGTGAAACATATGCCGGAGTAGTTGGCAGTTCATTCCGTTGTGGCAACCCCTGATAAATAAGGGACTAAGCCGAAGGAAAATAAACGATTGAATGAATACATTTTTTTAAAGTGCAAATGTAAACATACATAATCTACCAAAGACTTTGAATCTTCATTACAAAACGGATTCAGTCTGTCGCTCTTAGTTATCGATCAACATTCAACAGAAATTATTTTTCCTCAAAAGCATTAAATGCCTGACATATTTTCAAATATTTTTTATTAATAGGAAGTCTTCCCAAACAATCTGCACTCCATCATCATTTTTCACAAACTGTATACATTAGACATACAAATGAGCCCATCTCCAAAGTTTATTTCTGAAAATAGGGCAGGAGTTTTACTCACAAGATCCAAACAGCACCGTCAGATTTAGTGTTTGCATATCATTTTTGTCCAAACACAGCCTGCCTATCTCGCAACTGTGCACATACCACAAAGGATTATATATATATATATGTATATATATATATATATATATATATATATATATATATATATATATATATATATATATATATATATATATATATATATATATATTTCATACAGTCAGTTGTCATGGTTGAGGCTTGAATGAAGGTTGTTTTCCAGCAGGTTAATAAACACAGAAAAAAAAAATCTATATTATTTATCTAGGAATAAGACCGCGTAGGTGCAGCTTTACGACCCGTTTTAAGATTTAATAGTTTTGCTGCATTCCAGATAATGAATTATTTACTATATTCATCCATCATGTAATGGTAGACAGATAAAAAAAATACATGGTTTACTATATATGTTTTGCTTCCTTATCAGATGAACAAACACAGCTCTAGTGCAACAAACGACAAATGTGGACTCTTTATCATCCCACTGAAATGACAAAGATGCTCTACTAGACATTAGCCAGGTAATTTAGCAAAAAATGAGTCCAAGATTGTGATAATGTTATGTTAGGAATAAAACTCTCATTTCTTTGTGCACATAAATGAAAACAATATTCTACATAGCTTATATGTGATATATGCTCTGCTCTGTTCTGTCTCTTGCGCTCTCTCATTTCATAATTCAAAATACCCTTTATTAGCAAAATAAACAGGACTGTGCAGTGCCAAAACATTAATACCCAGAGCACACACACACGCACAGGTATGAGTCCCTCGTCTTGTTTGTCTCCTGCAGTCTCTTAAGAGCGGCGGGATGGTTTGTGTGGAGGTTCTGGGTTCAGACAGCGGTGTATCAGAGGGCAGGAGTGTGCTGCTAGTGTGTGGGGGTGAGTGGAGAGAAGCTGTCAGCATCCAGATGATACATCATTACAGAAATCTGTAAAATGTACATCAGGTATGACTGGGCGTGTGGTGCTGGGAAACCTGGCCTGATCTGCTCTGACAGAGTCGGCAAGGTGTATGATCCTGCTTGAGGCTAACAACAGCACAAATAAAGCACAGCTCTTGTTTTGGCAAAACAAACACCTCAGTGAATACCCCGTTATACTTTAATGAAGGGATTTCAAATGTTTTGATATCTAAATATTATCGCATTGCTGATGAAACCACACAAAGATTTTTTTTAATACTGTATATGGGCAAAATAATTAAAGAAAGTTGCCTTGTGGTTGCAACATACTGAAGGTTCATTGAAAAAAACAAACAAACCTCTACCTAAATACCTTTTTTGCAGATGTCAAAAAATCATATCCAGTGCACATACAATACAACTCTGCAGCTTCCAGATAAAATTGTATTGCTTATTGAATGTTATCACATTGCACTCTGGAATACTTGATTCTAATTGGTCATTCGCACCAATCACCAGCTGTTCTCCCACTCAATATAAAATCTGGGTAACTGAAATTATTTAAGAACTAAAATTATTAATACTTTAAAATTGCGTCTGTGTTCACATTCTTGTATTGTTTTGTAATGGATAGACAACAAGCACACTCAAAAAAATGATTCAAGCCCTTCTTAGATGTGACACAAGTAAATATTGTTCCCTTTATTTAAATATTCATTCATTCATTCATTTTCTTGTCGGCTTTGTCCCTTGCGGGGTCGCCACAGCGGAATGAACCGCCAACTTATCCAGCACGATTTTACGCAGCGGATGCCCTTCCAGCCGCAACCCATCTCTGGGAACTTCCACACACACATTCACACTCATACACTATGGACAATTTAGCTTACCCAATTCACCTGTACTGCATGTCTTTGGACTGTGGGGGAAACCGGAGCACCCGGAGGAAACCCACGCGAACCCAGGGAGAACATGCAAACTCCACACAGAAACGCCAACTGACCCAGCCCAGCCGAGGTTTGAACCTACGACCCAGCGACGTTCTTATTTAAATATATCTATTTTTAAAATATAAATTTACATTTAATTGATGTAACATAAAATGTATTAGTCGTTTCACCTATAATCTTTATTAATCCAAATCAAATGAGTTCAATAAGGTGACCCCTTTCTGCGCATGCGCGAGTCCGCGCGTTTTCACTGCCACCTGCCACCTTCACTGCCACCTGCCACCATTTTCCACCTGTGGCTTCAGACGAGTTGACTAGACGCTCCCGATTACAAAAAGTCATTTCTCTGGTGAGTATTCGTTTGTGCTTCTTTTTTTCAGCTAGTATCTCGCTATAAGTGCATGTTACATTCTATAATATCGACCGTGTGCAACAAGCGTGATAAAGTTTTGCTTGGTTTTCAGTAAAGTTGGCGGCTAACGTTAGCTGGCTAGCCAGCCGCTCATCATGCAGGGGAAAAATAGACTGACATAGAGTTAACGTTAACGCTTTTTATCATAATGTTCCGACGTTGATTTAATGTTTTGTTGGTCTTCGGGGTGATGTTGAAACAACGTCAGACTGTTTGAGTCAATGTATTTTATCTATGAATCAATTTAATGGTCTGATGTTGCGATCACGATGTGAATGTTGATTGAACACAAAAAAATGTGACGACTCATAAGATATTTACTACCAAAATTCAGCTGTAAATCAATGTTTGTTATTTTCTGACCGGTCTTTAAATCCGTGTCAAAATGCTTTTCATGCGTGACCTCAAACACAACGTTGAAAATGTTATATTGTTCATTTGGCTTTTGTTCAAAATAAAATAGCACTGTAAAATGTATTAAACAATATTTCATGATTTTATCTGTCTTCACTGTTGCTGAAAAATTGCTAAAACGTTTTAAATGTTGATGTTATATTACTGTCAGGTTCTCAAATGCAATTTTGACTTGTTGATAAGCTTTTAAGTATTCCTGCACTTGTACACAATACTAATGCATTTATTTTATCTTTGCAGTTTGATCAGCTTTACAGGGTTCCTTCTGGCAACCTCCTAGTTATAGTAAGTATTGTCTTCTTACTAAGCTGTTATGTATTGTTATTATTAATGTAATGAATGCTAAATGTATTTAATCTTCTTTTTAGGTTAGTCTATGTGGCAGTGCAAAGAATGCAGTTTGGAACTAGATCGCAGGTATTTATTGTTGCAACATTTTAGGCAGACTCATGGGCATTTTAGAGGCAGTTGTCGCTATCCATGTCCATACACAGATTGCCTGTGTACATTTAATACATGGAGTAAGCTATTAAATCACACATACAGAAGTCATGCTAAACCGCAAACTCCGAAACCGGTAGAAATATCTACATTCCAGTGTCACGTGTTCTCATGCAGAGAACTAGCAACAGAAACAGACTTATTCCAACACTTAAATGGACATCTCAGGCATTATGAAACTGTTCGGTGTGTGTTTCTAGGATGCCCGTTTAAAACTAATATTTACAGTATCCACTTATTTTGACATTTTAAATGTAGAAAAAACATTTGTTTTCATTAACATATTTGATTCACAAGTGATGTTCAAATGTTCCTTATTTAGAAATTAAAGTTAACATTTAATTGTTTTATCAGGGCGTGCATACTTTTTGCACTTTTGTAAAAAAAATGTTGGCTATAACTTTATAACTAAATGTTGGCTATTAACGTTGTTAATAGCCTGTTTAAAGTTAATAAATATTGCAACTCTAAATCTGCTATATTGGAATTAGCTGAATGTCCATTAAATACTATGCTAGGGTAATTTTTTTTTTCTCTTTTGAAATGGCAAAAAGAGTACTAGATTGTTTTGTAGATTTGTACTGTATGTGTTGACCTTTTTTTTTTGTCCATGACACATAATAGCTACATAATTGCATTAATTTGTCATTAATCCTGGACCTCTATTTAGTAGAAAGTATAAACTTTAAATGGCTGTTTTTGTTTAATTTCCAGGTAAATGCTGAGTTCCTGCGAATCACCACCAATCAAAGTTATTGTCACAGCTGGATCACTTCTCTGACAAGCTGATACAGATCTTCAAGAAGAAAGGAGGAATGAAGGGGCAAAGGATCAAGAATGTCCTGGCGATTAATGATTTGGTAAGTAGATGTGCTTGAACCATCCTTTCACTGTATTGGGGTGATTATTGTATGGTTTTCTTGTCCATAGCTGCTCATTTTAACACTTTTGGGAAATAATGCATATGTAGCGAACTTTTGCATTTCACCGTCTGCATTACACCAATACTGTTTGTATAAACAATGCATTGTAACTGTTACCGTGTTTAGAGCATTTAGAGGGGCACCTTGATGGGCACAACCCTCTGTTCTCTTACATGTGCACTTACATTTTTACAAATTCCTGTCTTGATTGGTCCTTCTGCTTTAGTGTGATGATGTTAACACCAGAAGGGAGTGCACCCTGAGAAGCCTTGTCATCTACCTCAGTGAAGATCCTGACTCATTCTTTAAGGCATATTTGGTAAGTTTGATTATGTTTCTCATGTAGTGTCTAACAGTGTAACTCCGTAGTTTAACTCTGTTATTTTTCCCATGACACACGATTACAAAACTGAATAACTCTCAATGTAAACCGATGCACACAGAAAGATTCACAAATGTTGTGACTATTATATAAATTAGACAGATGCACACAAAATATCATTGCATATGACTGTGTTTTCAGGCCTCTGGCACTGAGGATGTGGAGAGGGGCATCTCAAGCACATGGGGATTTACATGATCCGAAGTTATGACAATGTAGAGCCAGAGGATGTGGGAATTGTGATCGAAGGCAGTAAAGTCCTGAACAACGTAGGCAGTGTCATCATGGGGTTCATCGTGCAGTTTGGGCTCATTTATGCTCTTGATCTGAGCTTTCCAGAAAACCTCAAGTACACCTTTGAGTTCATCCAGAAAATGATTATAAATTTGGATGGCCACAAGTTCAATCCAAAGATACAGCAGCTGAAAATCAAATTGTTTTCATAAGAAGTGAACACCAGATGACAAAAACATGAAGTTTCTTTATGCTTTCGTATTTGGGATCATTTGTCTTTTCAATCTTCTGCCATCTTTCATCTACTAAACCAACAATACTAAGTGAACTCATGAACGTTTTCCTTGTGACATTTTACATTGTGACTAAGCTACACAGAGGCAGCATGTGGACGAGTAAAAAAACTTGGACATACAATTGCAAAATCATATTTTTTTTACGATAAATGTAGTCTATGCAGCGAGGGTGACTTGGTGTGATAATTGATTCTCCCTTACAAACTAATGGTTGATGGGGTTTTAAGTTTGGAATTCCAAATGCAACTTTTTTTTTGGGGGGGGGGATGCTAACCTTTGCACGTCATAGCTCATTCATATACAGTATAGTGTCAACGGGTGTCTCCATTACTCTCATACCTGTCAGGTGATTGCATGACTCAACACTTGTTGAAATGGACTTGACTTTGTTTAAACAGGACTCAAAACACTACAGATTTTTGAATTATGAATGGCCAGACCAATACTCACACAGTCAAATGTTCAGAGATTGTTTGAGTTTTGGTGACAATGGGTCTCCTTGTTATAATCAAACCGTCTTGGTCTGTTTTCACCTTCCTATAGCCCAAATTTGGTCCACACAGCCTGTTTTTTTTTTTTTTTTTTACTGTTTTTGTTTGAATTGACCATTTATACTACACAGATTAAAAATGCTGTACCTCTCGAGAAGCATATTTTCATATTCTTACTGTTCTAATGTTATGCCCTTTAAGAAACGTTACAAAAAGTTTGCTGCTTCCCATTTCATTAAATGTGCTCTGTTTTAGATAGATTTTTATTTATTTATTTTTTAGTGCATTGTTAACATGTAAGACTGGTTTTACATCTGGTTTTAAGGTCTGACAGATACTAAAAATTGTCTTACAGTTAAAATTAGTCAAGTACACAGCCAGTAGTTTCTGCCTTTTTTTGTTACACACACACGCACATACATGCTTACATATTGTGCTTTTAATGCATGTTATAATTAAGTTGAATGTTGATCAAGCTAGCATTCAAATTTATTGGAATGTTTTCATTGTGCATAATTTGCTGGTGCCTCTACTCCCTTACTGTGTTTGTGGTTTTGGGAGACATTTACTTCACACCTGATGCAAGAACTGTTAAAGTGTTTTTATCAGTTTTTTTTTTCAATAAAAAAAAAAAAAACTCAATCTGGTTGGCTTGTGTGTGTGTGGTGTGGTGGGGTTGTAGTAATGGGGGATCAAATGAAAAATAAATATTTCAAATTAATTAATTTATATTGAGTTCAAGAAATGTAAATCAATTATAGTAATTTAATGGATTTCTATTTGCTTAGCTATATTTGATAAAATTGAGGTGGACTAACTCAATTAAATTTCATTACGTAAATGATCTTTCTTTAGGTTAGGGCTACATATATTTATTGGATGGAAAACCTGCACACAATTAAATTGAGTTAACCCAATGAGCTATTTTTTTGAGTGCAGGTATGATTTAAAACATCTCAGATAAGCATCTCTTGTCCACATAATTATTTTTGTAGTGAAAAGCGATGTAATAATTAACTGTAACATATTCCTTAAAGCCATCTGCTGCGTAAAACATATGCTGGGATAGTTAGAGGTTCATTCCACTGTGGCAACTCCTGATAAATAAGAGACTAAGCTGAAGGAAAATAAATGAATTAATATTCCTTAAAAGGATAGTTCACCCAAAACTGTAATTTACAACATATTTTTGGAAGCATGTAACCATTGACTTCCATAGATGTTGCATTTGCTACTGGAAGTCAATGATTACCGTTTTTCAGCTTTCTTCAAACTTTCCCCTTTAGTGTCTAACAGAAGTAAGAAACTGACAAAGATTTGGAACGACTAAATAGTGAGTAAATATTCATCTTGTGGCTTAACTGTCCTTTTAAATGTCTATCAACCTTTACTACATTTCGTCAGCTTTGCGTTCAGTGAGTTAATAAACTATTTTGACTCAAATCAATATTTTATGTTCAGTGTTGGGTAAGTTACTTAAAAAAAGTAATTACAAATTACTGATTACTACTGGAAAATTGTAATTTGACTACATTACTAATTACTTCATGTAAAAAGTAATCAGATCGCTAATTACTTTACTTTGAAGTTACTTTTAAAACGTAAAATATACCTATAAAAAATCAAAATAAACTGCAGCTCCTTCAGTATTTTAATATTCACTGAAAATCATTACAATGATTACAGCTTAAAGAGTTTGCCTAAAACTTAAAACTCTCATCATTCAGTTTTTCCAATCCTTTTTGTCTTTTTTTTTTACACAAAAGAAGACATTTATAAGAAAACTGGATACCTGTAACCATTGCCATCCATAGAATGAAAAAGCACTGCAGTGTCTGGGTGATCTGTGTTTGTCTGAGGTAATTAGTTTACCTAAATGTGTATATTCCAAAGTATGAAGTTGATCGCTCAGTTCTTGTCACATGATTCGCGGTATTCAACTGGGTTTGGCTGGTAAATGCGAGCACGGGCAATATGCGCTCCCAATATGTACATGCATGGAAAAAAACATGATATGTGAACAGCCCCATAAGCAGCTACGCTTCTCTTCACATTCAGAAGGTCACTCCCAATCCTGCACAAAAATTCAATTTAACTGGGCTGCCGGGTTTGGGCCGCCATGTTTTTGGGTGCTGGTGTCCTCCGTGGTGACGAGTACGGTAGTAGAATGAACAATTTGCTTGTCAAGTTAAAAGCAGTCAAAAGTTCTTTAGACTGCATTTTACAGCAATACGTTTGTTTTTACGCTCAGTGAAATCAAAGTAATGGCTGTATTTCCACTTGAAGAAGCAGCCATTCTCGACAGCAACCATGATCAGCTCGCGTTCTCCAGCAATTCAAAAGCACATTCTCAATAACTGACATTGCGGCAGAAAACATGATTTAAAAGTAGCATTTTTTCTTCCAAAAACTATATTTGTAACATAAGTAACGCAATTACATTTACTTTATAAATTGTAATCAAATTACACAAATTTAAAATGTAATTTGTTACATTACCTACACATCCATATGGATGCATAATAACTGGGATAATGTACGTCTAGCCAGTCCTGATCACCTTACGTTGGGCTATTTCATCAACATCTGGATGATGTACAAATCAATCACTGTGGTAAAATAAACAATGTACATAACATTATCTATTTTACCAGAGTGAATATTTTGTACATCAACAGATATTGATGTTTAGATTGCATTTGTATTGTTATTATTGTAAGGTAAACTTATTTGGTAGCTCACCTGGTACACCAAATCACTTGCAATGCAGAATGTTGAGTGAAAGCCCTCATGACACGATAAAAGACCTCAAAGACCTGTTGAAAAACAAAACCAGTATGATGGCTTTAGTAAATGTGTCTTGATCTCAATTGATTTTGTTTACACTGTCACTTAGGTACTTTAGATGCACAATTGGACATTTCAGTTCTGAACTGCTCCAACATACTGTGCATACAGCATCTAACATTATAAAACACTAGCAAAATCATGTTTATCTGTTTTGGGGGAAAAACATTTCAAAACCACTCACTGGACGCTTCACTTTGAGTGCTGCAAAACTGATAAGTAATATGTAATATCACTTTGAGAAATGTCACTGCAGGCATGTTTTTTCCAATGTGTCTTGGGTGGATGAGTCACCTGAGTTTGGTGTTAATGTGACAAATGTTGTGATGTCCAAATTAAGATTCTGAAATTACCTGTCAGGCTATTTTAGTAATTAATTATGATATCTGGCACCATAAATGCAATGCTTACAGTACAGTTGACGATGTTGAAGAACTGTGCTACTGCAGGTAGCTGATGAGAAATTTCACACATAATCTATGACAGCTATTCACGTCATAACATCATTTACACAGCATATGGTCATTACTCATTTGCGTATTGCAAACAATTTTAGACTTGGCCTAACTCCTTTTTATCTTTTTTGAGGAAAAACTCTAGAGAAGTCTATAAATGACACCCATTAATTGTGGTTTGGTGAAGACTGATGGTAATGTGTACAAATGCAACACAGCTGAAAGTCACTCAGAGATGTCTGTGTGTGATTCTCAAGGATGGATCTGTGAACATATTTGAGGCTCTTTATTCTCTTCAGCAGGAATTGTTGGTACAATTTCACTATGAAAATAATAGACTATGTAAGTTAGTCACTTAGGATTGTAACAAAAAACAATGTTGTTTCAACAAATGAATTTTTTCATGCAAGGCCATCGTTTGTATATGAGCAATATCACACTCATAGCAATGCAATGTGGCTGTATAACTGGTGAGAGGCATGCGGGAGGCCACATTGCACTGCTACGAGTGTGATATTGTGTTTATACAAAAGTTTGATGGCATAATCGTGTATATATAAAAAAACATCAAACATGGAGAGTTTAAAAATCTTTTTGTAAGAGGAACTACTTTCTTCCGCCATTCATTCACATCTGCAGCTGACGACAGATCAGCATAACCGTTGCTTATTCACTAACATCACTTTAGAGCTAGTATTTGAATGATTCTCTAGCGTAATGTCTAAAGTGATGACAAAACAGATAATTTTGCTCACATTTTAGGATTATAAGGCTGAACGGCATGAAGTGCCATCAGTCTACAGAGATTTCCCAGTATTTCTCTGTTGCCATTGGGAGATCACAATATCATATAGTATAAATACAGTGCTACAACATACAAAATAGAAAGATCGACTTAGAAAGTCATTTACCTGTTTAATAATGATTTGATCAGCAGTAGCTTGAAATTACACAGTTTTTCTCTTAGGGCTTATTATGTGGTCTATGTCGCCATCTTGTGGATGAACATTGTCAATTTGTCTTTGCTCAAAGACATAAGATGTCCTCGCTGCAGCCCGCAGCTTGATGACGTAGGCGGACATCAACTGTGTAGCGGACCTTGTATCGCCCACTAAGGTAATGCCCATGCTACTGTGACAGTTGGGTTTAGGGTAGGGGGAGGTGTAGGCAATCGTCATCTCCTTAGCGGACCTTGTACTGCCCACTAAGGTAGCGCCCATGTTACTGTGATGGTTGGGTTTAGGGAAGGGGGAGGTGTAGGCAATCATCAACTACGTAATGGACCTGGTCAACTACGTTATCAAGGCTGCAGGGCTGCAGCAAGGACTGTCTCCAAAGACAGCCTAATGACCGCCGACCCTCTGTCTCTCAGAAATTGTAAATATTTAAAAATAGACACTATCCTTATAAATAAACTGCATAGTTTCAATCGAAACAACTACATTTTAGACTAAAAAAGCCTCAGAAGTGATGTAATGTAATGTAATGTAATGTGTATTTATATAGCACATTTATTGTTTATGGCCATACACCCAAAGCGCTTCACAACCATGAGGGGAGTCTCTCCACACCACCACCAGTGTGTAGCATCCACTTGGATGATGCGACGGCAGCCACAGGACAACGGAGCCAGTGCGCTCACCACACACCAGCTATAGGTGGAGTGAAGAGACAGTGATAGAGCCAATTCGGTGGATGGGATGATTAGGAGGCCATGATGGGTAAGTGCCGACTGAGGGACTTTGGCCAGGACACCGGGGTTACACCCCTACTCTTTACGAGAAGTGCCATGGGATTTTTAATGACCACAGAGAGTCAGGACCTCGGTTTAACGTCTCATCCGAAAGACGGCGCCCACTGACAGTGTAGTGTCCCCTTCACTTTTACTGGGGCATTAAGACTCACACAGACCACAGGTTGAACACCCCCTGCTGGCCTCTCTAACACCACTTCCAACAGCTACCTAGTTTTTCCCATGTGGTCTCCCATCCAGGTACTGACCAGGCTCAGCCCTGCTTAGCTTCAGTGAGTAACCAGTCTTGGCTGCAGGGTGATATGGCTGTGGCTGTGGCATAAGTACATTATGTTGTCCAACAGCAGCAAAATTTGTCAAACTGTAGAGCATCCTCTGTTTGTTGCTGTATGTGGGATGAATAATACCCAAGGCTGGACAAGTGCTGTTATTTGCAGAATGTTGTATGGCTATCAGCCAATCAGATTTAAGAACTAGACAGAACTATTGTATAAATTTAGATATTGTACACATCAGGAAAATGTTATATTAATCTGCTTACATCATTTTTTTAGATAAGATATATCAAGTATAGATTACACAGAGTTGGGTATTACCAGCTAACTCAAAACTAAATTCTATAAAATTGCAAATCGTCTTGAGCCAAGAAATTTGACAAAAGGGGAATTTTGTTTCCAGCCTTTTTCTGCATTTTTTCTTCTTTTTCTGCGGTTTTTGCATAAATGTGAAATTTGGACAGTTGGTGGCGCTAGAGACTTCACATCGTGTACCCTAAATTTAGTGTGGTTTATGTAAAAAAAGAACACTTAATTTATTTATTTTTTACCAAATAGTTCTATGGGCTGCAATATGGTTAAAAGCAGCAGCAAAAGAAGCCACTAATGGTGCATAGTAGGTGCTTATGCGTGACCCCCTAAATATAGCTGTGAGTAGCAATTAAAGGGCCATACAGATCTGAGGCCAAAAGATGCCACTGATATAATAACTGCATATCTATGCAATATTGGAATATATCAAGAAATGATTGAATCCCCACGGCTCAACCATTTTTAAAATTCCAGTAGCATATAGTATATGTCTGGTGTGATTTTATTATTCTAAACTCCTACATTGAAGACAATTCATTAGCATTCTTTCTGTAATCATCAATTCACCCTGGAGAATGTGGAGCCTATCACATTTGGGTCTTTTTTTATCAGACATGCTTCTTATCAGTAATAACTGTAAGCAATTTAGCACTAGCAGTGCAACTGAACGTGACAGGTAGTTTGAATGAGCTTTTGGGGAAAAGGAGGTATTCCTTGGCAGACTTTCTCTAAGCAACTGCTGCTTTTACAAGACAGAGTCGATATCGGCTGCATCCCAACATAGCATCAGTTATCCACCATCTGTGAAAGCTGAATATATAAAGGAATTCATCCCCCTAAAAAAATCCATTTAGTATTTTTGCAACCAAATTGATTAAATTAGGACTGCAACATCATGTCAAGCATGAGAAATTCCATTAAGGCAAGTCATTCTCTTTTACATTGTACAGCCTAGTTTGCAAAAATAAACACTTACAACTAATACAAGCTATTCTATTAATTCAGCTCAGATTCCATTTTCATCTGTGTACTTAATCAGTTTGCTATAGTGTAAATGTCTAATGTTGTTCCTCACTATTGATGTTGTGCATTTTCTCAATACAAAAGGAACGGCAAAATGGGTTCATTAAAATGCTAAATCATCTGTCCTCAAGGTGAATGTGCTGAAATACTGACGGTATATAAAGTGCACATTGGAGTGTGCTGAGCCACTCACATAGTTAATCGCCTTATTTCACCGGATTTTAAGGAGAAAATGATAGACACACCACCAAAACAGTGTTGTTTGTCTCAAAATGACATCTTCTTTCCATCGGAAAAAAAAGATACAGAGAACAGACTGCTCGGCTATATCTGGAAAGTGACTCATCTGCAGTTCTTTCAATCACTCTCACCTTAAATCCTGAAGGCAACAGATCAATTTACACCTTTCAAGGAAAAGCACAGACTACTGGGAGTAATAAAAGCTCCCAGACGTCCAATGTGTAGAAGGATTAAAAGTCTAGGGGGGGAATGCTGATTTCTGGATATATCTGTCATTGCTAAGTGCTGGAGACTTTCTATATGTCTGAAAACATTGCAGTTTTAATATTTCGTGGATACATTTGCAACAACTTACTGATAATGAAAATAACTGATGGTGAATCAGTGAATATTGATTGAATATTGATGTTTCAACACTGCAGTAGAGGTTGGGGTAGATATTGATAAATCATCGCGATATTTTCCGCAGCAATATTATATCAAAATGAGGATGCCTTTATTGAACTATTGCCACTACTTTATTATACTACTTGTTTGAATACTAAAATCAATTCCTTCACTTTACAATTCCTTTGGACTGTAAAAGGTGAGCTGGGTCACCTTCAGCATGCAGTAAGTTAGTAAAACAAAGTTGGCAGTATGGCAGAAGGTTGTGTACAACATTTATGACAGGTTTTAAGTAAAATGTTGGTCAGTTTGTCTGCTTGAAAATCCTTTTTTTTTTTTTTTTTTTGCACTGCAGCTATGTTAATAATAAAAAACTTAAATAAATGTGAGATACACAAACTGAAATGTTTAAGTTAAAACAGAAAAAAAGGTTATTAAATTAATATAGTTTGTTTTCTTTTGGGGATTATTTAAAGTTGCAAAAAAATAATAATATTTCAATATATTTAAAAATCACAATAATATTGTATCATGACACAAGTATCTTGATAATAGAATATTGTGCACTATAAAAATGTACTACTTAAAAACGGGAGCAAATCTATTGCCTTAAAAATGACTTTAAACTCATTGTAACATGGAACTGTTGTTTACTTTTTTTATTTACAGAACTTAATAATTTTAAGGCTTTACTCATTTTAACAGGTTTACTCACTTTTAAAAGTAAAGTCATCTAATTTTTTTTTTTTTACAATGTGGGGATTTTCAGTAAACATTTGCCGGTTATAAACCAGGGTTTCAGGTTTCATCAAGTCAAATTTAAGATTTTTTAAGACATTTTTAGGACCATTACGAATGAAGTTTCAGACATGCACAAGGCTAAACACTAAAGATTTTATTCCAATGGCCCAGTTAATATATATATATATATATATATATATATATATATATATATATATATATATATATATATATATATATATATATATATATATATATATATATATATATATATATATATATATATATATATATATATATATATATATATATATATAGGGCAACCCAGTGGCGCAGTAGGTAGTGCTGTTGCCTCACAGCAAGAACGTCGCTGAGTCGCAGGTTCGAACCTTGGCTGGGCTGGGTCAGTTGGCGTTTCTGTGTGGAGTTTGCATGTTCTCCCTGGGTTCGCGTGGGTTTCCTCCGGGTGCTCCGGTTTCCCCCACATTCCAAAGACATGCAGTACAGGTGAATTGGGTAAGCTAAATTCTCCATAGTGTATGAGTGTGAATGTGTGTGTGGAAGTTCCCAGAGATGGGTTGCGGCTGGAAGGGCATCCGCTGCGTAAAATCGTGCTGGATAAGTTGGCGGTTCATTCCGCTGTGGCGACCCCGCAAGGGACAAAGCCGACAAGAAAATGAATGAATGAATGAATATATATATATATATATATATATATATATATATATATATATATATATATATATATATATATATATATATATATATATATGACACAAGTATATATATATATATAAACATTTAAAACACATGTTATTATAAGGAAGATAATTAAACCACATTGGTAAATCAAGTTAATAAATAAACATTTGTTAAAACATTTATTGAGATGGAAGTTTAGTTATTGGATGGGTGTTAGCCCGATTGTGTAGCTTTATATGTACATAGGAAAATTAGAACATGTTTAGAATTATTTAAGACCTACAACAATATATTTCAGTGAATTTAAGACTTTTTTTAAGGCCTACATTTTTTTTTAAATTTTAAGACATTTTAAGACTTTTTAAGGCCTCGTGGATACCCTGTAAACTTATGTTTATTTCTATTTTGCATACTGGCTAGCCTTGACAGCTGGTGAATCTGTTTCACATACTACGTCAGAAATCGTTTTTATATTTAGTAGAGTATTTTTAACTAAAATTAGATGTACTACATCTGCCATGTTGTTATAGTCACATTACCCACCAACTTCTGAAGTATTGCCTCATGAGATAATAGCATCCATCAAATTCACACAAGAATCTCATTGAAAGAAGTTTGTTCGGGTTCTAACACTGTTTTATGAATAGTATGAACTCAGACATCCATACTCATCCCAAGTATTGTTTTTTGGGCATTTAGTATGGAAGTAGAGGATTCAGTCTGAGGTCCTGACTCTCTGTGGTCATTAAAAATCCCATTGCACTTCTCATAAAGAGTAGGGGTGTAACCCCAGTGTCTTGACCAAATTCCCTCCATTAGCCCTTACCCATCATAGCCTCCCAATCCTCTCCATCCACTCCACCAATAGCTGGTGTGTGGTAAGCGCACTGGTGCCGTTGTCCTGGTGGTGGTGTGAAGAGGGCCACCCCTCTCCCCCTCCCCCCTCATAATTGTGAAGCGCTTTGAGTGTATGGCCATAAATAAATATACATTACATTACATTCAGACACAGAGATGCTCTTAGTATTGAGAGATATAAGGTTACACAGCTTTACCATTGGGAAAAGAATAACATCCAACTTGATAACCAATCACATAACGTCCTTGATATCTGAGTTCTTTAGAATAGCAAATAAATGAAGGAGTTAATGCTGCTAATTGAAACCTCACACGCAAATCTCACGCAAACTTCTCATGAAAAGCTTCATTTTTCTATCTAAACTCTAAAAATAGATAGATCCCAAACTAATGTTTAATGGTAGACATGTTGAAGATCAGCCGATAAGTTGTCAGTTCATTAAATGATAAGCCGTTTTTCAGTGTAGTGAAGAATCCCCTCCATTGACATCCATTCAAAAATATGGCCTCTGGCTTCCTTCCCAGCAGTGCGCAGCATTACATTTTTTTCTTGTCCTAATAGAAGGCTGAACTGAAGGCTGCTTTGAATAGAAACTGCTTGTTAAGTCATGATGTAAAGATTACTGTTTCCAGGTCCAAGCCTCCATTATCCCCAACAGCTGTTTATGAGCACTATTCATTCATATCACACATTTAAGCTAAGCTTTTTAAATGTCACGGTGTACACTATAGTCTCCAAGCATTCGGGACACTAATATTTTAAAGATTCATTAAAGACAAATCACTGTCTGGTCATCTGAGATTTCATTATAGTGATAAAAATTTAGGATCATGATTTTTCAGCAGTGCGCAGCAGCACTGTGACTGTATATTAGCACTGCATTTAGTGTTTGCTTTTGGTTTCAGAGATACCGTCAGTTTGGACCTTGAAATGCTGATGTATGATGTCAGACTGAACAAAAGCCTTCATAGATGCATAAACTGTATTTGTTTTCATAGCCTTCAAACTGCAGATAGTTTAGAGGTCAGCATATGCACAGATGAAAAATAATTAATACAGATTAAACTTAAATAATTAACAATATTTGGAAATTCATCTGAGTAATGGACCCTTTTAACAAAACTGTTAAGACGCATTAAATCATCATCGGTATCTTAAATCCTTGAAAGTATTTTAATATTTAGATTTTAAAAAAAAAATATATATATATATATATATATACTGTAAGAGATATGGACGTAGTATCCGTGATGTTACCCATAGGCTTCTGAGGAGCGCAAATTAAGCTACAAGTAGGCGTGGCCAACCGTCGCCATTTTGTTTACGTATCATCGCGTTGACCGGTGGTTACAAAAAAGGGCAAAGAGGCGGAGTATGAGCGGAGCTACAGATGCCTGCTAGTATTTTGCTTAGACAGGCTTTTGGTCCAGTGGTCAAAAATGGTCCAAAATGTGGCCACCCGTAATATGACCATATCACACCAATATTGGGATCACTACTTTGGTTGCCGGTTCATTTCCGAATAGACTATAAAATTTTACTCTTTACTCTTTGTTTATAAATCCTTACATAATCTAGAGCCATCTTTCTGATCCGATCACTACTAAGGCCCAAACCCGATCGCTTAGATCAAATTCCGAACGGCATCTATTGCAAATACCTCGATCTTGTCTCAAATGCAGGACCGATAGAGCCTTTGCAGTTGTGGGTCCGAAACTATGAAATAAGTTACCATTAAAAATCAGAATAGCACCCACTCTATCTATTTTTAAATCAATGTTAAAGACTCATCTTTTTTCATTTG
Organism: Danio kyathit; assembly: GCA_903798195.1. Lineage (NCBI taxonomy): Eukaryota > Metazoa > Chordata > Actinopteri > Cypriniformes > Danionidae > Danio > Danio kyathit. The sequence continues at coordinate 31,479,398 of LR812538.1, read as the reverse complement.
CATTTAATATTTCCTAATGGCGGTTCCAGGCTATGCCAAATTGCTTCTTTCTTGGAAACGTTTACTGTTGTTACTATTGTTTTGTATTGTTGCTTTTATTGTAGTGTATTGCTGTTTTTTTACCTGCTACTGCTATTGTACAGCACCTTGGTCGACAAAAGGTTGTAATTACTGTAAGTGTGCTTTAAGTGTGAATAAACTTTGATTTGATTGATTTGACTTTTATTTAGGAGAAACGTTTAATAATTCATTAGCTGCAACTAGTTTGTGTTTTGACCACATGTGCTCGGTTGTGTACTATATCAATAAAGTGTTTAGACTTTTAAAAAACACAGTTTGATACATTTAGCCACTAAGCATTGTTTTATGACATTTTACTACAGGAGAAAAATGCAAATTACTTCCAAATACTTCAAATATAGTCTGTGTTAGTAAATGCAAGGCTATTGATGAAATCCAGGCATAATACTGTATGACAATATTTCAGATGACTGTTCTAGAGCCTACAGCTAATCAATCTGTTTTTGCCATAAAGTTGGCCATTTTAACATTGGGCTCAAAAGAAATCTGCTCTATTATGGAGCCAGGACTAGCGGAATTTTGATGAATTGCAGTTTCAGTTACTTCCATATTAGCTTCACGAGGGAGAACGGGATGTTGCCACTTGTAAAAAATGTATGAACATTTATATGTATTATATTATCTATCAAATTACAAAAAAAAAAAATGAATTACTGCTTATGCAAGGTGTTTCTAACATAGTGTCTATGGGCAGCACAGTAAATTTGAAAGTTGTTCTTTCTTCTAGCTGCCGTCTCACATAAGTTTTTTCCGTTTTTTGAAAGTCTTGATAACATCATCGATGGTCAAGTTTTTGTTTTTATTATTAAAAAAAATACTGTAGAATTGTTAAAAAAATGATTTGTTGTACTCTCCCATTCAGTATGCTCAATTTTACCCAATTATGTTGATTTCTGCTACTGAGGATCCCGGAAATGTGAAAAGGGTCTTTTGGCATAGTCTCTGATTTATCAGGGGTCGCCGCACAGCGGAATGAACCGCCATTTACACTGGCATGTTTTATGCCGCGGACGCCCCTACTAGCCTCATCCAAATAATCAAACAATTCTACTTTTATCAAAATAATCTTTAGTTGCAACCATATTTTTGGATAGGTATTCCTCCTGCTCTCATTCTGTGAATATTTGTCGTATGATTTCACAGGAGCAACAGTCATTCTGCGTGTCATTGAGCGCATCAAACTGTGTGAAATCAGATAATGTCTTTCCCTGCTCTGCTGACACGGAGCCCATTGCCTGCTGGGACTCAGCAAGGTCAATTAGCCATGCTGATTCTTCAACAGCCGGCACAAACACAGACCATTATCAGTAATGGAGTTTCTCACCAGAGTCTGTTTGCATTGCACTGACCAGCAGGATAATCGCTCACATGTTGGTTTTATTGGCACTGCCTTGCTCAGTCTTTCACTCATATTTTTTTTTCTTACCATGTGTATGGGAAGAAAATGTGGGCACAGTGATGAAATGCAGTCAATTGGATCAATGTATCTATGGCTTGTGATACAGAGGACAGGGCACCTTTAAACTAGGCCATCTAAGATTTAGCTTCTTTTACCTGAGAAGATTAACTACGGGTCAATAAGAGCTGCAAAATAAACCACAAGTTTTGCTTCCTATCAAGGCTAATAATGAGAAAATATCCCACAATCCTGATAACGGTTCATTTAGACCAGAGATGTATGTTTTTTATTTCGTATGGCTTTGACAGATAAACAAGTTTTATCATTTAGGACTAGCAAGATAGGAGATGAGTTTTATAATTACAACTGAAGCTAGGCATGTAAAAAAAATCAGTTTGCGTTGCATTTATAAAGATACTGTGAGAAATTAATTTGCAGTAATGGCTCATGTTTTGTAAAGATCATATTTTTTTTATGCTGATGCAAATATTTTGTCAGCTATTTCTATGTTTCATTTGTCAAACAAGCAAGCTGCTTTCAAGGAATGCTTCAGAAATGTTAACCTATGAAAACAATCTCACTTATATTGTAAGCGACTGTGAATCAGTACAGATTCTGAGGATTAATGTGATCATACAGTAAGTGTGAGATATGTGAGAAAATAAGGTCATCATAGAGAAACGCATGACTGTTTGTGAGGAAAAAAATATGTAAACTACAGTATATTACCACAAAGCTATAAGTGGTCCTTTGTGGAAAAACAGTAGATCACATTGACACAATTCTTTTAAGATAGAAGTATAAACATTTTAGATAGCAATAGAGATGAAAATATAAGCCAAAATGAAAAATACACAAGTAACTTATGGTATGATAACCTTGGATAAAAATGATCACAGTTTCACGGTATCGTTATTACTGCTCTAAAATATGTTCTTTTTGAATGTCTTGGTAAAAAAAATTGTGTCCCCTTTGAAAACAATATATTTTATTTGGAGAAATATTTTGGAATAGTATATAGTCAGGCTAAATAATTCAAATGAATCACAGATTGCTTTATAATTTAAAACTACATGTTTGGATATCTTTTCTGCTGGAGATACAGTTGTCCTAAAATAAATAAATAAAAAAAAAAAAAAAAAAAAACTACGTTCACCGTAGGAATGGTATAGCAAGAAATCTTGTCGGTTTTAAAACCTTGACTTTTCCAAACCACAGTATACCCAAGCCGCAACCTCCCACTCTCCCTCGGGAAGCCAACAGGGAAGTAACTAAAACTGCAATTCATGGACTCGCCTTTGGGGGCTGGCTTCAGGAAATCCAGATGTTTTCTGACTGCATTGGTAAATTGGTCAATTTTACAGCTGATAAAAACATGTTTACAGCCTGGTATAAAAGATGGTTTTGGTGTATAAAGCTAATATTACCCTTCATGACAACTGTGTTGTGTTTTACTTAAGATAAAATACCATTTATAATGTTCTTTAGAGCTGTAATGCACTCAAGAATCTGACAGACTGATTAGCTGTAGGCTATAAAAACATCTGAAACGTTGTCATACAGTTTTATGCCTGGATTTCATAAATAGCTTTGCATTTACTAACACAGACTATATCTGAAGTATTTGGAAGTAATTAGTGTTTTCCTCCTGTAGAAAAACATTATAAGAACAATGTTTAGTGGCTCAATGCATTACAGCAGAATTTTTAAAAGACTAAACACTTTATTGATACAGTAGACAACCAAGCACATGTGGTCAGAACACACACGAGTCACAGGTAATGAAGTATTAAGCGTTTCTCCCAAAGAAAAGCCCATCTAAGCAAAATGCTACCAGGCGTTTGTAGCTCCGCCTCTTTGCCTTTATTTGGTCACCCCCGGTGGGTGCGATGACGCATGAACAAAATGGCGACAGTTGGCCATGCCTACTTGTTGTTTCATTTGCGTTCTTCAGAAACCTATGGGTGACGTCATGGATACTACATCCATATCTTTTACAGTCTATGGGTATACCTTAAACATGGTTATTGTCCCATGCCTAGTATTGATCATGAAAGGTTGGAAATACCATCAGTATAATTTAAACATTACATGTACTGTTTATGAACAGTGCTTAAAACATAATGCAGCTAATAGAACCTAGAGAAAGCCCAGGTATAACGAGTGGTTGTTGTGTGTAGCATTTGACTGAGAAAGCATCTGAATCTTTCGACCATTTTTAAGACAGAATTTTGTTGCATAGATTAACAGCGAATTGTCCCATTATTTATTGTTACGTGTTATGAGGAATATACATGGCATTATGAGTTATAAAGTCTCCACTCCAAATGCAATGTTCAAAATAAGATTCTGAATATACATCAAACCCAACACAATCTCACAGCAATTCATAACTTTTTGATTTAGTGGCTAACTCGTATGAATTTGTACAATCTCTTTCGCACAATTTAATATGATTTGCTTATCCCCAATGATGGTTGGGTTTAGGAGTGGGCTTGGGTGCCACGTCTCCATTTAAAATCGTACAACTGAACTTGTACAAATTAGCCATTAAATGGACAAAACAAAAAATAGTCTTGAGATCAGGCTGGCAAAACACCATAAATAGAAAAATAGAAATAGTTGTAATACAAAAAAGATTTGATATTAAGATATTTTAAGAGCTCAGACACAAAAACCTCCAAGTGCCATCTGAAATGCTTCTAAAATTAGCATTCTTCCCAGTTAATGTTCAGTTATTTCTCTTTAGAAGAGATGAAAAGAACATATTCTTTCACATAAAAGTGCATTTACTGAAGCTGCACACAGAAAAAAAACACTCATTTTAGAAGAAAATTTCAGATGGCACTTAGAGGTTTTTGCATCTGAACTTTTGATTTCTTTTCAAAGAAAACTAGTATTGATCATAACTAATGTTAAGGTTGTAATAGGGAATGTCAATACTGCAATTTTTACATCACATGTACTCTTGATGAACAATGATTGAGTGGAATGCTCATTTAACCACTTTGTGAGATCTCATCGTTCTCTGTGGGAGCTCTGAATTCACCTGACACCAATTCCACACCTAACACACACTGATTACATTTAGTTTTTGTTTTTTTTAACACTCACACTAAAAGCCTCCAGTGAGTGAAACATAAAAAAAAATACCCAATGCATTTTTTTTCAACAAAAATCACTTGAACACACATCATAGTAATAACTTCCGAAGTACAAACCTCCAAGGAGGACTTGTGAAAGGCCAATCCAATGTTTAGAAGTTGACTTTCACATCTCAAGAAAAAAAAAAAAAAAACGAGTGCAATCAGAACATTTTTAGAAAGCCACTTTGCTCCTGCACAAACACAAGACATACTGTAGCAAACACTTCACTAAACATCAGACTGGAAGCCTGGGAAAAGCAGGATAAGACATTCGGCAAAGAGGAAATGGAGTGTAAAAAAAAAGTCAAGAGATAACATGAGAGCAATGTCATTTGAAGGAGGCAAGAGCAGCTCCTGAAATGAATATTCATGCGTCTCAGCCTTCAATGGGACTTCAACATCATAAGACTTCCCATTCCAGCTTTCTTTAGCTCTCTCAAGCTGATAAAAAAAGCGCCACGGAGATTCCCAGTCTCTCCTGAGCAGTAATCCGTTGCTTCCAGAGGATGCTGGGGGGCCCGAGCCCCCGCTCTCAGCCGATGCTTCTTGATCCAAGCGCTAATTCTGCGTGTAATTTCATTAAAGTGAAGCACATCTGCTTACCTCAGGAGAGACTATTCTGGAAATGATTTGGGGCTCTTACATGTGTATCGCAACACACATACTCATTCATACTGCCATGCAAAACACCTGGCCTACTTGATATAAAACCTACATGCTTTGTGTTAAACAAAAGCCATTCTTTGCTTTTGTTGAAAGACTCGTGGAGGTAAAAATGGCGCCAAGCACTATGGTGCTGCAGGCCTACTATGTATGTGCATTGTGAAAAGCACAAATAAAACAGACTTGCTTTGATTTCCTCAAATCCAAATTAAATGACCACTTTGACTAACTGGACTGCTTAACCTCCCTGTCGTGTTCGAGTCAAATCTGACTGATTTGCAACTTAAAACACAATTGAATATTGTGTTTTACATCTGATTGCCTCAATCCCTTATGATATCCTCCACACTCTGCACTTGAACATATAAAAGAGATGATCGCCTCTTTCATTGAATTGTCAGTGTTTTAGTCAACCTTGTTACACCTGTGGTGTTTCCGGTCAAAAGTGACCACCATAGGAAATGAATGGGTATCCAGACTATATTCATCCATCAGACAGAAAACATCCCCATATACTGTACACAACCCAAACTTACTCACTATTTGTATTTTCACTGCAGTTATTTTATGTCTAATTTAATAAATTCATGTTAAACACTACTTTGAGAGATTGTTCACAGCTAAAAAATGTTGAAAAAAAAAATTGGTTTTGAAAAATGTTTTTGTGTTAATTTAAGAGCAGTTAAAACACTGGTCAATTTTGACCAGGAACACTAAAGTAAGGGGCGGGAGGTGAACATGACAGGAGGGTTAAGATGAATCATCATAGCTAAATATGTAATTAAAACACTTTTTATTTTGCTAATGATTTTTTTGTTACATTTAGGAATTGAATTTTGACATCATTTAAATTATTACTTTAATTTACTTCATAAATAACATCAACTGATGTATTGAACAAATTCAAATCCAATTCTTCTTCCAGCATCCTCTGGAATTCAAATTCAATTCTTTGCTTTTGTTGAAAGAATCATGGAGGTAAAAATGGTGCCGTGTAAGTACGGTAAGTAAAACAGACTTGCTGTGATTTCCTCAAATGCAAATTAAATGATCACTTTGACTAACTGCAGTGTTTAAGATGATGCATCATGGCCAAATATTATATTTTATTAATAAATACTATTATTTTTTCCCAGTGATGGGTTGCAGCTGGAAGGGCATCTGCTGCGTAAAACATATGCTGGATAAGTTGGCGGTTCATTCCTCTGTGGCAACCCCAGATAAATAAAGGGACTAAGCAGAAAAAAATGAATAAATGAATAGAGTTTTTACATTTAGGAATTTAATTTTGACGTCATTTAAATTATTACTTTAATTTAAGAATAAACTCAATCAATGTATTAATAATAAAATAACTGAAATGATCAACAATGATATAATCAAAGTGTACTGCATTTAGTTATTACAACCTAATATTTTAAGTTAAGTTAACTTATCTGGATTGAATGTGTTGACATCACTTATATATCAAGGTTTTACTTCTGCTTTCTAGATTTCTGCTGCAACAATCGGATGGTAGGGTCAGAATTTGCCGTCAACAACATGAAAGCATGGATCCATCCTGCCTTGTATCAATGGTTCAGGCTGAAGGTGGTGGTGTAATGGTGTTGGGGATGTTTTCTTGGCACACTTTGGGCCCATAAGTACCAATTGAGCATCGTGTCAACGCCACAGCCTACCTGAGTATTGTTGCTGACCATTTCCGTACCTTGATGGCCACAGTGTACCCATCTACTGATGGCTACTTCCAGCAGGATAACATGCATGTCATAAAACGTGAATCATCTCAGACTGGTTTCTTAAACTTGACAATGAGTTTACTATACTCAAATGGCCTCCACAGTCACCAGTTCTCAATCCAATAGAGCACCTTTGGGATGTGGTGGAACAAGAGATTCGCATCAGGGATGTGCAACTGACAAATTTGCAACTGTGATGCTGTCATGTCAATATGGACCTTGTTGAATCTATGCCAAAAAGGATTAAGGCAGTTCTGAAGGCAAAATGGGGTCTAGTATTAGTAAGGTGTACCTAATAAAGTGGCCGGTGAGTGTATGTATTATACTGTACTACTTTGAAATAATTCATTTTTTCTCTGTAAATAAAATCCTGATGAAACCTATCTGCATTTAAGTGGTAATAAAACATTAACACATAAAGATAGAACATTTTTTGCTTTATAAGTAGAGGTTCTGTTGTGTATTTTAATATAATATTATATAGTATTATACTGTAGTTATAACAGAATTTTATGCTGAGCGTCGTCAAATTTATTAAACAATCTTTTAACATCAAAAATGCTTGCGGTGACTGGATTTTTAAAAAACAAAGAGAACATGGTGGGGAAAGAGTTAATAACAACATTTTGTTCCCATGTGCTACAGTAGATAAATGATAGATATCTCAGAGGACAAAAAAGCTGCAACAGTGTAAAGTAGCTGTCAAGGCAAATAACTGAAGTTAGAGCTTGCCAGCAGAGTTCATGTATTTTATTATTTTTTTCTTTTTCCTCTTAGGAAATGGACTCTGTGTTCTTTCTCTCATGGGTCTTTTTGTAAAAGAGTCCGTTCAACACATTGCCATGTAGACGTCAGCACTAATGGTGGTTTATTGCCTCAATCTTGAAAGCATAAGACAACTAAAATCATGAAATAGAACAGACTGGACTCTGTTAGCATGCTCGATGAGTCTCGTCTAACATAGTCGCCGATGACATAAATAATACCTTCCTGAATGTGTCTCATGGTGATTTAGTGTGTAGTGAAGGACTACTTGAGAAAAAAAAACCTTCCCCCTAGAGACTCTTCAGTGTGTGCTTTATGCAGAGCTTTAATACCCCATCAAATGTGCTGACACAGTGTGTAGCAAAAGTCCCTAGAGACTGTGAAGTGTATTGCATATAGCTGAAATTCAGTATAGCTCCTATTAGACCTGAGTTCAAATGCTCTGGAAATTCAAAGAGTAAGAAGTCATGCTGAGATAAATGTTCAGGTTGCCTGTAGAAAATACAGCACAGCCAAATAATTCTACAGACAGCATAACAGCTGGGTTTGTCAAGCTTCACAGCTGCTTGGGTACTTCAGACTGAGCTTGAGTTACCCACCTAAGCTGCATTCCCGCAGGTTTTCGTTCTCCATGTTAGGGAGGCGTTTCCAGCAACAGGAATTTAGATGTATACAGTTTACATGACTTGACTGACACATAGCCCAGATCTGTCCTCGGCTGAATTATAATGAGATCCTTCAAATGCATTTATAACTGGCAGGTAGTTGGAAGCTCAAAGGCTTTTAAAATAAACTGCCTGCACTGTAGTTCCACTAGTTCCTGCACTGCAGTAATTTGTTATCTGAAACAAGGTTACTTTCAAATCCCCCAATAATTATGTAGGAAGTTCTGTCAGTCAAATCCTTCCCAGTAGAGATGCATAACAGACTGTGCTGATTAATTTGACACTTTTTACCTTACTTCAAAAGTTCTTCTCTTTTTTTTCCCTGTCTGTGCTACACAGCATTTATTTACTAGATACTGTCACAATAACGATGTAGTTTCCAAGTGTACTATCATTGATTTTACTAAAACATTGCAATACCATATAATTCCTTGCTGATTGCAGTAGAAATGATGATATGTTCCGAGACACATGTTGGTTATCACTTAATATTTTTTAGCTGCTGTTTCTCAAAACACAAGTTAATTCTATTATATCTAATCCAACTTTCAATAAAAATATCACAGTTTCATGTTTTTACGGTATTTTTATGGTGATTACTGCTTTAAACTATATTCTTTTTAAATGTCTGGGTAAAAAAAAAAAAACTTTTACCCCTTTAAACACAATTTATTTTATTTTGAGAAACTTTTAAATATTTTGTAACAGTAAACATGTCTAAGCATGTCTAATATGGCTAAATAATTCAAATGAATCATTCACTTCTGCTTTCTTCATTACTTTCAAAAGCACAGATTTCATTACGACTTAAAACAGTATCTTTGGATATCTTTTCTGCTGAAGATACTGTTGTCCTAAAAATGTAAAACAAAATAAATAAATAAAAAATTACACATCCTGTGGGAACAGTATAGCAGAAAAAATGGCAATTTTAAAACCTTGACTTTTCCAAACTGCGGTATACCTTGAAAATGGTCATCGACACATGCCTAAGTTAAACATTTCATAAAGTGTGCGTTATCAGCCTGATCCCATGCACAAGGAAATGTAACTATTTTACATTGTGTCAGTTTAGTGGCTGATTCACATGAATTTGTATGAGTTCAGTCACACAAAAACGTACGATTTTAAAAAGGTGTGGCATCCAACCCAACCTCGCCCCTAAACCCAACCGTCATTGGGGGATAAGCAAATCGTACTAAATTGAATGAATAAGATTGTACGAATTTGTACGAATTAGCCACTAAATCAAAAAGTCACGAATTTCCACTGGCGAATATGGCCACTGTGTAAATGCACAGTATAGTTACAATCTTATTGCCACATTAGATCTTTATGATAACATGATATATGCCTTCATTGATTTCCTGAATTTAAATACCAAAAAATAACACAACTGGAAAAACTACAGCAGTCGCCATCGTCTGATCTCATATGAAGCAAGAGATCGTGATGACATATGACTGCGTGTGCAGGTGCTGTATTCAATTCAATTCAATTCAATTCAATTCAATTCAATTCAATTCAATTCAATTCATCTTTATTTGTATAGCGCTTATACAATGTAGATTGTGTCAAAGCAGCTTCACATGGAAGATTATAGTGAATTGAAACAGTGTCAGTTCAATTTTCAGAGATTAAGTTCAGTTCAGTTTAGCTCAGTTCAGTGTGGGTTAATAAGTAGTGGTGTCCTATTTCTTAGGGGTATATTTTGAAGCCCTTTCCCTTCACACTTCACACTTCAAGGGCAAAGGGGAAGGGGTACAAAAATAGAATTGGGATTGAGCCAAATAATTAAAATAAATCATTGACTTTCAAAAACACAGATTTTTTTCAACACATAAAAAAAAAACCTTTACATACAGTTTACCTTAGAAACGGTATAACAGAATTTTTTTTGTGGTTTCAATACCTTGACTTTTCAAAACCGCGGTAAACCTTGAAACTGGCTATCATCCCATGCCTACCTAGCATTTACACTATGGCATCTTCTGGCACACTGCAAACATTACATTTTAACTATAACATATCAAATGCACTTAGCTTATCATCTAAAATCATTCTGCGGATCTCTGCTAAACAGGACAACATATTTCTTTTTATATCTACAAACTTGTGAGACTGATTCGTGATCAGGTAAAAATGAGGTAACTTGGGGGATCCAGTGGAGAACTATTGAATTTTCAAAAGCTTTCAAAACAGAAATGAAGCCACGTATTACTGAAATGATGTGACCTTGCCAATTTAATATGAACTACAAACCAATGATTCAAAACAAAAGATTTGTAAAGGCTTCAAAGCTTCATGAAGTAGTTATTCAAAAGCAGCCATAGCTAAAATCTAGTAAAAATGCCACTCTGGATAAGGTGTTTCATTCTAAAATTTATTTTCAAAACTAAAATGCATTAGTGTTAATGTTGTAGACTGTAACTAATATACTAAAGCCTTTGCCAAATAGCTGACCACTTTGGATCACTTACATTGCATGTAAACAACAGGTGAAGCCAGAAACTCAGAACATGTTATTGATAACGGAAGACTATGAGATCATCACTTAAAACAGATTTGCCTCAGGTTTTGGCCTTGTGTCTATAGAAAACTATTAGAAAGTGAAAATCAAATTAAAAATATATAATTTGAAACTTGACATATAAGTGAAATGGTGAGTTATGATCTTCTGAACTCGAGCACACAGACGATTTGACTGACTATCAGAAATAAATCACTATCAGAAATAAATTTCAGAAGATAAATTTCAATAAATTTCATAAAGAATTTTATTGCTTATTGTATGAATAAAAATGGTATTAAGGTTACACGTGACTTTAGCTATAATCAGTAAACTGAATAAGCTGGACATTAATTTATCTATTAAAGCTCATTTTATTTTAAAACATAACTCAGAAATTCCTATTTATATCTCACTGAGAGAGCAGGAGATGTATTAAGTAAGGCAACTCAGATTTGACTTATAAAGCTGTATGTAATGATGTAATGAGCTGTGAAATTGTGTTCATCAACCAGTCAGCAGTTATTTGGGAAACTGTTTGAGATGGTGACTAGTTTGTACTGCCCCAGGGGTGTACATATCTCTTTTTGGGGGAAAAACAAAGCATTAAATTATGGTTTGGATTAGATACAGCATAGACTTTGTTCAGTAGATTCAATCACATTGAAACAAAATCCAATAAAGTGTGAAAAACCATTTGCATATCTAACATGATTTCAAACAATTTCCCAAACCCAAGTAGTATGGATTTGATATTTATTGCAGATTGTATATATTGTGGAGCTTTTCCCCTATCTACTTGAATAAACCCATTAGGTATAAGAAGAAGTGAATGGAAAAGGATGAGGGATAATGACTAACACTGTTATCTTGACACGGACTGCTTTGAATGTTTAATAGTTTGGCTGCTGCTATAACCCTTGGATGACCTTAGCTTACTTTGTTATTTGGTGATTGTCAAAAACACTGAGTAGTTAGGAAATGACATCCTCTTATCGGTGGGATCGCAGCGGTGTCTGAGGCTTCAGTCTGTCTCTCTAGGGTGGTCTGCTGCAGTCCTTGACAGCCTCGACAGATAACAGTGTTTTCTTTACGGTTTCCTTCAAACAGTAGTGTGCAATGATTTGACCAACTAGCTGTGTCTTGGCAGACTAAGGACAGATAAGATCGCTCAGTGTTTAAATACAGTTACAAAGATGGTCAGACGAAAGAAGTTTCAAGACTTGATAATGCTGTGTTCATTGACTTTTTAATGATCTAATTTAATTCAACACAGGCTCATTCTGAAAACGTAGACCTATTTATTTCTAGAGATCGCAAATGATGTAGCCAGAGGTATGTATGGCTGCATTTCATCTTTAAAATGAACGCTACGGGCTGGTATGACACTGTTCCTTTTCGCGCTTATTAGCTGACTGCTTACCTCCATATGGACAGGTTTTCCGATGTTACCAGTTTGTTCAGTAGCTCGACACGTACGTTGGCGGACTTGAGATGCAGAGCGGATGTTACACCTGGCTCAAACATGTAACATTAAGGGAGATGACACGTTGAAATAAAGTCAAAGATAATATTGATTCTAACACAATTGAAAATAACAATCAAAATATCAGTATCAGTATGTTTAATCAGTGTAGTGTTGTCAGCGCTAGTGTATGGATGCAAAACAAACCATAAAGCCCAAATCGGAGCACAACTGCCCAAACAGTGAATGAACAGCGGCCCCGACAAACTCTCTCACTGAGTTTAAACAAGGGCGCCGACGAGCATCAGGTGTGCTGAAGGCTCGCCCCAACCTAGAGCAGACAAAACATACAAACACACAAACCAAAACAACGCAGTCCTAACAGCGGAGTTGATCACAACAGGGTTGAAGACCGGTTTCAGAAAGTAGGTAAGACAAAAACAAAAGCTTAAAAATATAATAAACAAGTAAATAACAGGGTGAGAATGTGGACAAATCTGAAAACGTGGTAAAAATCAGGCGAGGGCTTTTTCTGGATTGCTTTTTAAAACACTGCGGCTGGGTTTAGGGAAGGGGGTGGGCGGGTCCATCGGTGCTTTTTAAAACACTATTGGTTGGGTTTAGGGAAGGGGGAGGGTGGGGGAAATCGGTCGGTTGATCAGTCAATAAGTCAGTCAGTGGACAGCTCCTCTGGTAGATTTACGTGAGAACAGCAGGCACGAATGGCACCCACGAGAGAAATTTGAGATCTGAAAAAGAGCCAAAAACTGCCAAAAAACATAGCTCCTGAGACGTATTTTGCTCTCTCCAGAAATGTATATAGGGGTGTGTAATCAGAATGAGCCTGGGTTGTAAAAGCATTGGGCTACAAAATTCTGGATAAACTGAGAATGACAATTTATGTTTTGTTGTTTAACTGGTTACCTTTCATTCTAAGATTGTGTTCATTCCACTCCATGGAAACGCTGAGTTAAAGGTTTTAAATAACAACCTTTAGACAAAAGTTTAACTGGACAGTTACAATAAAGGGGTTAAAATGAAAATCACGATTTTAACCAAACTAATCAAAATAAATGTATTTTACAAGAAGATCTAACATAATGTTAACTACTGCAGTCTTTTAATGAGAAGAAAAAAAATATTAATTTGAATTAAATATTTTATTTAAAAAGCAAAAAAGAACGTACTTGAATCAATCTGAATGAATGATTTGATAAACCTTTCATAAAGACTTCACTTATTTCATTACTGGACGAATTAGCCATTTTGAACCTTTTTAAAATTAAAATAAATAAGATAGATAGTTGTTTTAGCTACATATTGACAAAATATAATGATACAAATTTTCCTTTGAAAAACATTAAGTCCCACTTTATTTTAAGTGGCCTTATTTACTATGTACTTTCAGGATAGATAAATACAATGTAATTAATGTGCAATAATGTATTGCAGATCGCATTGGTCGTCTTGATGTGGAATACGGTAGAGTTAGGGACAAGTTTGGTTGTATGTGTAGGTTTAAGGTTGGGATAAGGTGTAAGTGGTCAACAGTTGTCAACAGTGTAATTATAAGTGTGATAACAAAAATAGTTACAGATGTAATTACATGCAGGTATTTAATAAAGTACAATGTAAAAACTTGTATTTACACAATAAGTACATTGTAACAAATTATTTATTTCAGTGTAAGGACATTTAATATACAATTGTTTTGATCACTACTTGAGACATCAGTTTTTATATACGAACTATAAACTTTCATCAGTACATCAAGTAGGTTTATATTAAGTTCAAGTAATAAACCCTTTTTGACACAGAAATAACAGACCTGTATTATTGACAAGACTGCAAACAGAAGCTGTTGTCATTAGTGTACGCGTCAGTGCCAGCATAAACACATCTCTGTATGCCCTTTATGAGCATACTTATCACAGGTTTAATGAACAACCGAATCTCTGTCATTTGTCAATAAGACTGGATGGGTGGTTGAACTGGGGTTGTGATCTTTAGAAATTAATCACACAGCTCTGTGACAGAGCAAAGATTCTGTCCAAACTACTAAGGTCACTTCTGACACTGAGAGAAATAATGTGTCAATTTATGTAACACACACGCTCATGTCTAGAATTATAAATACCAACATTTAGACACAAAGTAGAAAACAGTTTGTTGAAATCCGTCTTATGTGCTGTAGGCGTTTGTTTGGTTACTGTTGACCTTGTGGATGTAGAATATCCAACATCCTGAAAACACACTCAAGCTACTTCACTTAATTAGTATACAACATGCTACAAAAAACTAATAGCAGTGCTAAAAATGTTGGTTATGGTGGAAATCATGCCACAACTGTAAATAGTTATTTTAAACAACTGTATCAATAACATCTTACATATTGGTTCATGGTAGTTTCACTTTTAAACAAGTTGTAATATATTTATAAACACTATTCTTTTTATGATGATATTTAATATTTTAAGATTTGAAGCCTGGGATGGATTTAAAGCAATACAATAAAAAAACAGAGAAAAAATAACATAAAATGAAATAAAGAGATCAAAAAATGCTTTCATTTTTATGTGACCTTATGTAAAAAAGTAGAAAGCTTAAGCTACCTTTATACATTTTAATAAAAGAAATCTCAACTGGGACACAAAAGAGCTTCTATAACTGTTTAAGAAATACACTTGAGCTCATTTGTGCAGTATGAAGGACATTCAAGTATGAGAAAAACCAACAGGGACATGGCAATAAGTATCTCAAATCTAATATTCCTGACATTCAAATGATAGAAGCGTTCCCAAAATAAAAAGCTGCCTCTGAATGATAATTTATTTCCACATTACATTGACTATAAATTTACATTCGAGAATGCCAACTTAACTCCTGCAGCTTCGTCCCATGCTGTATGTCAAAGCACAAATAATATTAAAAGTGACAATTCTCTGCTTCCTTTTTTTCCGTTTTCCACCTCAAAGAATTATTGATATACTTCAACAAGCATCTTATGCTCTGTATCGATCCCTCTAACTCAAAAAGTCCTTTGTGTGGTGACAACGATTACTTGTAATTTAGTGAACTAATCTGTGTCATTTATTGTTGTTAAAACCCAATCAGCAGGTGCCGTTGTTTCTGCTGGCCAGAGACAATTTATAGCAATCCTCATGAACAGAAAAGCCATGCAAGCAGCCAATGCATTTCCATTATGTGTTGTGTTTTACATTTAAATAGACTTTTCAGTGCTAAATGACCTTGTTAAGTCAGCCTACGGAGCATGAAAGGACGGCTCCATACTGTACCTCAGCGGTCAATGTCTTAAATCACGACGGAGGCCGATAAAGAGGGGATGAGAGTGAAACCAAGACAGGATTATGAGTATCTGAACTTCTCATTGTGCTCACCAGCCAAACCACTGGAGTATGTTACGATTTCAAGTCACGTTAGTCAGAGCACTTTGATCCTTTCCTGGTCACATGGCCGAAACAGATTTTCTAAAACACTCAATCTTTGAGAGCGACTGTAATACCATGTTTTAGATGGAAGGCTAAAACAGAACCAACCAATGATTCGGAAATCTCTGGGGTTCATGGGGACATGACAGATATTCTTAAGAAGAAAGGTATCCCTCACTTTTGAAATTGAATTACTGGGAATTTCACACTCCATCTGCTTTTGGGAAGGGTTTTTTCTTTATTTCCTCCCCACAGGCAAAAGCTCAGACATTTAGAAAATTATACGGACACACATACACTGCACAAAAGCAGCAGATGGACTTTTAGTGTCACTTTAAGCCTGTGGCTGTTTTTTGGCAACATAGCAAAAGTCCTGATCAATCTGATTCCTTTATTTCCTTTACTAATTAGGCAGCATTACTGCAGTCCAACAACCCTGCCTGAGGGCAGATCCAAAGGGATATATGTGATAGAATACCTGCAGAGAGTTCCTCTTAGCATTTGCATGCACCTCAATAGTGGTTTCTCCCAGGAACCCCCCAGGAAATTTGTGAATTGAAATCTGCCATCTTTACACACAATCATTCAGTTTGGCTGCTGTATTTTTGACTCAGTCACCTGATCCATTCATGTTTATATTGTCATGGCCAGGACATATGTTGCATTATTTGGCACTGCAACTCTAAATATCTAGTTCATTAAAGCTGAAGTTTTAAAGGTTTTTAGGTACAGTAAAAGTACATTTTCTAAACTCAAGTTTATACTAAGCCATTTTTGGCATAGTATAAATTTTTACTATGCATTTTACTATGCATTTTACTATGCATTTTTACTATGTCATCTCATGCGAAATAGCAGGGTTATCCTATCCTATTCGTGGAGGGCCAACATTCTTCTGAATACAGCTAAATCACACTTACCTGGACATTTCCAATCAGTCTGAAAACCTTGGCTGTGTCTGAAATGGACCTCTATACCCTTACATAGAGGGTTATTTGAAGGGGAAGTCATTTGAAAACAAAGCAGACTATGAAGTGATCTCCTTCATTCCCATACTACACCACGACAAATAGTATATAACATTCACTGGTGATGTTACAAAGGCACTTTTTGGTTTAAGAACACTGAAATCCATAATTGGTGTATTTGTTTTGTTGTTTTTTTAATTTGTATCAAAAAAATTGTCATATGCAGAAAACCTGCAATTCAACATTTTACACTTCATGATTTATCATAAGCTTGTTTGGCTTACAAGAACCCAGTGATCCTTGAGCCCAGGGCTCGCTCCTATTCGCAGGGCAAGAGGGGAGATTGAGCTCAGGTAGATCTCAAAAACTCTCCGGCTGATGTGGCTAATGTTGAGTTCAGACTGCATAATTTTCAAAGTAGTCGTGTCACAGATGTTTTTACACTGCATGACTATCTGGGTTAGCGTTCCGTCGGTGCTTTGTTTACACTGCAAGATGTATCGGCGACAGGGTGGTTTACACTGCATGACTTTAAAATAGAAAGAATCGCCGACAACTTTGTCCAAACTACGTCTCACAACCAAACACACGTGAGAAGACATGGAAACAACACGAGATCACGTAATACATATCTTGTAATTAAATACATAATGAGAAAGACGCCTTTAGTGGGGTAGAAAATGTACTTATTTTGCTCACCTGACTTTGAAGGGAGCAATTTCTCTTAAATTAATTTTTTTTTTCGACCCGGTTGTGCGTATTGCTCAGATGACACGTCAAACAGACACGGTGCTCCTGCCAAATTTCCAGGAGTTTTCCTCAATTTCTTGGGTCCAAATAAACTGAAAATGAGCGCTTTTAACTTCTCCCCCAACCTCCCGCTGGCCTGCAGGTACCCAGTAGTGAATGCTGCCCGCTCATTGGTTGTAGGTGATCGTTGATGTTATTTTCAATCGGAACACATTTTACACAACATGCTTTGAATCGCCGAAATCTCCAGATATTTAGTACGGCAAATATCTCACGGGTGATCTGTCGGCGACTCATCTGCGATTCTCTCAGATCTCGTTTTTGATAGTTCACACTGTGTGATTGTCACTCACGTGAACGAGCACCGATTTGCCTGTGATTTCAGGCATTTGTCGGCGATTTCTCAAAACCTGTCGCAGAGTCAAAATCGGGGCTAAAATCATGCAGTCTGAACTCGGCATAAGGTGAACTACATTGAGAAGGAAAATTACTGATGCTGGGCGCTAAACAATAGTGCCCGTTTGGCTTAGTCTGTTACATATGATGCATATCTTTGGACTGTGGGAGGAAACTGGGAAAGCCAGGGGAAATCCACATGAACACGAGGAGAACATGTAAACTCCACACAGAAACGCCAACCGGCCCGGCGAGGACCAGAGCTGGCAGTGTTCTTGCTGTGGGGCAACAGTGCTAACTAACTACTGTACATGAGGACCAGAGCTGGCAGTGTTCTTGCTGTGGGGCAACAGTGCTAACCACTGGGCCACCATGCAGCCCAATCTAGGAGAAAATGGGGAGGAGAAGGGGAGGGGGTTCCAGATGAAGTTAATCGTGGAATGAAGACTGTGGTTATTTATAGTAACATAGGAATGATTGGAGGATCATGATTTGCTAATGCGGGACCGGCTGTGGTCAATCATAACCACAAGATCCTCTCGAAATTAGTTTATAAATAAACTTCACTAATCTGCTGCCAAAAGATGCAAAACAATTCAAGTATTGATGCCTATGTATTCCTATCTCTTATTAAAAAACTAAAAGAAAGAGCAAATATTGTGTGACGAAGAAGAATTCACCAACTGTGCTGGATTATACTGAAATTCAAAGCTTATTTCAGGAAATCAGTGGCATTTTGATATTTTGCTTGCGATACTACAGCCACACAACACAAATGTCCATGAACAGAGACTGCCAGCACATCAAAGTTATGTACACACATGCACACTTGCCAGTTGCCAAACAGTAGCATGGGAAAGGTGCACACTAGGCAACCAGGAAACTGTAACCAACAACAGTGGTTCTCAACCAACCACAACACTGTGTCTAAGTATAACACACTTTATTTGTGTGTTAGTGAAAAAAAGTGAAAAAAGTGCTTTCACTTGGACGGTGGCTCTGAATTGTCAAAACACCTCTCAAACACTTTCTATGGATGCAGAAAACAAACAACGAATGAAATCTGGATTTTTTTTTAATGAGAGATGAAAGTTTTGTGATTTTTGAATTGTGATTGACCACCTGAGGTCATATTTATGTTTTAATGAATGACAATGAAATTCTGATACGATTTTCGGGCTATGTGTGCACGGAGCCATAAACTTTAGTCTGATTAAAATCATTCATCTTGATAAATGCAAACAAAGTGCGTACATAAACATTAAATAAAGTAATTGGGTTGATGTGCTTTATATGTCGCAAGCTTCTATGCAAGTAAACATGCATACACTACATGAATATATACTGTATCCTCCTGCTCCTCTTCTTTTAAAAAGCAGATTCAATATTTATCTAGTTTAAGAGACAGCAGGCATATAAAGTCTTGTGCCACTGCCAGCAGTCCATATTTATCATTGCCCCCCAAACAAAACAAGGCAGCTCATTCCGTGCATGATTTCACCAGTTCTACATCAATGCACATGTGCACAATGTTCTAGTTTCAGTCTGGTCAAGTGTTTACAGCACATGTCCTCATGGTGCTTTTACAAGATGGAGGAATCTGACAGAATGTTAGGGTATTATTTCAACAAATAAACACAACCCAATATTTTGCTCTTTATAATCAAGCCACATGCATTAAAGTTAATATTGTAGAGATAAAAATAATCTTCTGAATATCTCTTTAATGTAACAGAGTTGCAAAGGGCGTTTGCAAAGGATTTGAATAGCAGCTCATATAACCGTATGTGGGAAAGTTGTAAAATTTGGCACAATGATAGAGGTCTCTAACTCAAACTCTCTAGTGCCACCACTTGTCCAAAGTTTCACTTATGTTTATCTTTATAACTTTTGAACAGAATGGGCTCTAATCAAAATACAAATCAGCTCAAGCCGATTCAAACGTAATTTTCCATCA
Source organism: Danio kyathit (assembly GCA_903798195.1). Classification (NCBI taxonomy): domain Eukaryota; kingdom Metazoa; phylum Chordata; class Actinopteri; order Cypriniformes; family Danionidae; genus Danio; species Danio kyathit. The sequence continues at coordinate 31,459,446 of LR812538.1, read as the reverse complement.
CGAAAATTTTCTCGCTATTTTGAAATTTCTGCAAAACCTATTTGACCGAACTCGTCCTAGGCCGTTTATCCGATTTCCACCAAAATTTAATCACATGATCTACAGACCATGCTGACCAAAGGTTATGGAATTCAAGTTGATAAGATGAACCATTTTTGTTTAAGTTGCGAATAAATTTAACGTAGAGCTTGCGAAAATGGACTTGAGGCGGTATCTCTGTAATGCATTGACGTATTCACACCAAACTTGGCGTGTGTTATGACAACAATGATTTGAGGTTTTTCTGCGCACTGCCCCATAGTGGTCCGGAGGTACAAAAAAAGCAACCTTTCAACCCTTCGTCCAAGACTCATAAAAATTGTCTCCTTACATCCAATAGAGCATGCCGAGTCGAACGATGTCTGATTTTCCCAGGTCAGCCATTTTGGACGTCGACCATTTAGATTTATGTCAAAAAATACTATATTTTACAAACATTCACCTATCATTACAAAACATGATATGCATCTTCGATGTTGTAATTCCTCGAGGTGACACTAGACTTGAAATATATATTTTTCCTTAAAGTTGTTGAGGTTGTTGAGTACTACTATGCCTTTACGTCAATTTATGGTATAAGAGTGCTTGTTGATGTAGTTTCTGCTGATGCATTCAAAATCAAAGGTGCCTGCAATAAAAGGTACAACTTAAACATACAATCTCTTTGGTTATCATTTTTATTCTATGTATTATAAATCAAAGCATATTATCAAATATTAGCTCATGCAATTCTGAGGCAAGAAAATGAAAAGATAAAAAGATATTAAATATGAAAGCATTTAATCTATATGTTAATGCAGCCTATAGGGGAACATCCCAAAATCCTACAATCTCAACATCTCTGTGAACGGCATCCGAGAGAAATAGTGCTGACAATGCAGCACAGTTTTCCAGTCATTTTGAACAGCCGAAAAGCAATATATGCCTAATGCGTTCATGGGAAAATTTTCCCATCTGTATATTGACAACTGTGAAAAGTAAAGCTGAGGCGATGGGAAATTGAAATGGCGTGGAAATGCTCCACTTTTCTTGAGTACATTTTTTGGTTTTAAGTGAACATCACATGCACCCTGAAACCATATTTTTAAAAATGACTTACCGGCAGACAAGCGAATGCATTTACGGCATTAGTCGCACCTGTCTGCTCTGGGAGGAGGACTCTTTTACATTCAGTTGGCCTTCCTGAGCTCATTTGAAGAGTCTGCCCCTCCTGAGAAGCTCTCAGAGCAGTTTTTAATTATACCCTGTCATTCAATGTGATGAGACTTGCACAAGTACAGCCCCACAGGTGGCAATGTAGCGCAGAGCGGTCACACCTGTCTGTTATAACACATTCTAACTTTAGAAAACCACTGCATTAGTGTAAAATGCAAGTAAAGTCTGCTAACACTCAGCACATGTTTGTTGTTGAGGAATTATTTAGAGGGGAATGGGTTAACACGGTGTATGACCTAACACTTGTTTACCCTTCAAATAATTTGTTGAGAACTTCTTGTTGTGGATGGTGAGGGAAAAAGACTTTTTGCATTCACTCACCACAATATTGGGTCCCCCGAGAAACTTTCTCACAAAACATTTGCATTCTCACAAAAATACTGCATTCCCAATAGAAACTCTGCATTCTTTCTATAAACATTTGCATTCTCACTAAGCATTGGGCTGCCAAAAAAACATTGCATTCTCTGACAAAACATTAGCATTTTCTCTTACAAGTATTGCATTAATTTAAACTTTTTAAATGTGAGCTATGGTCAAATTCACCATTTTCATAAAAACATATGTTTTATAAACATTACTTTTGTAAACTTTTTTTGGTATTTGAATAATCAAATTTAAAGGTGCAGTAGGTGATCTGCCAAAATGCTAACTGTTAGCATAATAGCTTTAACAACACAGTCCCTCCTCTGCCGTCCAAAGCCTGCCTCCTGAAATCACAAATGTGCACCTTAAAGATGAGAGTAAACAACCCACTATATCAGGGATTGTCAACCGGTGGGCTGCAGCCCACTAGTGGGCCCCGAGATCGCTTAAATTTAACTTTATTATTCTACTATAATTACTGATTTCATGATTAAATATGTTTTATATAAAAAATGATTGGTGTAATGGCATTTTCCATTTTCTGTTTTTGATTACTTCGGACTCGGCAAAAAGAGCCTGGCATTGCCCAAGTGGGGCCCACAAGTAAAAAAGGTTGAGAATCCTTGCACTAGATCATGTCATCGGCCAGTTAGAAAACTTTACAGTACTTTATAATACTACAATTCTGAAAAAAAAACTGTATTACTATATATCTAGCACGTTTTCAGTTGTGAATCGCTGGTCTCACTCTCTCATGTGCTTTGCCCTAAAGTGACTATGGTGCTTGGCAGGCGGGGTGCAGGAACTATACTTATTACTAAGCCATACTTACATGCTATTTTAGACTGAATATTCAAAGTAGCATGATAAGCAATATAGGGAGCGCGTCACAGGCATAGACTGTAAAAGACATGGATGTAGTGTCAGTAAAGTCACGCATAGGTTTCTGAAAAACGCTAAAGAAGCTACAAGTAGGTATGGCCAACCGTCGCCATTTTGTTTGTGCATCATCGCACAGAGTGGGGGATACCAAAAAAGGGCAAAGAGGCAAAGTGCAGTCTTTTCTTTGGGAGAAACGCTTAAACCTTCATCACCTGCGACTCGTGTGTGTTCTGACCACATGTGGTTGGTTGTAGACTATATCAGTAAAGTGTTTAGTCTTTTAAAAACACTGCTGTAATACATTGAGCCACTAAGCATTGTTCTTATCATGTTTTTCCGCAGGAGGAAAACGCAAATTACTTCCAAATACTTCAAATATAGTTTGTGTTAGTAAATGCAAAGCTATTTATGAAATCCAGGCATAAAACTGTATCACAACGTTTCAGATGACTGTTTTATAGCCTACAGCTAATCAATCTGTCAGATTCTGGAGTGCATTACAGCTCTAAAGAAAATGATAAATAATAATTTTTTCATCTTAATTAAAGCATATACATTTATAGAGATGCTATATAAGTAGATAATTTCACTCACCTGGGAAATGGAGGCAACTTGAATGGTTTGTGAGCAATTAAGTGCACACAGCATGCCATATTATCTGATAATTGTACGAAACAATTCCAAAAGGCAATTGACTGTGTTAAGCCACATAAAACAACAAAAAGTTCAGCGGCTAATCAGCCGGGGTCAGCTGAGGTGACGAGACAGTGAGCGGAGAGACCTAGCTGTCACTCAAGTGGCTACACCCTTAATTATGCAGACTTAATAAAACGTAATAAAAATGAAATGGATGAGTTAAAAAAAAATTAATCCCCTTCACAGTTGTCATGAAGGGTAATATTAGCTTTATACACCAAAACCACCTTTCTACCAGGCTGTAAACATGTTTTTATCAGCTGTAAATTTGGCCAATTTACTATTGCAGTCAGAAAACATTTAGATTTCCTGGAGCCAGCCCCCAAAGGCGAGTTGATGAATTGCAGTTTTAGTTACTTCCGTATTGGCTTCACGAGGGAGAACGGGAGGTTGCCGCTCGGTCACAGGTTGTCATTGTTCAAAAATGAACTGCTGCGATGTAAAAAAACAACTTCACCTCAGTAAAGCAGGCTAGGCTGACTAGCGCTATTTATGATGTTTTGTTATTAAACTAAATTAAAATATACATTATTGATGCTGTAAAAGGTAACTTATGAAATTGAAAATAGTCGCATCAATATTTTGCTGGAAGATTTCAATGGCTGAACTTCACTTCCGTGCATATAACCCATTCGTAAAACAACAAAATCTATATAAGCATCGCGTGACAAAAATAGTTTAAAAACATTACCTATCTAAAAGAAATACTTCAGCCATGGTGTCATCCTTCCTCCAGCGTGCAAAAGTAACTTCAATATTGATTCAGGATTTTTAAAAGTTTTGATTCAGTATTTGTTTTTACTGCTGTCACTCTCTCGTGTACACGTGAATGCGTGTGAACACACAAACTGCGGATCTGTCTGCGTGAACAGCGGTGCGCAGATTTACAAATCTACATTTGTTGACAGACAGTTTGGGCTACTTATCAGAATTATGGGAACTATCGGCAAAACAAATTTTAATTTGATGTCATACCTAGAATATGAAAATACATATAAACGCATTTAGATCATTTACTTTAATCATTACTATTGGAATGTGAAGAGACTTTCAACCAGCACAACAAAAAATGTTTCTGAAGACAATCACCTACTGCACCTTTAACTTAACTAACAAATGGATAAAAAAATGCATTTGGCATAAAAAAAATAAATCTTTCAACAAATGGATTAAAAATGAATTAAACTATTAACTAAATGATTTTGTTTTAAATCATTTTTAAAAAGGTCAGTTTTAGTACGACATTTATGCAAATTTATTTGAAAAAAGTAACTCATTAATAATATATATTTATTATTATTTTTTTTTTGTCACTTAATTGATTAAGTAGTGCTTATAGTACTCCACATTTTTCACTTAACAAAAAGCCTTCCACTAATAACAGAGCACTTGTCACCAGGGTTGATTTGATGAACTGCGAATCTCCTATAGAAAAGCACAGAAATAAACTAGAATACTACAGAGCCATGTGATGTTCAAAAGGTTACTCCAGTCTATTTTCAGAAAACTGACAACCTTGTCAAAATGTCTTGCCAAACTCAAAGAAAGCAATTCAGTGAAGTACTTTTGGCAAATAGGTCAGAAACTATTCATGACTGTCAGCTGTTAAACGCATCTCTCTAAAAATGTGGAATGTCATTATGATGTAAATATCGGCTATGTTATGAGCATCCTCTTTAATCCCACATGGCTCATCTCAGTAGCAGTACCCAAGATGCACTTGACTCTATTTAATCTCTCACAGGAAGAAGTAGGACAACTATACATAGAATACATTAAATCAGTGGGTTTCATTCACTTAGAAAAATGCATCAACATGTATAAATTATGATTCATTAAAAAAAGTGTAATAATAAAAAAGTTCAATTTAAATGTACATGTAAATGTGGTACAGGAGAAGAGGAGGGCTTTAGAAAACATGAGCTCCATACTGTAGGCTGAGAAAAGTAAGAAAGACAGAAAGAAGCAACTGATTGATTGATGATTTAGTATTTACAAATATGCTTTGCACACTTTCATATTCATTGGTTTGTTTAAAAAAAAAAATATATATATATTTTATTTATTTAACAAATTAAAAATAATAAAACGAAATAAAATAAAATAATAAAGTGAAACAAATAAAATAATAAAATAAAATAAATAAATAAATGAAAAACTAGTAAAATAAAATAAAAAAAAAATAATAAAATAAATAAATAAATGTAAATTAGACAAATATGTATTCTCCATTATTTAACAGTTGCCAGTCTCACATGATGCATGGTCGTTTTTCCATTTCTAGTTTCTTTATTTCATTATGAGAACATAATCCCTGCTCCGACAAATTTTGATGTTAAAATGTTTACCATGGGGTGCATTTAATAGTGACTTTACTTTACAGTAATAAAAACAACTGCAGTTTTGAGGTAAAATGAATGCTATGAATGCGACTTTTGTTTCTTTTCACACTAATGATATTTACAGAGACATATTATCAATGATTAAACGATTATTGTTGTGCAGTTCTTTGCTTAAAAACAAATAAATACCACAAGACTAGGGATGTAACGATTCACCTCACGATTTGATACAATTCATGATATTAAACTCACGATTCATGATTTAGTCCTGATTTTTTTAAACAAAATTATTTGAGAAAATGTAAGGTAACCAAGAGCCCTTTCATTTTTTTCTCAAATGTTGCACTTTTTTTTTTTTTTTTTTTTACAAAATAACATTTTCTGCAATAACTAAATTGGAATTTTAAAACAAAATCCAAATAAAAAAGGTAAATAATACAAACTAAATAAGATCCTTTAATATAAACAAACAAAAACTTTGACTGTGCAGCTACATTACAAATTTTAAATGAATTACAAATCAAAAAATGAACAATACAAATTAAAGAAGGCTCTTTAATACAAACAAACTAAAACTGTGACTGTGCTGGGATTTGACATATATTTATAAAGAAATCAGCATATCTCTGTTTTCTGGCATTAGCTGAGATATTTGCACATTTACAGTGTCCCCTGCTGATAAAGAAAAACTCTTTCACTGGACTGGGGAATAAAAGGAAATAAAAACTAGGTGGCTCTTAAGGACTTTGTCTATCACTTGCTTTTGAAAACATTATTGGTTGGGTTTAGAGAAGAGTTTAGGTCAGTCGTTCGCTAGGTGATCTGTACGGCAAGCTCAGCCTCTCATGAACATGTACAAGAAAGACAAGTATCTGACACATATAAAAACATTCATTCATTCATTTCATTTTCTTTTCGGCTTAGTTCCTTTACTAAGTTGCCACAGTGGAATGAACCGCCAACTTATCCAGCATATGTTTTACTCAGCGGATGCCCTTTCAGCTGCAACCCATCACTGGGAAACACCCATACACTCTCTTTCACACACATACACTACGGACAATTTTAGCATACCCACTTCACCTATATCACATGTCTTTGGACTTGTAGGGGAAACCAGAGCACCCGGAGGAAACCCACGTGAACATGGGGAGAACATGCAAACTCCACACAGAAATGTCGACTGACACAGCCGAGGCTCAAACCAGTGTCCTTCTTGCTATGAGGTGACAGCGCAACCCATTGGGCCACCGCGTCACCCACATATAAAAGCATATCCTAAATAATGTATTTCAAAGACAGCGCCCTCTAGTGGAATTTTCATCTGAAACGCGCAACAAACAGGGTTTCTGCAGATATCATACTGTCAAATTTAAGACTTTTTAAGACCATTAAGTATTAAATTTAAGACCTATATCACAATATCAAAATACAGAGAAAATGCAAAATCACAAAATTAGTGGTAAAATAAATTTATTTAAATTGAACTGTACTAAAGACAGGTTAGATGGACCCATGAACTACAAAAAAAAAACATCTTAAGGCTGATTTATACTTTCGCTGGCGGCGCATCTCGCACCTCCGCTAACTGTGCTCGCACCTCACGAAACGGACAATGCTTTTATGACGTGTTCACCGTTGTGATATTCTTTAAAACGACAGTGGCCGGTCAAAAGAAACCCACCATAAAGTCAGACAGATAAACAGAGATGTAGTACGTTTCCAGGACTACGTCATATCATTAATATCGTTCAAGATTTTAAAACTTTTTTTTTTTTAATTTATTACAATGACTATAAAGATTTTTATAACAATTCAAGATTTTTTAAATCAAACTTTGATGCATCACTTGCTTTTGGTCATATCTCGGACAGCTCTACATTCATTCATTCATTTTCTTTTCGGCTTAGGCCTTTATTATTCCGGGGTCGCCACAGCGGAATGAACCGCCAACTTATCCAGCACATGTTTTACGCAGCGGATGCCCTTCCAGCCACAACCCATCTCTGGGAAACAACCATACACACCCATACACTACGGATAATTTAGCCTACCCAAATCACCTGTACCGCATGTCTTTGGACTGTTGGGGAAATCGGAGCACCCGGAGGAAACCCACGCAAACGCGGAGAGAACATGCAACCTCCACACAGAAACTGCAACTGACCCAGCCAAGGCTCGAACCAGCGACCTTCTTGCTGTGAGGCGACAGCACTACCTACTGCGCCACTGTGTCACCCACAGTTCTACCTATTAAAGTTAAATATCAATGACAAGAGAAAATGGATTGCTCTACAATTATAATTTTTTTTATTATGGCAATAATAATAAAAAAAAAAAACTACTAAAAATACTGCCGTTTTTTTTTATTTTGCCCACTCAACAATTCACACATTATTGTCTGGCTAGTTTCTGTCCTAAAAAGGCTAAAAAGGCAATAATGGTCCAACATTCTTGACCATTATCAACAATAAAGCCCAGAATTTGGGCATCAGTATATTGTAAACTGATCCATATTCATATGGGTCATATATTCTTTTCCAGTTATACAAAAGACATAATTTGTCAGTTAATTTTAGTTTGTAGCTATTAACCACCTGGGTCTCCATTTTTGCCATGGCATCTTTTTTTTTTTTGTTTAAACAAACTTATCCCTCAGGTTTTTCCAAACTTTTACAAAAACTTTCCTCCTTCTCCACGGCTGTTGCAATTTCTAGCCAAGAATTATTGGTCATCTCTATGATGATCATGCATAGACGGATCGTTAAGATGTGTGTACAGTCGTACCCGTTTCAGACAAAATCAGACAAAAGAAAAGTGTTTCATATTCAACTCAAATCAAGCGCGGAGCCGCGCGAAATGTTCACCCGAAATCTGTTCACTCCGCCAGCCGAAATCATGTCGCGCGCACCGAAAGCGAACCACCGCAAACACAGCGATGACGTCACACACGCCGCGCACACTGGGCCCAATAACAGAAAGCTGATTGGCTATTGCATGCTGGTCTCATTTGTAGTTGTAATACCGCAATTTACATTAGGAATAGTAAAGTAAAGGACTACAACACCACGAAAACCAAGCAACAACAACAAAAAAGAACTTAAATGAGCATTAGATGTAGCGTTACATGGACTTAAGAAAAATAAAACCTGTGCAAAAATATTTAAGACCTAGAACAGCAAATTTAAGACTTTTTAAGGCCTTAAATTTTGATTTTTAAATTTTTGACTTTTTAAGCCCTCTTGGAAACCCTGAACAAAATGTACCCAGAGCAATGTAATTTACATTTTGCAAAACCACAGGTTGAGGCATGTATTCTCAATGAGCCTGGCTGAAAAATTGGGTATTAAATTGCAAGAGATCAAGGTCCCACAATTCTATTCAAAAATGTAAATAAAATGAGTTACGGGCAACTCATAATTAACATTTTTTGCAGTGGAATTACACATGTAAACTATTAATATACTATAGAAGTGTGCAAAGCAAGCTACAAATTTAAAATGCAAGAGCCATTTCAACTGCATTTTATCACTCTTGACATTTTATTGTCATATTTACATCATACGACAGTCATGATAAGAGAATATGAAAACAAATGCTGACAAGTGTGATGTTTCACAAAATCTACTGAAATCAACACACCATTGTTGGTGATGTCAGAGCGCTCAATCACGTTAAGTGCTGTTGCACATGTACTGAGTGCCGCATGCTCTTGGTGCTGTTAATTATTCTGTTTATAAACCATAATGAAGGATAATTTTGTTTTGTGCAGGTGCGGCAGCCCTTAAAACTAGCCCAACAATTCGGTGCCATTGCGAGCATATCTATTTGGTCTCATCAGAAGAAATAAGGTGCCCGATGCAATTACGAACACATAATTAGATATCCTAACATGATGGATTTCACAGCTTGCATTGAGACTCTTGCTAACTAATGCGAGCAGACACAGACAATTCCTCTTCATTAATTCTTTCCTTCGTCTTTCACAAGAATAACCCCGGAGAGGGATTTTTTATGACACCGTGACCTCGTCCGGCTATTTGTATCCTCCTCATTACACCATAATGTCTTCATTGGGTGCTGATGGCACAGCAGTGGTGCAGTGCATTAGTGCTGCCAGGACAAGGGTGGAGAACAAAAGTCCCCAAAGCAGGTGTAGCATTGGCAGATACACCTTTGTGAGCGTAGAAAGCAATTAGATGTGTAAAACAATCAGGACTTGGCAAATAGTCAAGTGCTCCACAATACTCAAGCACTTGTCTAGAGTGAAATTTCCCAATAGGTGACTGAAGCGAAGGTTTAATCCAGATTAGAGTTATCTTTATTCAAATTCGCTGTCTCTTAGGCTGAAACAGTCAATGGCAAGGGTGAGGTTCAATTCCCATGAAAAAAAAAGGGTTGTGAGAAATGCAAAACTAAAAATAGTTTGCATTTGGCTATGACTATTAAAGTTTTTCTGCTTTTTTTGTTAAATTATTTATTATTATTATTATTATTATTATTATTGTTATATTTGAGTTATTTTGTTATATATTTCTTTCATTATATTCCATGCAGAGTGTAATGTAACTACTTGAATGTACTTGAATGTGCATAAAGTGTCTGCACAGCTTCAAAAATGAAGATGCACAATAAATGTAGCTAGTATACTAATTTCCAAAGGAAAGAACTGATTCTGAACAACCTGAAAGTTATTTGTAATTCCAGTCTTACCTTTAGCAACCTACGTAGGTTTGTAACAAAGGACTGCACAATGCTTTGTCTCTCGGAGAACAATGTCTACTTTGACCCTCAAACACTGCAACAGTTTCTGTGCTGTAAAAGCAAGTACACTTTTTATGCTTCCAAAGGATTAGTCCTTCTGCTTGATACTGTAAAATGCTTGATACTGCCTCATGCCTGTAGCCAGCCTGGTGACAGGGGTAGTTCTTTTTTCTCAAAAAGTGGACTGTTTTCATTTATACGCCTCATTTTCTATTTAATTCTGCAATTTAAATACTGCATTTTAGTGACATTTTAAGCACTATTCTTAATTATCTTGTCGGATGGTCATCGTCAAATTCAAATCAATTTTAATATGGCCCGCTTTTGGTGCTTCACGCCTTTTTATGGGTCATCTTTTGTTTCAAAATTAAAGTCCAATATTTAAAATAAAAGTTACTTTTAAAATGTTTTCTCAACAATACAGTAGCGAAAGATGACTCCTCCTATGTCAGATTGTATGTTTTCTTGCATAGCTGGATGATGTACTCATGGAAAATATTTGTTAGCACTGGCCAAAACTGAAGTGAAGTCAATTAAATTCAATTCATGTTTATTTCTATAGCGCTTTTACAATGTAGATGGTGTCAAAGCAGCTTAACATAGAAGTTCTAGTAAATTGAAACTCTGTCAGTCCAGCTTTCAGAGTTGAAGTTCAGTGTGGTTTAAACACTGCTGGAAGTACAAACACTAAATAGCAAATCCATCAATGCGCAGCTCCACAAGTTCCAAACCAAGCAAGCCAGTGGCAAAAGTGGCGAAGAACAAACTTCACCAATTGACGAAAGTGATGAAAAAAAAAAAAAAAACCTTGAAAGTAACCAGGCTCAGCTGGGCACGACCATTCCTGCTCTGGCCAAACTTCCTGTGTGAAGCTGCAGTCTAGGTGCCGGAGGCTGGAGAATCAGAGGCTGGAGTCACACTGAAGCAACAGCCAACAGAGGATTCTGCTTGGTCTAAAAGCATTTTTCGATGGATTATTTTCTCCATGAAGGCATAGCAGTCAAATTAGGACAAATGAGCTCATGTATGGGACAAATTCTAGACCTTTGTCGGTGAGGGGTAGGTCTTCCGAACCACCCGAACCCCCCCTGGCTACGTGTGCCTGTTTATAGGTGTGGAGGAAGCCATATAGAGCTACATTGAAAGATGGGGACAGGTGGTCTAACTGAAAAAAAAATAAATATGAGACAAAGAAATAACTGATAAATAACTGCTAAAGTGGTAACAAGACAGCCAGTAGTACAGAAGACTGTCTATGATCTTGATATTTGTATTGTGATTGGTCAGATGACCAAGTCTGTTTTGATTGATCTACCACTTACAGTGTGTAGAAAGGCTTTGGTAGACCTATCACAACAGACTATGTATTCTTTAAAAGGAGAGGTTTATAAAGACCAGATCTTTGAACAAACTGTTTCAGGAGAAAAAAAACAAGTGATGCTGCTACAGTATGTCCTTTGTTGTGAAGCAAGGTTCTTCAGCCTATTGAAGTGTTTTCAACACAAGGCAAAATATAGTTTTTATTATATTCACTTAAAGGTTTTTACAAGGACCTTGGATAGTTGTTCAAAGGCAAGGGTTTTTACACCAGACTTGGGGTGGGGGGTGGGGGGTAGTGTTCGGGAGTATAGCTAGCTAGATACATACAGTAGCATAATTATGTTTTTCAGTTGCTTGACAATAGCTCAGCTACGTATAAAAAGCAATGTATAGCTTTTCCAGTAGCTAGATACTTTTTCTAACAAATAGTGGTGTAGCTTATCAACTGACATAATAAGTTTAATGTAATAATGGCTAAAATTCAATCCATAAAGTATTCTTAATTAACATGAAGAACATTTTGTGAGGGTTTCAATGCAATTTCCAAATACAATTTACCAAATGGAGCCAACTCAAACTTTGTATTTAAAAGGCATTCCTACTTATTTTTTAAATGGTGCTTAAACTGTAGGTTGCAAATGTTTATATTTTAATATTTATATATATATATATATATATATATATATATATATATATATATATATATATATATATATATATATATATATATATATATATATATATTTATATATTATATAAATATATATAACATTTTAAATAAATATCTACTGTTCAAAGAGAGCTTTGAGAGCTGCATTATTGCAATTCCCAGATATTCCAGTCAATAATATCCAAAAGAACCAATTTGAGTAATCAGTCATGAATAATCAGCTGTAAAACAGAGACACAGGCATTAGACATGAGCGTTTGTCTACTATTTTTCTCCATCCTGCACATTCAGATGAATTCAGACAGGCCCAGATGGGGTTCTTTAAAGTTTCCATGTTGTGCACAGAAGAAATAGTCACCTATTTTGTTTTTGAAATGGCCACAATACTACATTTTTTTCTTTTGTGCAGGGGAAACAATTTACATATTGATTACATTTTAAATCCAAGCAACTGCCACAACAAGTGCAGACCATTTCTCCACATGGCCCTGTCTTTCCTTACGAATGTTTATTTGCATTGTGTCTCTGCTAGATGGTTCACTTTTATGCTTAATCTGCATTGACCTGTCATTTCATTTATTTCCCCCTTTCACTTGCACTTATAGCTAAATCCACAAAGACCATGCTCTTTTTTTTTATACTGTACTTAAAGAATGTTTTAATTGTTCACTTAGTCACACTATATACAGTAATAGGTTTAGGACAGTGTTTAAATGATTAATAGTCTGCTCTAAACATGAAAATGATACTAAATAAAAAGCAAATAATAATAATAATAATGTAAATAATAGTAATAATGATTTTCACTTCTAGCTGTTTATTAGTTTGCATATTTTGTTTTGTTTTATTGATACTCATAAATCCTATATTAATGCCTTTCCATCCCTCAAACCATATCCCAAGCTCCAATATTGACATTACTAACTATTCAAAAGCAGTAACTTAGTAGTTTATTGAATATATTTTAACATAAATACTGTATGACTGTAAATGAAATACATTTGCGATATAAATAAGGAAAAAAAAATTGTTGATTTAATCAGTGGGGAAATAAACTAAAACTAATTTCAACACAGGCTCATTGTGAAAACGTACCCCCATACGCATTTCTGGAGAGCACAAATTATGTAGCCAGAGCTATGTATGGCTGCATTTCATCTTTTAAACGAATGCTACAGGGTTGTATGACACCGCCGACAACTTCTGTTAATTTTAGCGATACCAGCTGACCGCTTACCTCTGTACAGACGGCTTTTCCACTGTTACCAGTTTGCCCAGTAGCTCGCCGCATACGTTAGAGGACTTAAGATGCAGAGAGGAGTTGACCACGACGACGGAGTTTGGTTCCGGCGAAAAACGGTTCCAGAAAGCGAGTAAGACAAAAAAATAAAATAAACAAGTAAATATTAGGGTGAGAAGGTGGTAAGATCTGAAAACTGAAAATGTGGTAAAATTCAGGCGTCCGCTAGGGCTTTTCTTTTTCTGGATTGCTCTCGAAAACACTGTTGGTTGGATTTAGGGAAGGAGGTGAGGGCTGGTCGATCAATGCTTTTGCAAACACTATCTGTTACGTTTAGGGAATGGGGTGGTGTGATCAGTTGGTTGGGCAGTCAGTCAGTCAATCGACAGCGGCCTCTGGTGGATTTACGCGAGAACAGCAGGCACGAATGACACTCGCGAGACAAATTTGAGATCTGAAAATCTATACACAGCAGCCTCTGGTGGATTCATGAAAACAAAACCTGCAAAAAAAGTACCTCCAGGGACGTATTTTGCGCTGTGCAGAAATGTATAAATGAAATAGGGTTACGTATCCATAATGAGCCTGTGTTGCCTAATTTAAATATCGTTTAATACTAAATAGTAGTAATAGTTGTGATATGCAAAAAAAAAAAAAAAAGAAAGATTTTATAGATTTAGATCAAAATAGGTTCAGAACATTTAAAGCATTTAAAAAGCTAATGCTAAATCCATGATCTTTCAACTAACTTAAACTGGGATTGAACAACCCAACATTTTCAACAAAAACTATAAAAAATTTGGTCCCACTTTATTTAAAAGGTACAATTTACGCTATTAACAAACCATCAACTATGACTTTTAGCTTCATAAAGTACTAATTTGCTGCTTATTGATAGTTCTTAAGGTAATAAATGGGTTTAGGTATTGGGTAGGATTAGGGATGTAGAATAAGATCATACTTTATTAATAGCAGACGATATCTTAATAATAATCAGATAATAAGCCACTAGTTAATAATAGGAATTATGTCTTAAGCCAATGCGTTACCAGAAATTCTAAGTATAATCCATTGTAGATCATATAAAACAAAAGAAAAAGAAAATACTCTTGTTTACACATAACAAAAATAATTTCCATAGTGAATATAGTAAATATTTCCCTTTTCTGTGTAGATGTTATCAGATTAAAAGTCTGATTTGCAGCTCAGAGTTGGTCAGGCCCATAATGTGGCTTTAGAAGTGCCCAGAGGGTCATCAGCAGTCATTCATCTGACTTATGGCCGTTTCCTCACAGGAGAAGCTACAAGAATGCTGCTAAAGTGGGCCATTTGTATGTGCCAGACAGCGAGTTCATGCAGCCTGGATCTTTTCAGCGCGTTCAGTGGTGTGTAGCAGAACCCCTGGGAGAAATGTGTGTTTGACAGCAGCGAACGGCTGATAAACTGACTGCGCCACCAAACCCAGACCTCAGCTATTACAGTCTTGCACCCTTTGTGCTATCAAAAGATCTTCTGCGATTCTTCAAGTTGGCAAAACCTTTGAACTTGTTCTAATGTGTTTTCTTGGGTTGTGTGAAGGTGTAAAGCTGCTGTTCTCCATTCAGCAGCAGATCCACTCACTAGCTATTGACGTCAGTTAGTCAATACATTGAGCACGATTAAGTGACTCTAAGTGAAAATTACATAGAATTACCGTTTGCACACTGCTTCACTGTCATTCTGATGAATGCCAGATTCTTGCCGCTTGTGTGAAGTAAAAGAACATACAACTTGGTATTTTTCTAGTGCTGTCTACAGAAGAATATTGTTACATATATAAATAATCAGGCAACGCAATGGCGCATTAGGTCGTGCTTTCACCTCACAGCAAGAAGGTTGCTGGTTGGAGCCTCGGCTGGTTCAGTTGGCGTATCTGTATGGAGTTTGCATATTCTCCCCGCGTTCACGTGTGTTTCCTCCGGGTGCTCCGGTTTCCCCCACAGTCCAAAGACATGCGGTACAGGTGAATTGGGTAAGCTAAATTGTCCGTAGTGTATGAGTGTGAATGAGTGTGTATGGATGTTTCCCAAGATGGGTTGCAGCTGGAAGGGCATCCGCTGCGTAAAACATATGTTGGATAAGTTGGCGATTCATTCCGCTCCGTTCATTCGACTAAGCCGAAAAAAAATGAATGAATGAATATAATAAACCATACTTATTCTGCATATCATCAAATGAAGCTTTCTGTCACCTCAGCCTAATTTGGAAAATTATACACGCTAAATAAGCTAAACAAATAAGAAAAATATATACTGTATAAGAAAAAAAATAACTGACCTAACACTGCTAATTACACCATAGAGTTTTTTATTATTTATTACATTTTATTGAAAAGAAACACACACACACACACACACACACACACACACACACACACACACACACACACACACACACACACACTTGGGATTGAACCGGACAAATCCCATACAATGAATCAATGAGCAAAACAACAATGACAAAATAGTTTAGCGGGTGACAACAAAAAAAAATAAAAAATAAAATAGAACAATTAAAAAGAATAAAAAAGAATATGAGGTTGACTGGCTGGCTTGTTCATCCAGATATTCGAGAAATAAACCACAGACATTAAAGATTTTTTTGATGGAAAGAGTCCTCAGAAATCTCAGTCATTCTATCTGTATTTCCAAACTCATGTCCACAATCCACATTTGAAATGAAGGGGGTGAAGATGACTTCCAATGCCAGAGCACAAGCCGTGTGCATTATTTTCTAATAATTTAACCGGCCGAAGTCAATTATTCTGTTTATATAGGGTTACCATTGTTCATATGTTGTATTTTAAAACATTCATCAGGTTTTGTCCTCAAACAGCCATTGTGTAGCTAGTATATGTTTTCCTATGCATCTCATCCAAAGCATTTTGTTTTGATTTTTTTACTGTTGTAGGCTATGAACTAGCTGAAATTGTTCAGCGTGGTGACATGGAACTGTAATGCAGTCAAGACCTGCCAGGAACTTCTTTAGCTGTGCGCTTATCCAATATAATTGCACACCTTAGAGTGTTTAACAACCAATCAGGATCAAGCATTCAACAGCCCCATAAAATAGAGAGTATTAATTACAGTTTTTTCTGAATGCTTAAACTCTAACCGAGATTCTCACAGCACAATTTATAAAACGATTAATTCTTATAGCAAAACCACTCACTGAGTTTGCTAAATTAAAAGCACAAACGCTGCTTTGCACTAAGTTTGCAATTTTGTAAAACACACTTTGCAAATTTGTAGGTACAATCCACTGCACAGCACTCTTTTTGCAGAACTGTAAACACAACTCACTGCTTTACACTGAATTTCCAATTGATCAACACTCTTAGTAAAGCTATACACATGTCTAGCTATTATTTACACTATTTTGCCAACTGTCTGGCACACTGTCACATGTGAAAACTGATTTAGATAATTAGTTCACTTTGCAATCAGATACTTTCCCCGGTGCCTTGGACTAGAGGACATTGCATGTGATGTAGATTAAATTTTGTGGCCGGACCCAGAGAGACGACAGTAGTCTGATTTATTTATTTTTTTCTCAGTGAAATTACTATTTTGTGTTTTGATTTGGAAAATCTCTTGTGTTTGTTTTGATGTGTGTAAATAAACACCAGTACTTGAAGTTTGCATCCCTGTATGTTTACAGAACTATGAGAAAGGTATGACCTCAAACTGACATAGCCTAGCTTGTGCTCAGAGAAGGCAAAAGCCAGATGTTTTTTTTTTTTTTGTCTTTCAAAAACATAACAATTTAGGCCAAACATAATCTTGCACACACTGACTGAGACATGTCATACAGTGAATCAAATATAAAGCCATAAAATTACACAACACATACAAACATACAAATATACCAACAAACAACAAAAAAAATATATATATAAAATAACAAAAAAAGGACAACATACCGTGCAGACATCAAATAGAAACTCTGTAAGGGGTTAAATAAAGGCATATTCTTGAAACAAATCATACAATTGTTTAGTCTTAGTAGTTTAGTAGGAGCTGTTTTTAAAGCAAAAGCCAGATTTAGTTTTTATTTATTCCATCAGTGTGTAGTTGGAGCATTGTGTGCTTATTATTGTGATGGCCTGTGTTAAATGTTTGATACAAAAACACCATTTTTACGAAGGTTTGAAGAGTTAAGTCAAGGTTTATCAGCTTTTGCAAGAGAACTAAACTGTTTTGCAGATTTGGTGAAGGGTTTTCTTATTTGTGTGTAGAGTTTTCCAAAAATAGCCAATAGTCACAAAAAAATGTGCTTAAGCATTCAGAAAAAACTGTTAAAACACATTAAAATGAACTAAGTTAATTAATATTTGACTAAATTAATCAAAACTGACCAAATTTGATACAAATTTTCAATGCAAACTAAAACTATATAAAACTAACTAAAATTAAATAAAATGCAGGTTTGCTTAAACATAAATGTATGTGAAATACCACTGTTAGAAATTTAATTTAAAGATTTTTAACCCAGAAAGATTTTGGATGTTTGTTTTCTGCATATTGTCAAATTAAACACTGTTGTGTTTGCCCAGCTTAATAATTTCAAGACTAACTATTGAACATTTAGAAAAAATACCAACAAACAAACAAACAATGAAAAAACTTATAACATTCAGTACATACAGTGATTAAATTAATTAAAATAATAAATGACTTCATAAAAAGGCCAAATAAAATAAATCATTGTAATCATTGGACAAAAATATAAAAAAGACAAACATTTACAGTAATTAATAGCTGCGCTTTTTTTTATAAATGATCACAAAATAGCTTGAGATGTCACTGAGATGCAGCTTATAAAGCATTTGTCAGCTACCTGTGAAACGCATGCCGAAAAAGAAAATGGAGCAAAAAAGTGAATATTTTTAAAAAGTGAAAAGGTTATTTTAAGAAAGTTTTGTCGTGACATTCAGAAAACATGTTGTAGTACACCTAGTGACATTACCTGAACTACCAAACACAACAGAGGCACAATCTCTGTTACAATCGCAAAGGTCATTGTGAGACAGTGAACAATATCATAGACATGGATAAAGATGATGAAAAAGCACCATGGTAATAACGCTGCTGGTTTTTGCTCAAAATGACGAAATATCAGCACAGCCCATCTACAAAATCCTCTCAAAGAGACAGTTCATCCACAAATGAAAATTCTGCGAATGAAAAGTCTTAAAAGTGATCACATTTTTAGTACGACATTACAGTATTTATGGCTCCTAAATCAAAAACATATTTAATTATGTAATATAATATTTATTTGGATACAATTAATTTCTAATAAATATGACAATTAACAGTATTGGCCCCAATTTGAATTTAGTAAAACAATTTTAATATATTTATATTTTAATAGATACTAAATATTAAAATGAATTGTACAAAATGAGAGACAGAAAAATAAATGTGTGTATTCTGAACGTCTTAAATCATTAAAAAAAAACTATCCATCCATAACATAAGAAAAATGTATGCATCTCTGTTGGTCAAAACAAACCCTTTATAAGGGTCAAAATAATCACATCACATATGGCATATCATAGCACAGCAATGCCCAGATAAACTGAGTAAATACAATAGCTAAACAGAAGCAATCTGACAGAAGCTGATGTTTACAGAAATCTCCATGCTTGCCATCCACATTAAAAATAGATGAGATACTCAAATCTCTACTGCCAGAACTTCATTTCTGTCTGACCTCGGTTGCAGTACACGGGTATAAAAAGAGACTGATAAGTATGTCTTGACATTAGTTTATGATTATCTACTAAGAAACCTGTTCAGAGGTTTATAAATTTCAGCACCACACGATTGCATAACATCATCAAACAAATTGTGAAAAATAACAGCCGATTCGAATGTTATAACTCGATTAAATGAGCGTTATCAGTAGTTATCAGCTGATGAATATGAGCCTGTAGGGGCCTTCTGTGCCTACTGGTAGGCTCAGAAGGCTCTTATCATCCATTCACATGATTAATCAGTGTAGCTCAATTTATAAATATATTAATGATCAATAATAACAAGCGATTATTAATTATGAATATTCAGAATTACCTTCTTTTAACAGAATAAATAGAATAACTTTGTCCGCTCATCTGAGCGTTCTGTAATTATTTATTTATTTAGAAAGGGAATTATAGCTACATCTTATGAAGTAGATGAATAGTTTAGAAGTTTTAGTAAACTTAATAAGCTGGTAGCAAGGGTCTTTTACAGATAAAGTGACCTTTTCTGTGAGGCAAAACAAAGACAATTCAATGTAGTTATAAAGTGATTTAGTCTAACATATAACAAACAAAGGTACAAAACAACAAAGACGGAGAAGAAAGAAAGAGAATAAATAAAAGAGTATAGATAAAAGAATGGCAAACCTAACTCAGCCCTACACAACTATTAAGAACCACTAAGTATGTACACCTTAAAAGGGGCACACGCATGACTTGGTTCCTTTTGGAATGTGTTTGGGGTGCAGAGATGTAGGAGGGAGGTTTCTCCCTACTGGCCCATATCTATCAGCTGATAATCACTGATAACGCTCATTCAATCGAGTGATAACATTCAAAGCAGGTGATAATAAACAGTAAGTGAATAATGATGTGCTAATATGTCAACTAAATGTTATTTTATTTTGTTATTTTTTTTTTATTTCATTTTATTTTGGAATTAGGATTAGCTGTTTATTAATTATAGGATTAGCTGTTTATTAATAGTTAGTAGGGTAGAAGTTGGGTTTAGGTTTTGGGTAGGATTTGGGATGCAGAATAAGATCACACTTTATAACTTCTAATGAACAGTTAATATCTTAACAATAGGCAGGTCATAAGCTAGTAGGTAATAGCATGAACTGTAACCAAATCTAAAGTGTTACTCATGTTTGTCAATAAATGTATGAATTAACACTTTAGTTTTAGCCAAATAAAACATGAACTCATGATCTCTTAATGTATCTTACGTCATGACTTTACTTGGAGGGGCACATTATCATTAACTAGTCAACCAGAAGCTGACTTTGCCTTGATTCCCTCACCAAAGTCTCTGCATTGTCCTCCATGCGTCGTATGTACATTTTAAACTAAACTTGATTAATTTACACCATTTAATTTGAAACATTTAATTTCAGATAGCTTTTTTGTAGCTTAACAATAAAACAAACAAATAAACATTAAATTAAATTTGAAATGACAATCTCTAAACCAGGGGTGTCCAAACTCGGTCCTGGAGGGCCGGTGTCCTGGAGAGTTTAGCTCCAACCCTATCAAACACACCTGAACCAGCTAATCAAGCTTTCACTAGATATACTAGAAACTTCCTGGCAGGTGTGTTGAAGCAAGTTGTAGATAAACTCTCCAGGACACTGGCCCTCCAGGACCGAGTTTGGACACCCCTGCTCTAAACCATTCTCAGATGGGATGGTGGGCCAAATCATAGGTTACCATGGGTCAACTTCGGCCCGCGGGCCCTATTTTGGGCATCTTTGGTTTAAACAAAAGTTATGCACGTCCATCTAGTGTGCGTTTACATAAAAAAAAAAAAAACAATAGAAAAGTGTTCTGTCTGCATCAAAATGAACAGCTTAAACAGGAGTTCATGAGTAGTTAAGAATGAGTTAATGATAATAAGCCCCTCCAAGTAAAGTCATGACATAAAAATACATTATCAGGCCATGATGAGTTCATATTGGTTACATTTAGCTTAAACTAAAGTGTTAATCACAAAAATTTATTTTAAAAAAGTATTACAAATAATTAAGGTAGCCATTATTCATGCAAATGCATGTGACTCATGTTCAGGGGTGTCAAAGTCAGTTCGTGGAGGGCAGCAGCCCTGCACAGTTTAGTTCCAACCCTGCTTCAACACACTTACCTGTAGGTTCCAAACAAGCCTGAAGGGCTCAATAAATTTGATAAGGTGTGTTTAATTAGGGTTGAACCTAAAGTGTGCAGAGCTGCGGCCCTCCAGGAACTGACTTTGACACCTATATTGTAGTTAAAGTTAGTTCATGATTAGTGCATGCCGTAACTCATGATTAGCTCATAATAACATTTAGTTATGTAACATATTAGTAAATCATTATTCATGTACTGTTATTATAAAGCGTTACTAACAAACACCATATAATCAGACAGAGCAGCATGTTTATAATAAAGAGATGGCATAGTTCTTGACCTGAATCGGTATTAAGTATCTGACCACAGCAGCGCCCACAGGATCTGCTCAGGAGCAAAACAAACCTTGACAGGGAACACAGAAGGAAATCTTCAAACCCAAATAACGGCACGCTTGTTGAGCTAAGAAATCAAGCTGTTTCAGGGAAATCTCCAGCAGCTCTGAGATACTCCATGGACTTCATTTCAAACTGTTCCTGGCTTTGAAAGCATCTGTTACTCTCAGGTGAATTTCAGTGTAAGAAACTGTGCTTTATTACCCATACGTTATATATTTTGTGTAGACTTTTATGTAAAGTTTTACTCTGACTGCTTCAACTTAAGACTTGAGGAGGAACACCAATGTACTACCAGGCCCAAACACTGTAGTTCATCCGTGGGGACTAGATGTGAAAATGAAAATAAAAAAAGCTTGAATAAATAAATCTATATAAAGTCACATGTCCCTGTAATTCAAAGTGCTTAAATCATACTTAATGGGGTCTTTTGACTTTCAAAATTCACCACAGGTTTCCTGTGAGAGTTGGGTTTAGGGGTAGGGCCATATAATAAGTGTTTTTTACTGTATAAAATACATTATGCCTATGAAGTGTCCCCGTAAACCATGCATACAAGTATGTGTGTGTGTGGCTTTTCCCTAACTTAAACTTCTTTACGTGGTATTCTGTGTTTCCTCTGCTAATGTTTTTGTGCAACCTACGGTTTTTGATTTCACACGTTAAAGTGTTTTAATGTTTTGTTAATTTATATTTTAGATGTTTGGTTGTGCAGCACAATGGTTTGTTCTGTTTCTGTATTTGGGCTTGCAAAGGACATGACACGAAGAGAGAAGTGCTTACAGTTTAATTTTAATTATGTTCCAGAGAATTATAAAAAATATATAGCTAGCATTTGACAAAGAAGAGCTTCCAGAATCTCTCCCAATTCAGTGCTGGATTTGGCTAAAAACTCCTCCAACTGACGAAGCTGTGGATTGTGAGCCACAACCTGTAATAGGGATGGGCGATATGGCCTAAAATCCATATTGCGATATACATTGCAGCCTCTTGCGATAACGATATATATTGCGATATATAAATTATAATAGAACCATTTCAGAACAGGTTACAGAGACCCTTAGGAAAGCCAAACTGCTATTTTTTTTAAGAAATAAAGAAACGTTGCATGTCATTTTGAGAACATTTATTGTGCAAAAGCAAAACTGTAAATTAACAACACAATGTTGCAGATAAATAAACTAAATGTAGTGCCTTTTAGAAAGAAAGACTTTTCTTTTAAGTCCTTGGTTCCTAAATGCCAAGTTACAGAGAACAAAAAAACTGGTGTTTAGTTAAGGAACTTACACTGTACAGAAAATACTTCCAGTATTAAATTAGTCAAATAAAATTGTGTATTGCAGATACTTTAAATAAAAACATATTTCTAACCTGCAGGCTAAGGGAACACATTTGATTTTGAACATTTTGTTCTCCTAATGAAATTAAAACTGGTGTCTTGATCTGCTCTCTCTCTCTCTCTCCCTCACTCTCTCTCTGTCTGCGTGCTGCTGAGAGATTGAGACGCACCAGACAAAGTTTGCTTATAAAGTAATGCAAAAATGAATACAATTAATATCGAAAGCGAAAGCAGATTCTCGGACATGTCCGGGGAAAATGTATTGTCACCCCAAATAATGAGCTGGATCAGTCTATTTAGTCTTCGCGCTCTTCTGTATCCAGCGCGTCTCTGTGGGTCTGCATGCAGAGCATGCGAGTCTGTGGCAGAGTGTTCTCAGTTTCTCGCGAACACAGAACCGGGCCGCCCCAATAATATATCGGCCGCAGCCAAATGCTCGCACTGTTGTTTATTCAAGATGATGCGTTGCAGCCGGCTGCAGCTCGTTGCTCTTAATTTCGCGGGTAGATTGCGTCATCAAACATGCATTATCGCGATAGTGCAATAGAATTACAATCTCTATCGTAGGCCAATTTTGTATCGTTTATATCGCATATCGTTTATATCGCCCATTACTAACCTGTAAGTATTTTTATTTGTTAAAATTGATCAATTACATGCACAGTTTCTAGTGTTAACAGTAGGTTGTAGCGAGGACGTAAACAAGAATGTAAACAACGGGAAATGCTGTTTGGCACTGCTAACAATTTAGCTACAAATTCATATTTATCCGTCAAACCCCTGTAAACACACACAATTATCACCAACGCTGCTGTGTATCCCACAATCACTAATAAGACTGCATGCTCTTATCCACCAATAGCATGCACTGCTGTGATAGAAGGTTCGAACTGTGACATCAAATACAGTAAAAAAAAAAAAGAGGATGGCCTGCAAATCTCACCTTTGAAAAATCATGATCAGTATTTCAGAGGAATGTTTTACTGTATCTCAAACACAAAGCACAACCATTATCTATATTTTCAAAAGAAATGAATCTGTCAATAACGAGACCACATCCTTGGCCATCAGATATTTTTGTGCCAGACGCATCATGAATGAAGCAAATGACACACAGCGGTCAGTGCTGATCTGCATGTGAAGGAATGAGCGCGGGCACACTTTCAAGCTCACAGAACAAAAAACCCACACAGAAATAGTGCTTAGTAATGAGCTATGCCACCAGTTTCTGTTCATGCCAGGTACTCAAATGCCTATTCTTCTTTTCCAATGTCCATGTGCACACCGGACATCTCTGGCTTAACACCTTTTATGCACATAACGGCTTTGCCAACACTCGCCATCGACAACAGCACTGCTTGTTTTGACACACAACAAAGCCGTGGCCAGATCCACTGCCAAATCTGCCACTGAAAGGGTAGAAACAGCAGGCTTACAATGCACCCAGCCAAATAAGCGATCTGCTTACATAGACATGAAACAATACAGCTGCTTTATTTGCGTGCATTTCAGAACACATGCATTATGCATCCGAAAACATGCATAATTTAGGGGAACAAGCAGAGGATATGTCTGGTGCTCAGCCAAAGCTGCTACCTCCTTATGGAGCGACACAAAACAAATTCCATCTTGTGGAGGCAGATGGTGGACAAGGTGACAGGGCGCCTCTTATCCAAATCACAAGCACTTGAGTGAATGTTGTCATGGGAACCTGGGCGGAAGGCCATTTTCAGATATCCCTCGAGCTCGGTCCTGGCAAAAGAGGCCAAAGGTGATCTGATGCCGAGGCTATGGAGGTGAGCAGATGTTGACAAGTGGAAAATCCGTCACTGTGGTGGAACTGATTTGGATTCAATCGGTTGAGCGTGCCATGAGAAATGTGTCACCAGTAATCCAAGGTAGGGGTACATGATATTGGAAAAATCTGACATTTTTCTGTAATATATAAATATTGATATATGATAAAATATATGATATATGATAAAATATAGTACATATGACATATGATATGATATATAAGATGTGATATGATATTTGATATAACGACATGATATATGATATGATATGATATATGATATTATATGACATGATATATGATATGATATATGACATGTCATGATATAATACCATATATGATATGATATATGATATATATGATATATGATATGACATGATAAATGACATGACATGATATATGATATGACATATGATATGTGATATATGATATATGACATGATATATGATATGATATATGAAATGTGATATAATATGACATGATATATGATATGACATGACATGATATAATACGATATATGATATGATATATGACATGACATAATATATGATATATGACATATGATATGTGATATTATACATGACATGATATATGATATGATATGATATATGATGACATGTGATATGTGATATATAATATAATATGACATGATATATATGACATGACATTATATATGATATGATATTCCATGATACGATATATGATATGATATGTGATATGATATATGACATATGATATGCGGTGATACGATATATGATATATTATATAATATGACATGATATATGACATGATATATGATATGACATGACATGATATAATACGATATATGATATGATATATGACATGACATGATAAATGACATGACATGATATATGATATGATATGACATATGATATGACATGTGATATGTGATATATGATATAATATGACATGATATATATGACATGACATGATATATGATATGCCATGATACGATATATGATATGTGATATAATATATGACATATGATATGCGGTGATACGATATATGATATATTATATAATATGACATGATATTATATGATATGATATGACATGATATATGACATGACCTGACATGATATTATGATATGATGCGATATATGATATGATATGAAATATGATATATAATATAATATATGACATGACATGATATGATATATGATATAATACATGATACAATGATATGATATATGATATGACATGATATTTTATATGATATAAGATATAATATGATATATGATATGATATATATGATATGATATATGATGGGCGATACGGTGGCTCAGTGGTTAGCACTGTCGCCTCACAGCAAGAAGGTCGTTGGTTCGAGTCCCGGCTGGGTCAGTTGGCATTTTCAACTGGGTTTCCTTCAGGTGCTCTGGTTTCCCCCACAGTCCAAAGACATGTCGTACAGGTGAAATGAATAAACTAAATTAGCCATAGTGTACGCATGAATGTGAGAGTGTATGGGTGTTTCCCAGTACTGGGTTCCAGCTGGAAGGGCATCCACTGTGTAAAATATGTGATGGATAAGTTGGTGGTTCATTCCGCTGTGGCGACCCCTGATGAATAAAGGGACTAAACCGAAGGAAAATGAATGAATGAATGAATGATATATGATAAGATTCAAATTTAACCGGATGACATTATTAGCTCTATTTTGGAAATAAGGCATTCATTTATATTGGCTGGGGTGATTCTGTAGAGTAGTGAATCATGAATAAAATATAATACACAAATTACAAGCATAGCCAAATAAAATGAGCAAAATTAAAGTGCTTTTCTGTGCAGTCTAACCATATTCAAGTACAGAAATTGAATAATCAAATAAACAATAACACTATAAATAATAAATTTATAAATAATTTCATAAATGCTATCTTTATTATAGTAACAAACAGTACTATTTCTTGTCCTCAAAATGCTTTAAACTCTCTTGATATGCTCACACAGTCACAGGCCTTAAAAAAATATGCAGACAGGAAACTTTCTCTCCATTATGGTTAATGATTGCAGTGTCTCCGCAAATCTCATGTTCTGAACAATAATAATCTTGGCTCAACATTGAATGTCATTGCAATATATCGATGCTGAATTGATACATAGTGAAACTCCAAGGTGAAATGGAATGCTTTTTCACTATGTTGCGATCAATGATTTGCAGCTATTTGGATAATATTGTTTTGTACAGCAGATTAATGAGTTAATGAGTTTCTTTATCAGCTCCTTGTGAAGCTTGTTTGATTGATGATAACATGTAAAAGCATTCCATTTTAGAACTCTCTGATGGGTTTGAGCCGCACCAGACCTTAATCTTCTGCACAAAAGAAGATGCTCGGAGCTATTTTGCTGAAGTCTCTTGGAACTCTGAAAAGCTAATATTCTGTTCACTGACTTGTAGAGTAGAATATATTTATGCTATCTGGAAAGCTGGCAATGTAATGGATTAAAATGCATCTCTTTTTTTTTTTTTTTACCCGAAAAACCATTCTGCTACTGCAGTGCAGTTTCTACATTAAAATCCACTTGTTTTATGTTCCCCTTTAGACAATCTGGTCCTGTTTACACCAGGTATCAAGATGAATCTTAGTCCGTCTTTTCACAGATGAATAATATAAGGGTTTACATGGGGCTAAAACTTTCAACTACTTCTAGAGGAGTTTAAAAACCCATTTGACTGGATTGTTTTTATATTCTAAATGCTCATAAGGTCGAAAACATTCAACTAGCCACAAAATATCACCTACTTTCCATTTACTGGTCCAATATGTGCATTGTAAATATAGCCATGATTAAACAGTAAAAAAAAAAAAAATTATAATAATGACAACAATAATTAAAGCTGCAAGCAGCGATGATAGGGACCTCGCACCCCGGCTCACCGCCGCCCGGTGGCCTCAAGATGACAGAGAACAGCGAACAATATTAATTTAAGCTGATGTATAAAAAAAAACCTGAGAAAAATCACAGATTTATGCCAAATTTCCTCTTGTCAGCAGGTGGCACTATGACTGTGACTTAACATTTGCATGTAGATGTCTTCAGGAGAGGAACTTTATCAACCATGTGAAGTTTCAGGCAGATCGGACATTGTGTGATTGAGTTATAAGCCAAACTACCTTCTGCCAGCAGGTGGCGCTATGACTGTGACTCAATATTGGCATGTAGATGTCTTCACGAGAGGACTTTTATCAACCATGTGAAGTTTCAGGCAGATCAGACATTGTGTGATTGAGTTATAAGCCACACTACCTTCTATCAGCAGGTGGCGCTATAACTGTAACTGGATATTGGCATGTAGATGTCTTCAGGAGAGGACTTTTATCAACCATGTGAAGTTTCAGGCAGATGGGACTGGCAAAGCGTTGATGTTTGTCCATCCACCACGGACACGCCCCTCGGTGAAAACTCTAGATCTTCACAATTTATCATCGCTAGAGCTTTCAGATAACACCACCCAAATTTGGTGCTGATACGATAAAATTTGTGGAAGGAGTTTGTTATGCTGTAAAACACATCACTTCCTGTTGCCAGCAGGTGGCGCTATAACTATAACTGGATATTGGCATGTAAACGTGTTCAGGTCAGGACTCTTATCATACGTGTGAATTTTGAGGCAGATCGGATAATGCATGCTCGAGTTATAACAACTTCCTGTTTCGTGGTGAATCATCAAAGTTTGCGAGGCCGCCACAGACACGCCCATCGACGAAAACTCTAGATCTTCGCAATTTAACATCGCCAAGGCCTTTCGATGACAAAACCGAATTTTCGTGTTGATCGGATAAAACCCCTAGGAGGAGTTTGTTCAAATACAACGCCTGGAAATGGCAAAAATGCCACTTTTTCGCCGCAGGAAGTAAAAAATATCTGACTTCCTGTTGGGTTTGAGATATTGCTCCAAGAGTCTTTTTTGTATGGTTTGGCATGTTTGAGGTGTGTGCCAATTTTTGTGCATGTGCGTGATTCGTAGCTCGGGGGCTAGTCCATCACAAGTGCATAGGTGGCGCTGTCGAGTCATTTTGCCACGCCCACTTCCAAAACCTATAACAAACGTAAATTTTCGCCACTTCTGAGGCGTGTGCAAAGTTTCGTGAGTTTTTGGGCATGTTAAGCCCCTCAAAATCGCGATTCATTCCGCGGAAGAAGAAGAAGAAGAAGAAGACAAAGAAGAAGAAGAAGAAGAAGAAAAAGAAGA
Organism: Danio kyathit; assembly: GCA_903798195.1. Classification (NCBI taxonomy): domain Eukaryota; kingdom Metazoa; phylum Chordata; class Actinopteri; order Cypriniformes; family Danionidae; genus Danio; species Danio kyathit. The sequence continues at coordinate 31,430,277 of LR812538.1, read as the reverse complement.
AGAAGAAGAAGAAGAAACGAAGCAATTCCAATAGGGCCTACGCACCGTTCCGGTGCTCGGTCCCTATAATAATATTAAAATGCCACAGCCATATCACCCTGCAGCCCAAGACCGGTTACTCACAGCTAAGCAGGTTTGAGCCTGGTCAGTACCTGGATGGGAGACCACTAAGCGGCAACCTCCCGCTCTCCCTCGGGAAGCCAATACGAAAGTAACTAAAACTGCAGTTCATCGACTCGCCTGGGGGGCTGGCTCCAGGAAGTCCAAGGGCTTTCTTTCTGCATTGGTAAATTGGCCATTTTTACAGCTGATAAAAACATGTTTACAGCCTGGTCCAAACGATGGCTTTGGTGCATATAGCTATGATTACCCTTCATGACAACTCTGAGGGGGGTGAATTTTTTTATAACTCATCTGTTTCGTTTTTATTAGGTTATATTAAGTTTGCATAATTAAGGGCGTGGCCACTTGAGTGACAGCTAGGTCTCGCTGGTCGCTGTCTCGTCACCTCAGCTGATTCTGGCTAATTAGCCGCTGAGCTCGGCATATAAATCGTGTATTTGTTTTGTTTAATGTTTCTTTACACCGTCATTTGCCTTTTGGAATTATTTCCTGCAATTATCAGATGATATGGCATGCTGTGTGGACTTAATTGTGCTTACAAACCGTTCAAGTTGCCTCCATTTCACAGGTGAGGGAATTTATATGCTTATATACCATCTCTATAAATGTATTTGTTCTATTTAAGATCATTTATCATTTAAATGTTCTTTTGACCAGTATTGCACTCCAGAATCTGACAGATTGATCAGTTGTAGGCTATAAAACAGTCATCTGAAGCGTTGTCATACAGTGTTAGTGCTGGATTTTTATAAACAGCCTTGCATTTACTAACACAGACTATATCTGAAGTGTTTGATAGTAATTCGCGTTTTCTTCCTGTCGAAAAACGTCATAAGAACAATGTTTAGTGGCTCAATGTGTTACAACAGTGTTTTTAAAAGTCTAAACACTTTATTAATATAGTGTACAACCAAGCACATGTGGTCAGAACACAAACGAGTCACAGGCAATGAAGTATTAAACGTTCTCCCAAAGTAATAAGTCTGTTTTAATCCAGGTCCAAGCAAAATGCTGAAAATCAAGCATGCGTCTGTAGCTCCGCTCACTCTCCGCCTCTTTGCCCTTATTTGGTATGCCGCGTTTGGTGCGATGACGCGCTAACAAAATGGCGACGGTTGGCCGCGCCTACTTGTGGCTTCTTTTGCAGTGTTCAGAAACCTATGGGTGACGTCACGGACACTACGTCCATATCTTTTACAGTCTATGGAGACCACATGGGAAAACTAGGTTGCTGTTGGAAGATGTGTTAGTAAGGCCAGCAGGGGGCACTCAATTTGTAGTCTGTGTGAGTCCTAATGCCCCAGTAAAGTGAAGGGGACACTATACTGTCAGAGAGCGCCGTCTTTCGGATGAGATGTTAAATCGAGGTCCTTTCTCTCTGTGGTCATTAAAAATCCCATAGCACTTCTCAGAAAGAGTATAGAAGGGTGAAACCCCGGTGTCCTGGCCAAATTTCCTCCATCGGACAACCCATCATATCCTCCCAATCATTCCCATCCACCAAATTGGCTCTATCACTGTCTCTCCACTCCACCAATAGATAGTGTGTGGTGAGCACACTAGCACCGTTGTCCTGTGGCTGCCATCACATCATCCAAGTGGATGCTGCACAATGGTGGTGGAGTGGAGAGACCCCCCTCATGATTGTGAAGTTCTTTGGGTGTATGGCCATACATTATAAATGCGCTATATGAATACACATTACATTACATAAATATCGGTACCTGTTAGAAAGTTTCCTTTATTTACATATTAGTGAATAACAACGAATTGGCACTCCCAGAATTCCTTACATTATGTTTTTGACATTACTATGGTTCTTTTTAGTTTTTTCCTATTAATTATGTACATTAGAGTTTTAATTAATTAAATGATTACTGATCTACTAATCTGTCTAAGTCTACTAATAATATACCATCTAATATTGCTCCTTGGAGACATTATTAGCTTTCATATATTCATATATATTTCAACAAAACCTGATGAGATATGAGATAACATTGTGATCAAGATGTAAAAGACTGGATGACCAACAATTTGTCTACAAAATTCAGACAAGATAGAATTATATACACTATACCTTAACTTTTCTGTTTTTGACTTTACATGCCACAACATTCACCTTTTGTAAAGCTGCTTTAGAACAATACTGTGATATACCAATGAACTAAAATAATGCATTACCTAATAATAGTATTACCTAAAATCTCCAATAGTATCTGCATGCAGCCTTTATGATGCAAGCTGAGATTGCATCACCCAGTGATGCAATGTCAGACACAATGCACTCAATGGAGTGAGTGACGTCACTGTGACGGGTAGGGTTAGGTGAGCGCATTAAAAGGCATTGGATGCAGCTCAGATTGCACTGCACCATGTCTGCATTCAGACCCCTCTCAAATCTCACCAGATATAATCCTGAGAAATATATATATGAAATAAAAGTGTATACTTTGTTAAGGATCCCACGTCAAAGAAAATATGAAAGCAACATTTTTATACATAAACAACCAATTACGTTTACATTGTGTAAAACAAGCATGAAATGAACACAATGTGCTGGTCAAATAATTAATTCAATAAAACTGCTTGAGCATATTGGCACAATGCACCCTCTTTTAGACACACAAAAAATTCATGAATGTTATCTTTTGACCATGTCTTTATATATGCCATAAACTATCAAATAATATAACGTTTCACAAACACTTTAATATCTGGCTTTGCTTTTTTGTTGTTGTCATTTTCAAAGCAGACTCCAGCAGTCTTTTGAAAGTCTGAGTAAAATCCCTTTAGATGGTGCTAAGAGCGTCTCTGCATTAGTGGAAGCATGTGTGGAGCAGATGAGTGCTGACACTGGGTCACTGGGCCTAAGGGACTCTCTCTGACTCACCACAGCTGTCAAGATTTAAAAACAGAACAAAACGGTACACCCAAAATAAAGAAGGGAATGTACTTTTTAAACCTATATTGAAAATCTGTTGATTTAGTATATGAATTTTTTTTTATTTTTTTTTTTTACTTTTAATATTTCACCCTCATTTCCTTTCCTTTCATTTTGGCAAATAAAAATAAAAAGGGGACTTCTGCTGGTGGGAAATGGAATAGACGCACCTTCATTAGCTCCATCTGACCAAAGTGAAAAATAATATTGCACTTCAGTATGTTGAACAATGACAAAGCCGAACAAAGTTAAAAAGGCAGACAAAGAAGCTGATGAGGAAGAAACAAATGTAATGAAAAGGAGCGGATGCTAACGGCCGCACTGCTTCATCAGTTAGCAACGATGATCTCATGCTTGCTATCGATACTCTTATCCCCAATATGGACAAGGAATTTGATGATATTTCAAGTTCTCTTTCCACACTAAAAATAAATGTATATTTTTTAAGTTTGATAAAGCTTGAATGTTGAGTATTTAACTTTACACTTGCATTTGTTTCATTCATCACACCTTTAATACTGTATAATTAACTGTAAATGAAGATAAAATAACGAAACAAAGCATTGTAATCCTTTCATTAATCATTAAAAACTTGTTAACAAGCTTTATTATCATTGTAAACTAAAGTGAAATGAGAATTCATTTTGGAAAGTAAAATTATAGAAATAAAAAACAACTCAAATGAAAGGAATGAAATGAATACAAACAAGTAGGCCAACAAATACAAATAAGTAGGCCCAAATAAATAAATAAATAAAGCAGTGTTTTAGCCTAAATATAGAGAGATGTACAGTGTTTGTTATTTTAAAGTGATAGGACTAAGACAGTCAGTAAATAAGCTTTTTGATTTACATTTTCATTAACAGCTTTTATTTACATTTTCGTTGTTGATTATATTTTACTATCTCATTTTATGTCTTAATTATTGTACATAAATAATAAATTAATTATTTATTAATAATAGTAAATAAATAATTATTTATTTAAAGACATTACCAGCTAAATATGGAGAAACAGTCTGGCACATGGTCTAAAGGGTTCTTAAGTTGAATGCTACTTCATCAAAAGCATAAAAATTAATTGACCTACCTCAAGCTGATCACTAACATTATAATAAAAATAATTTTGCAGAAGGACGTAAATTAAGTCCCGCAAGTTTATTTTTAATAATTTAGTTTCAGTTCAGTTTTCAAAACGTCAATGTTCTCCTTCAAATTATAATAGTTTTTTTTTTTTTTTACTTTTTAAACAATTAGTGGCTCAGTATCTTTTGTTTTATTTTCAATTTTGGTCACCTTGCATATGTTTGTGAAATATAATGTGTGTAAAATATATATATTGACCAGTCAACAAAAATTCCCACTTAAAATATGACTTTGCCCTGTCATTAATGTGCTCAGAACATATAATTATGAGCTGTTCAAATTCACCTAAAAATTAGGAAAGATTTTCCTCAGAATTTGACAAAGAATCTTTTTTCACTTGCTAATATTACAAGCAGATACACCCGGTCTAATTCATGAGGTGTGCTATTAATCAATTAGGACAGTTCAGCCCTGATAATGAGTAAATTACCACTCCTAATGCAAAAAATGGTTTCGAACACACAGACGACACTGCATTTTTCATATTGTTACATTGGAAATGGGGCATAATGGCTGATTTGCCCTCATCCGACTTTTTTAAATGAGGTGCAGTGCAGCATCATGAACATTTGCCAGAAATTGACTGAATTAATATTGTCTCCCTATTACAATTGAAAATAGTCCAATCTGAAAGCCCCTGATAATATGCAGCTGTGCTTGGCATTAGTGTAAAAGAGCTCCGTTTGTCAGTTTCCTAGCAACCAAAAGCACTATATTTTCACGGCATGTTTTTCCTCTTTCCATGTGATGTATTCACATGATATTTATAGTGTTGGCCGAAACTACATACGCTATCTGCAAACCTGACATTGTTGTCAAACCCAAGCACACAAAAAGCCCTTTACTGGAAACTACCTTCTTTCAATTTACTGTACACAAAAATTTGTTTGTTTGTTTGAATTCATGAAGACAAATCACATGTGTAAAGTAAACAAAAGTATAATAAATATTACATACAAATGGTGTTACGTTATTATAATAAAGCGCAAGTTTTTCAAATTAAATCCAGTTGCAGACAGAAAACTGTTGTGTATATTGCTCAATAAGCAATCAGTTCCTTTTTATTCTGAGGCTCTGGAATAAGCCGCTGTCAGAATTGTTTGCTGATGAGCCTCTATTTAATACACAATACACCCGTAATGACAGTAAATGTTATGCCAAACTATAAAGTAGTTTTGTGCATTGTGCTGCAGCTTTTTAATTGGGCAACATGACATGACATGTATACGACAGAACAAGATTATGAGTAATCTTTGAGTGCGTCAAACTATTATAATATGAAAGGCTCCAACACAAAGCAGCACAAATCACACCCAGGTGCAGAATGATGTACTTTAACAAAACAAAGCTACCGTGTACAGAGCTCTGCGCCAAAAGGATCCAGCAAAATAAAGTTTTCTATGCAAAACAGACCTACAGTTTTGTACGTTTGTAAGGTCAAAGAAAATGACTGTATAAGTGAAGCAGGACTGAGTCTAATTTCTGTTTTCATTTAGACCAATAGGACGAAACCTAAAATGCGAACCCATAATTGTTAAATTTAAGTTCACCTAAACCATCCTGTCAAGATGATTTAGAAACGTCATTCATTACTCTAGGTAGTACAGTTACTCTTCGTACGTTTATATTACGTTAGCAGTAAATATAATACTTTACGTCTATGGAACAATGAGTTAATAAAGATAGAGATTGTGTTGGTAACATCATATTCGTCAAAAGGCTGTTTATGTGCATGTAACTCCACCGGCGCGAGCCGGCCAGGCGATACCGGCATGGGAGACAAATGCTCTGAGTAGACTAAAGATTGCAGAACAACGTCTGTTGCTGGATCCGAGGAGTGAGGTTTACGCGATCACCAGCTGGCTTCCGTTACATAAGGGCAAATATAAATGACCAAAACATCATTTACTTATTTTACTCATACTTATTTTATTACTTATAATGTCCAAGACATTGATATTATATTAAATGCTACTTTTGTGCCTTTATTAGCTTTATTCTCACCTATTTACTGGGTTAAAAATCTTAAATTATACCATCTCCACCTGCTGGTGAAAAAGCAGCTGGTGATCTTCAATCTGCAATCTATTGCTTTTCCTGCAGGTCCCGGATGTAATGTCGAATTTTAACAGTCGAATTTGAACCACTGAATTTATGGAAGCGAATATTTAAACTGAAATAAAATTAACTGAAAATTACGTTTTGAATATTATACATCGTATTTTTAAAGGGTATTGAATATATTGTAAGTAAAACCTGGAAACTGAATATGAATTATTGAATTTACAAGTATGAAAACGTATTTGAAATATTTTTTGTTGAAATATTCACAGCTTAAATAAACAGCTATGTTAAATTTCAGGACCTAAAAATACAAACCCTGGAATTCAATTCATTAAAATGCAAGAACTTGTTAATTCAGTGTATTGTTTTTTTCAGTTTGTGCTATTCAACAAGCTTTTTTAATTCAATACTTTTGGCATTAATTTTGTTCCATACACCCTCCTCCTTCTCCAAACCCAACCAATAGTGTTTTTAAAAGCACCGGTTGACCGATTCTGTTTGACCTGCTTTCTGGAAACATTTTTCGTTGGACTTAAACTTCCTGATTGTGGTCAAATCCTCTCTGCGTCTCAAGTCTGCAAACGTACATGGCGGGCTAACTAGACAAACTGGTAACAGCAGGAAAGCCGTCCATACAGAAGTAAGCAGTCAACTTGTAAGCAAGAAAAGAAAAGACACCATACCACCTTGTAGCGTTCGTTTTAAGGATGACATGCAGCCATGCATAGCTCTGGCTACATAATTCGGAATCTCCAGAAATGTATATAGCGCTATGTTTTCAGAATGAACCTATGTTGGTTCATTTGGTGAAAAAAAAATAAAAGGATAATCCTGGATTACTTAGTATTTAAAATATTTAGTCCTTTTTTATTAGCAAATCTAAAAACATAAACAAAAAAATGCATTTATCAGTACTACCTGACCAATATTCAATCCTGCAAAAAAGACACATTAAAGCAGATGCTGCTACTGAATGTTGAATCACTGCATCACTAGATGTGATATGCATACATTTTGCAAATTATAACGCTTCCTAAATCAACCTCCTCTGATCTGATTCAGCTTAAGATTGATAGATCACCATTCAGTCACATTCATCAGGATTGCTGAAACAGAAGCAAAGGTCAGCCAAAGCATCTCAGGCAAGTCTGTCATCATCTTCATGAAATGACTGTCCTCTACATCTCTTTTCCGCCTCAGGGCAGCATTGCTGTACTTTACCAAATGCTTCCGTTTAGCACCTCATGATGGTTTGCAGCCATCATGTTGCGAACCCGCTGGCTATTTCTGCTCCATCTGCCTGCTTCCACCAACAGACCAGCTGACTGGGGACGGAAACACATGCAAGCGGCTGTCTCCAAATGCAGCTCTGATGGCGGCATCAGATTGTTGTTTTGGGTCTAGTATGTTAGTTTGACACAAAACTGTCTCCCAGCAGCCAGTAGCTAGTGATCACATTTATAGCATTGGCCTGATTATTTACTCAGCTCTAGCTTAGGGGGAGGGCATTGTGATGAGGATAAATTTTACTTCTCCAGCAGGTGCTCGAGCCGAACTGACCTAAATCTGCTCCGAGAAGAGGTATAGCCGTACAATGAAAATCACAACAAGCCCCCTTCAGCACCTCTTTGACTAAATCATCCTCGGCAATGTCAAGGGTTGCACCGTGAATATGCAGAAGTATGACAATGCCATGCAAATGAACAGCCATATAAGCCGGATAACAGTCTGGAGGTTGAAGCTTTGCTGACTGTGTGTGCAGTGCTCGCTCGTCTTATTTATCCATGGTTGCAATGGAATAAATATTGAGGATAAGGATGTGCTATTTAGGAATAACTAACTATTACACAACAGCAGTACATTAAAGGGTTAGTTCACACAAAAATGACTTTCATTCATTCATTCATTCATGCATTCATTTATTAATCAGGGGTCACCACAGCGGAATAAACCACCAATTTATCCAGCACATGTTTTACGCAGTGGATGCCCTTCCAGCTGCAACCCATCACTGGGAAACACCCATACACTCTCTATTCACTTCAAGAATGAGTTTTACAAGTTTAAAACGTTTTCAAAACAGTGCATGTTTGTAATAATGTCAGTAAAATTGCCATGTAATTCATCGCCTTAGCTGCATGTCAGTACAATTATAAAAGAAGACATGTCAATCCCAGTTTGTGGATGTTAAATCAGGTTTAATTTGTACATTAACATCTGAGATTTGCTTCCTTAATGTCTGTCACTGCGCTGCTTATCTGATGCAGCAGGAGATGGAGAAACACAGAGCCATATAGGGAGTGATCTCTGTGGCTCTGACAGGCATGTGGGAACAGTGGGCGGGGAGAACTAGCTCATTTTCAATAAAGTCACAGGCAAGAAAAACAGCTACAATGTGCTCAGTAGGGATGAGTACCGAAACTCTGTACTTTATCGGTTTCTGTGCTACATTATAAAAGACCAAAGTATCGATAAGCTCTGACGGTAAAAGTTCTGCTATCGGTACTGGAGAATTATTGCTGAATAAACATTACTTACAGCAGCATAATTAACTGACCAATCTTTTCTAATTTGCAATATTTGATATTCGTCTGCACAGTTGGCAAACTCACATGAGAAATGGTCATTTCTGGCGAGCGAGTCAAATATAAAAGACTTCACAGATCTCGGCTGCGCACGCGCACTCAGAGGAGGCTCGCGACAGACTCGCACACACACAGCTCGTAAGCTTGCGGAGTGAACCAAACAGGTTGTATTTCCCAAGTGGACAGCAACAATGTCCGTTGCAACAAACGCAACAAGTTGTTTTCTTGTATAAGCGGAAACAAGCAATCTGGCTAAGTGAAAGTATCTTTCAAAAGTGCATTAACTGCAATGAAAAGTTTTTGACTGCCTAGCTATTAACATTAACAATACATCATCCACATTGTTATACCAGCAGTCAATCACCTAAATTAGTGTAATATTAATAGTTAAATAAACACACACATTCGGTTACAATGAAAACAGTATTTTTTTCTGCAGTAGCCTAAATAAATCTTAAACATTACAGTAAAAATGCTTTTACATCAGCTGTATTTACAAATATAGCCTATGAATAGCCTAATAATAAATTATGCTTACTAAGAAATTATTAAAAAAAAAAAAACTGCTTATTTTTACATGTATTAACTGATTTAAAAACACAGTTAACTGCCAAAACACTGTTAACTCATTTATGTAAATGTGTTAATGAAAAATCATAAACATTATCTCATTTAACTGCATTTTGCAACTCAAAGAGGTTTTTTCAACTGCAGGCAGCACAATAAAGCAAGAAAGATCCGGACTTCTGCCAGAAAAGGCAAACATGTTGATTTATCTCCAGAAGATTGGTTAAAAACAGAAAGTCAGTTTCCTTCAAACCATTATAGATTCTTTTACAGGAAAAAGTTATTTATTTGTTTTACAATTATTGGTTTAGATTTATTTTATCTTAAAAATGTAATAATAAAACCAAGTGTTGTTAATTCTGTTCAATTAGTTTTTTCTTTCATAAAAAATCACTACAAAATGTACCGATAAGAGAACCGTTAAAGTACCAAACCGATAAGTGGTATCGACAAAAGTAGTAATACCGTTTAAACCTTAACGATACCCATCCCTAGTGCTCAGAGCTGAAAATTCCAATATTCTGAAAGTTACAATACATAATCTGATGGGTGTTTTAAGCTGAAACTTTACAGACACATTCTGGATACACAAAAGACGCATCTTAAATCTTGAAAAATAAGTAAAATAGGTACCCTTTAACAAAATATCATTTATGTAGTTACATTAGATACAGTATCCTTGTAGAAAACATTGAAACTCATTTACAGCCCCTAATATGTTGTTCTTGTGTAAATAAACAGCCATAAAAACAGCATAAAATGTTTTCTGCTTGGAGTTGAAAATAGGTTCTGTAAACATCTGTACCTTGTACAACTGTACTTGAACTGTTTTCACAATAGAGTACTAGCTCCAGCAAAAGCTGTTCATATACAGTGAAAAGAAAGGTAACTCAGTGTCACAGTTTTATTTGTCAACTATATGTAACAGCACAAACAGTGGTTCTTGTTGGCAAAGAAAAGCATTTCCCTCAAGTGGTCTAGTGGTTCACCATGATAAAACTGCACATTGCTTTTATGTCATGCTGTATTGTGCATATTGGCTTTTCAGCAGTGAGGCAATTATCAAACACACTCTCACACTCTCTCAAACAGCTTTTATAATTTCAGAGAACGGGTTTATATGGTTCCTTTCAGAAATGGTTTTAAAAGAATAATCGCTTTGTGGTGTTCCTTGAACTCCATGTACAGTTCGCAGACATAAGCTATTTGGTTTTCTCTTAAATATGCATAAAGGTGCTTTCACACCATGCGATTACCATACTTACAAAACTCCAACTTGTAATGAGTGTTTACGATCTTGCTGAACTTAACATTATTTTCTGAGATCTACAGAATTAGATCCTAAATATTATGTCCAAAATTGTATATAGTATGTGAAAAATATATGTGAGCTGAGTATATACTTGGTATTTAGTATTTTAAAAAGGCACAATGTATTTGGATAACCTATGCCACAGAATGACAGCATGGTGGATGTGGTATGTAAAATTCAAATACATAACATGCTATTTTAGATGTGCTGTACATGTATCAGTTATACCATGTGACCATGCTATGATAGAGTATTGAGTGTTGCTCATAAATCTGATTCCAAGGACCTCTTAAAGTCAAATATCTTATTGTTTGGCATAAAACAGTAACACTGCGGCAATAGATGTGTAAAGGTTAGTTAGCATATTAGCTTAAGATCAATAAGATCTTGATTTTGTAAAATCAGTCAAGTATTTAAAATAATGACCTATCAGTCACTAATTATTTTAGAATAATACTACATTTTTTCTTATGATTTATTTATTTATTTATTTTTTATTTAATAAAGCCATATTGTCACAATCACCAGCGATCTAGCCCTTGCAGATCACTGAAAAACATTCACTATCACCCGAACTACAGTTCTGCAACCAAACTGCACTACATTTCCCATCAGGCACCTCACTCACACACCAGTTCCGGATTACCACTGATTACTTGCGCACAGCTGTAGCTCTTGAAGACTGATTAGTTGGACTATATATACTGTACACCACACATCCTCACACACTTTGCTGAGTCTTGTTAGCTGTAAGTGAGCAATTCAAAGCGTTTTTCTCATCCTGCCTTCTATGTTTTTGACCCTGTGTGTTGTTTAATGTTTAAGTTGGTTTGCCGCCTGTCTTCGTCATTCACCTGCTTTTCTGACTATGCATTGGATTACCTGCATCCTCCCGTCTGTTCCTTTTTTGACCTTTGCTAGCCTGACGACTCTTTAATAAACTGCACATGGATCCTTATCTTTGTTGTCAACTCAACTCATTACACATTTGAGCACCATTGGTTATATTCATGGCAACATCGGTAATAATTATTCAGTACATTTTACAATCATAACTGTTTCTTAATTATCATCCATTAAACAAAATCACAAGTAACAACAACACTGAAAAAAAGTCAGATCTTTTTGATAAATATTGAAAAATGCCTCCAGAAGACACCTCAAAAATATTTTCCTTAAATTATTTCCTGAATAAAAACATTCTCTGATGTCATTTGAAAATATACATTCTATTAAAATGTTTTATAGTCAAAAATGTTCTTACACAAGTTACACAAAGGTTTCTCTTCCCCTTTCAATAAATACAAGTGTGTCTTGAGTGGCCAATTCTTGTACGTACAACCTGATCATGTCTATTTTCAATATGATAATTATTTCTTTCATTTACAAATGGATTCACTTCATACAGTTTGTTGTAATAAATGCATCCTGTTCCATTTGCTGATTCTTATGAAAGTACAACAGATGTCTTGAAAAACACAGATAAATCATTTGTTGTTGCAAAATTGTGTTTACGATCTTTAAGTTTCATTTGTCAAAACATCATTAAATGCGTATTTTATTCAACTGCAGTGATAGCTGAATGGAAATTGTGATTCTCTTTCTTCAACTGAGCACATACATCACTCTATAATCGCTATCAGAATAGGCTGAGAAATGTAGTATTGATGCATCTCTGATACACATTATTATATCCCAAGCAACAGAGCAAGGAAATGTTTACAGTTTTTCATTTCCTACTGTATATATATTATTTTCTTCTAGAGAAAGAGTCTTATTTTTTTTAGTTTGGCTGGAATAAATTTTAAGGTCATTATTATTATTATTATTATTATTATTATCATTAGATTTTTTGGAATAAACCACCCTTGTATAATAGCCCCTTTCACACAGTGATACCGGTAAATATCCAGAAAATTTCTAGAACGACTTTACGGGTAAAGCCAAAAAAGCCCTGTTCACACAAACAAGGACGTTCCGAAATTTTTCTGGAAAAGACCATTCAAACATCCATTCCAAAATACTGGTAAATTCTGACATCATTAACCAGAAATTACCTCTAAAAGGCTGCGCTTGTTTTTGTAAGCATAGAAGGGGTCTGGCTTTCGTTGATGGTTTCACTTTTATTTAAAGCTTTAGAATTCACAAAGCTGCTTTGTCCCAGAGACATCCAAAGGCAGAAGCGCAAACCACAGCTAAATGTTTTCACATTTAACTACATTACAAATTCTGTGGAAGGATGAGTACTGTGAACAACTTCAATGAAAACATATGGAGGAACACTTTCGCATGTCTCACCAGAGCACTTCTTCACATGCACAAGCATCAAGCAACTGAAGCAGAGCTTGAAGGTAAACAAACAGCGGTTTATCGTAAGCATTTTCTCAATATTTTTTTCCACAGTTGGCATTAAAAAGGAACATAGAAACGTTATCTGACTAACAACATGCGTCTGAATGTTCTGATTGGCTGGAGTAGACGTCTCACGTCAGATCGGTCTAAACGTGAACGCGCACTCTCCGGCAGTTGTCCTTCTGCATTCACACAGCACAGCATTCCGGCACATTACCGGTAATGTTACAACTTCTCTATTTGGAAAATTGCAGAAACGAATTTACCAGTATTTTCAAATAGCCCCTGTTCACACATGATCCCTTTCTGAAAAATTGCTGGTAATTTTCCAGAAAGGTCTGTATGTGTGAAAGGGGCTAATGACTTGCCTTATTAAACTAACAAACCTAGTTAAACTAATCAACCTACTTAAGCCACTAAATTGTGCTTTAGGGTGAATATTAACATCTTGGAAAATAACTAGTAAAATATTATTAAAACATTTGATTATTAAATAATTAAAAACTATAATTACAACTATTATGTTAAAGACGTTTTAAAAAACGGTTTCATTAAACATCAATTGTAAAATATTTGATAAAAGATTTACAATTTCACAGAAATACTAATAATTTTGCCTTCAACTGTATGTGCTTAAAAACATTTATTTTTATCAAGTAGTGAAAACAGCGCTGCTCAATATTTTAATGGAAACCATGAAATACTTTTCATGATTTTTGAATAATTTAAAGTTCAAAGGAACAACATTTTAAAATTTTGAATCTGTTGTGAATTGATAAATGTTGTCCATTTTTGATTAATTTAAATGGAACCTATAATAAAAAAAAATCACATTTATACAGTAGGGTGTTTAAACAGTTGTGGGGCAAGTCTGTAAATAAAACCAGTTTCTAAAACTAAATCATTCATTTTATATTTTATAATCAAACTCCATAAAAACAGTCAGCAGAAGAAACATTATGATTGACATTCTTTATTAGTACATGTCATCAAAAAAGCTCCGCCCATTCGTGACGATCTCTCCCTTATTAGCATAGGACGTTAGTCTTGTTTTTGAATCTGCCACTTTGCTGACACAGGCATTTGTAGCTCCACCATCTTTTTAGAAGAATGCTGTGAGTGCAATCTCATTTGAATTTAAAGCGACAGTCACCAAAATAGCACAATTAGGAGCTGAAACTTCACATACGCACCGCTCTAGTGACATCAGAGACTTATTTAACATCTTGTAACAAGAGGCATAATTGGTCCCCTTTAATAAATCACTCATGCAAAATTTGCTATCAAAGCCAAATCTGACCTCAAGCTTCAGAATGGACAAACTGTACTGTAAACTCTTACAGTTACTGTAAAAGCATACTATCCACTGGAATATCTGTGTTATTAGCATATTTTTGTTAAAAAAAACTACTTTTATTTAACTAAAGCTACAATACTTTTTCTACTTTCAATGATCAGCAGCTTGTAGGTTTCACAGTACCTTCCTCAATGATCTGTTGTGTGGGAGCATCATTGTTGGAGACAGCATGTCTGTAAAGTGTGCCTGCCAATGTGTTCAGGGTGTAAAGGGTGCCAGGGGGTTAATTAAAACCACTAACCCACTGAGGAAGAAAAGGTAAGAGGCTCTTGGCATCAGGGCTGACCTGTGCAAATGACGCTCCGCCTGCCATGTTCAAAGGCAATTTACATCCCTCTCGCAACCATGCAGCTGTCAAGCAACATCCCCGAGGCGCTGCTGTCGCTTCAATTATCACAAGCTGAGGTGCAGATCAGCGCATTCCATCCCCATCCCATCTGGATTGCCCAGGAGTAAGACATTGTGCTGATGAACTCTGTCAGTAGAAGGAAAAAGACAAGAGAACGTCAGGGGTGAATGCAGAGGAAACAGGCTGAATGTGGGCATGAATGTGGCCACAGGAGAGGAAACTCTGCTCCAAATGATCAGTCAACAGCAGTGGTTAACTGGGATTATTTAACAGGTACTGCAACTTGTATCGGATTTCAGAACACAGCCTAGAGACTGTTTGATGACATCACCGCCGACAGTTAGAGTAGTGGTATTTCAATAACTTATGTTGTGGTAGAAATGTCAGCCAACAGTCAAATCTGTCACAATGTTTTTGTTGAATAACCACAGAAATGTCTTAAAGCCTATGTTAGAGTAAAATTGAATAGAGTAAATTTAAATAAAATAGAGTAAATTATTCATTCATTCATTCATTTTCTTTTCGGCTTAGTCCCTTTATTAATCCGGGGTCGCCACAGCGGAATGAACCACCAACTTATCTAGCACATGTTTTACGCAGCCCTTCCAGCTGCAACCCATCTCTGGGAAACATCCACACACACTCATTCACACTCATACACTACGGACAATTTAGCCTACCCAATTCACCTGTACCACATGTCTTAGCACCTAGAGGAAACCTACGCGAACGCAGGGAGAACATGCAAACTCCACACAGAAATGCCAACTGACCCAGCCAAGGCTCGAACCAGTGACCTTCTTGCTGTGAGGCGACAGCACTACCTACTTAATTTAAATAGTGTAAATAAAATAAAATAGAGTAAAAAAAATGTGTAAAAAATATATAATAAAATAGATTAAAATAAAATAAATTAAAATATAACAAAATAGATTAAAATAAAATTTATTAAAATAAATATATTTATATTAAAAATATAATAAAATAGATTAAAATAAAATAGATTAAAATAAATAAATATTAAAAATATAATAAAAAAGATTAAAATAAAACAAGTTAAAATAAAATAAAATAGAGTAATATAATACAATAATATATATACATAACATAACATAACATAAAACAACACAACATGTTTTCATTAATTAACCACAGGAATATTGCAATATTTTAAACCCTATTTTTAAATTAATCAGACACAAACACATGATTAATTAATCAAAGCAAAATCTCACAAGCAAGAATGCTTTGTATTGAAAACAAAACAAACGTAATGTTTGTGTTAAATTAGCACACGATTATTGCATTCATTGTTTTATTTTATAACCTCCCATTGAGTTTATAATTAATCAAAGCAAAATCACACAAACAATATTGTGTTGTGGTATTAAATATGAAATGAAAAAATGTGTTCATAAAAAAAAAACACCAGAGTATTCGACAAATCATCTTAAATCTGCCTCTTTTGTTATAAAACCAATTATGCAAACAACAATGCTGTTGTTATATACAACAAAAAAACTATTCCAATAACTGCATAAAAGGAAGGTGAAAGAAAGTGTGAATTGTTATCAAAAGCGGTGTTCATAAACTTTTCAAACCTTTAATTTATATATTAACAACTTAACACTTTATAATAAAGTCCCATTGGTTAATATTAGTTCAAGTATTAATAAAAAATACAGCTGTTTAACTCTTCTGATTAGTTACATTGAATTGCTTTTAAAAAAGCTTATACATTTGATTTTATAATGGATTAGTAAATGTTAAAAATTTGCATTATGTGAGAACAATAAATTAATGCAAAGTATTTTTATTCATGTTAATGGTCACACTTTATAATAAGGGTTCATTAGTTAATGTTAGATGATGTATTTAGTAACCTGAACTAATATAGAAAAATGCATGTACAACATTTATTAATAATAGTTTAGCATTTACAACACATTAATGGTTCAACACAGTTCAACACATTATTGACAACCAAATTCATGCTTGTAAACATTAGTTAATGCACTGTGAGTTAACATGAACTAACAATGAACAACTTTAATTTAATTAACTGCATTAACAAAGATGAATAAATACTGTAATAAATGTATTGTTCATTGTTAGAAAATACATCACAAATGAAAACTACTGAAACCTTATTGTAAATTGTTACCACATAAACCATACAGCAAACTACAGTTAAATGAAACATTACTGTTTAAAAAATGAAACACATGTCCCATAAGGGCCAGACAGAATCTGTAAACATTTTTGCCATTTCTACCCAGAGTTTTATATAACATCTGTACATTTATGCAAAATTATTTTTAGTATAGTAACTAAAAGAAATTAACACATAAACACAACTTTAACACAACAAACACAACTTTAATATTCGTTAAAGGTTTGCAATGCAATTCCAATTAGAACCACTTGTTTGGTAAAGAAAGTAAGTAACTATTCAATAATATTACTGAAATTCATATAAAACAATAATATAAAAAAAATCTATTATTTACACAGGTTTACAAAAATTAATAGATTGAATGATCGATTCAAAATGTGTACCTGCAATGCTGGAAGGTATTTTATAGGGCTGAATGATAAATCGACATAAAATCTAATTTGTCTTGCACATCATCTGAGAAAAGTATGGTGATGTGATAAGCAGTAATCTTCTCCAGAAGGCCAAAGGCTCTCTCTCTCTCTCTCTCTCTCTCTCTCTCTCTCTCTCTCTCTCTCTCTCTCTCTCTCTCTTTCTCTAAAGAGTCATACAGAACAACCAACAACCAATCTCAATTCTACCCCTTAGCCCTTCCCGTTACCTCTCATTTTGCATATTATCGTGAAGGGGTAGGGGTGTCCCAATTCTCTTTATCTCGAAGGCATAGGGCTAAGGGGAAGGGCTAGATAGCCCTTAAAACTAAAATTTTTCAGGACCACACTCGAAGCCAAGGGGTATGAAAATTCCCCAGAATACACCAGCCACAACGGCAGCATGGCTGCACACGGAAGTCAGGAGATGCACAAATTAGTATTTTTTGTCATTATTCCAAATTTTTTCAACAAACAAGCACGTTTTAATATATTCATAACCACATTCGTGTTTTACCGCCATGCTTTTTAAAAAACACGATAAAAAAAAATTATCCCATTTCTTAGGGGTAAAATTTGAAGCCCTACCCCTTTCCCCTAGCCCTTGAAATGGGGTGTGAAGGGGAAGGGCTTCAAATGTTACCCCTACATATTTTACAAATTTTAAAAAATAGAATTGGGCCCAAGTATGCCCTCAGGAAACCCAGGAAATGCCAGTCTATGGTAAATCTTTATAGCATAGGGTAAAAAGAAGATGAAACTGCTTTCATTTGAGTCAACGAGATTAATCAACATGACCACAACATCATATGGTGTATCCCAATACTTCTTATTATAATTTTCCTGACAATAAAGTATGCACTATGTTTCAAAAAATGCTATTGTGAAATATGCTGTGTGCATTTTTCAGTGTAAGAACACACATCAATTCACAAAAGGACTGATTTTAAACACTTGACTGAAGCTATAAAGTTAGTTTTGAGTAAAAACATCATTATATGTGGTATTTTTGCACATTATTTTAGGTTTAAAGAGCCCCTAATATGGGTTTTGAAAATGACGTTCCATGCAGTGTGTAACACAGCTCTAAGTGAATGAAAACATCCAGCTGAGGTTTAAATCTGAAAGTGCACTGTGTGTAAAGCTATTGATTGTTTAACAAAATAGTCGACTCAGAGTCGAATAAATGAATTATGTTGGGTTCGGATCTTTGTCCCTTCAGACACTAGCAGAGTACGGGGATCACGGGACTGATCATGACACAAAGATGATGATCACTGACAGATGGAGATTCGGCTGCGGGGAATAAAGGGTTAAAGTTCATTTTCACAACAATACCACAGTATAGCCAACCTAGTGCTGCTTGTTCCTGTCCTTTTTATCATTTTTGATGCAATAACCTACGCTGCAATGCGGGATTCGCCAGCCATTTGCTATTAAAAGAAGGAGCAGCAGAGACTATTATGTATGGGACTTTGTCAGACTTTGACAGGGACTTTGTCAGTAACTGTTACAGTTCATATGGACCAGTTTTTTCTTCTTCCAGATCATAGCATGTAGGTGTAATTAAAGTTGTTACCTCATTTTCTGTAGCTTGCAAAATACAGTATGTATTCAATTGTCTGTTGTAACTTGTAATCGGTCCACGTGGCTTGTAATCACTTATCTATTATAGATCAGTGCTTGTACTGTATCTCTCAGGTTAAATTTGTATGGGACTATTCACATATTGTGTCCAAAACCACATTAAAAATGCGATGCGTGCTTCCTTTACTGATTTAAATGCGGTCCTCTGCATTTGCCTTTGCTATGGCCACCATTAGCTGTTCCTCACACGTGCGGTAGTAAATTGTTCAAGTTTTGAAAATGATAAAAATCAGCACAGATTAGCTTCGTCCTAAGGAGGGGTTTGGAAGCAAATGAATCTCTGCACAAATCATATTGGAGTTGCTGGGATAATTAGATAAAAATAAATGCATATTATAAGATAATGAAAGTGTTTTTTGACCAGCCTATTGTTGCAGACCCCTAAAACCAAAATATGACCTTTTATAATGCAAAATAGGGGCCCTTTAACATTAGCAACATTTACCACAAAGGGACGTAGTTTACCGAGAAGCTACATAAACAGCTGTCAATATCGCAGAATGGATATTTGTGATTTGACTATCACATGATGATATCACATGTAATATTTTGCATAGTTTGACAGAGAACTCTCGCTCTGGCTGCATCCGAAATTGCCAACTACTCGAGTAAGTGCTACATTTTAATTTACTACATGACCATCAGAAAAGTATGTTCTATATAGTATGAGTGTCAGTTGTATGAATGAATCCGGGTATTTCTCACCTACTGTTTTTCAAATACTATGAATTCGGACATACTTGCATTCTGTTTTGAACATACTATATAGTATGTTAGCCAGTGATGTGAAGTAACAAAATACAAATACTCAGACTACTGTAATGGAGTAGTTTTTCTCAGGGATTGTAATTTGTAGTTTTAAAAATGTGTACTTTTACTTTTACTTGAGTAGATTTTTAGTGCAGTATCTGTACTTTTACTCCACGACTTTCCTTTAACCTGCAGTCACAATTTTTTCTTGTCTATGGGGATTAGAAAAATCGGTCCTGTGATTCCTGTCCAATCAAATTGCACATAGAAGGTAAATCGCATCATAATGAGCAACTTCAAGACATGGGCGCTATATAATTGCAGAAAACTGTTTGGAAGCATTAAAAGTGTCCAAGAAGATGTCCAAAGTCTTTAAACTCATTGACCCAGAAACTGTTTAGATGCATGTCACTGATGTTTACTGTATGTTGACCGAAATGGCCTTAAACACCCATCAGGCACAAGATGTCAACCAGATGTCAGATTGACTTTGTACCCAAACCTCGTGGGGACATTGCATTTTGTTTGGAAATGAAAATCGTGTTGACCTTAGAAACCAACGTTAGGCTGACATCAATGTCCAACCTAAAATCAACCAAATATCAACGTCTAATGATGTTACAGCTTGACGTTGTGTGGATGTTACCACTATGACATCTATCAGATGTTAGATTTTGGTTGCCATACCTGACGAATAACTAAATGCACTACAGAATGTTACGTTTACACACATCCACAAATTACATGTAAACGGATCAGCTTTTTACAGTGTAGTACTCACTACTTTTGAGTACTTTTGAAGGGTCTACTTTTTACTCATACTTTGAGTAATATTTACAACAGATACTTTTACTCTACTTGCACTACATTTTTAGGCAAACAATGGTACTTTTACTTAAGTATGATTTTTCAGTACTCTTTCCACCACTGATGATAGTATGTGGTTCCAGATGCAGCCACTGTGTAGTAAACGCTGCTTTAGCTGAACACAGGTGCTGGAGTTTCACGGCAGAGACAGATTGCAGAGCCAGCTTTATAGAATCGCATGCGATTTATCGTTCAGCCCCAGTATTTCAGTATGAAAAGAGAGGAGGAGTTCATATTCTGAGAGTCCATCTCAAGGCCAGAGGTCAAGAATGTATCTGATTGCAATCAGTTGGAAACGACTCATCTGGTTTTTCCTCATGCTTACAGATTCATTTTGCCGTTCCATCTTCAGCAGAAGAAACCACAGTGATGTCCTCGTGGGTTGTGCTGAATAAACATCCATGGATCATGTAGTGGAGTGGTGGACGCGACATTAGGGTTAAGCAGAGACCTTCTGAAGGGTCAAGATATACTTCACGAGTCTCCTCCAAACGAGAATGTCAAATGAATGATACACACTCGTTCAAAAAAAAGAGAGGAGCACAGAGATGGAGAGATTTGCAGCTTTTCATTTATCTGACATGGTTCATTTGTGATCCTGTGAGAGATCCTTCGCACCTTCTGTTTTGCCCCCTGGGCAGAGAATTGAAGTGCAGAGTGAGATTTGCTGTATGTGTCTGAATCGATAGAGTTTGACACATAATGATTCAGCATTGAAGAGTCAATCTCTGGCTGCATCTGCCACTTTGAAGTACAGAGCCAGTGTTTGGAATCCACGGTCATTTTGTAGCTATTATTTCAGAGAATAATCAATACATGAAATGCTCTTCATTTCTCTCATTCTCTACATTACAGAACAGCTTTGGTGGGTATTGATCAAAATGCAAAATGAGATTTTTTTTCCTAAATAGTATTTGTGTATGTCTATAAGGGCAGGAAAAGAAAACGGAGCTGATCAAAGCTCTGCTAAACCAGTGGATGCCCTTCATTTGTCCTGCTGCAGTGGTCCAGCTAAAAGCAGAGATGCTTTGAAAGCAGAACAAACAGAATGTCGACAAAAAGGAAACACAACAAGATAAGAAACAGGGATTTTTCAAATGAATTTGTTGGACAAAGATTAAACAAACAAAGATTTTATGCAGAGACTAATTTTATCAGAGGCTGATGAATGCATTTCAGGCAATTATTAGTTCGGGGTTTTTTTTCCCTTGAAGTTTAGGGCTATGATTAAAATGAATAAACACTGTATATACAAATACTCTCCTGAACCCTGTACTGGTCCTTTACTGGCATTATGGTTCAATGAAAAGTCTTTAAAGTGTATGTGAAATCAAAATTTGCAATGTTTATTTTGCTAGTGCACATTGTTATTCCTTAGGTGAACAACTAATTGCAAGTGAATTCACTGAATAAAAACATTTGCTTTGGTAATCTTTAATTAAAGTCCATTTACTTCTGCATTTGGAGTGGCGGTTCATGGATGTGCACAAAGAAAGCCCTGCCCCGTACTCAACATTTTGTTTCAGTTGGAAGTACATCAACTTCCGACTGATGCAGACTTTAATCCATCCATAGGACTTTCCACTGCACAAAAAGTACTTTAAAGTCAAGTCCTTTTCATTTCTATAGAGATTTATTTCTATAGAGGTTTATTTCTAGCTTTTACAATGTAGACTGCATTAAAGCAGCTTTACATAGATAAAGAAAAATATATACAAAGCCATAGCAATATTTCTGATTTTAGAACATATTCAGCATTTCAGGAAGGCAGTAGAGTAGTGGTAGAATGCTAGTGTTGTTCTAGTTAAATTAAAACTGATTCATAAGTTCTTAATATGAAAGTCACTGCTGACGAATGATCCACTGAATGCTATTCTCTACCAGTCTCATCCAATCAAGACAGAGGAGATGTCAGGGAACCAAAACTCTACCAATTGATGGAAGTGGACAACAAATCTGAGGGAAACCAGGCTCAGTTGAGAGACCTGTTGTACTCTGACCAAAAGGAAAAGTGGCAGAAATGCAGTTTTAAATGGGGCTTGTAAAAAAATGTACTTTAAAAGTAATCTATAGTGGTACAAGGCTACTTCACTTTTTAAGAAAACCAAACACAAAATAGAGAACAGAAAAATAGTTTTTCTTTCATCCCATTTGTAATCTTTATTTAAAGAAGCTGCCTAGAAAATAATTAATGATGCAGAAAAGATACTCTGTTAGATTGGGATCCATTTGTTCATGAAACAATTTGAAATGATTTGAGCTTTGTTACATTAGCTTTGTTTGTTAGCTGTCATTCTGAGTTGGGCACATTGTAGTCATAAAAAAATGGAACTGGTTAGCAGCAATGAATAGGTTGGCTTTAGCATTTAAATGACGCTCATAGTGTGCCTAGAAAATCTTCCCCACACCATTACACTACCAGCAGCCTAAATGGTTGATATAAAGCTAGATGGATCCATGATTTTACGTTGTTTACGCCAAATTCTGACTCTACCATCCAAATGGTGATGCAGAAATCAATAATAGTAGATTGGCAGTTTCTGAAATACTCAAACAAGACAAAATCATACCACAATCAAAGTCAATAAAACCTTGACAGAATTCTTTACACTCATTCAAAAAAAGGTTATTTATTTGTACACCAACGTCACTTATCTGTTTTTTTTTTTTTACGGCAATGTAATTTTTGCATGATGCAACTTAAAGTCAAGTGTGAATTTTGGTAATATATATATACATTGGTATATACACATTACACATGTCTTCTACAAATCAATATCTTCAGAATTAATGCTTGCCCCTTGTAGTGTACCACAGTGGTTATATCTTCTATTGTAAGTATTTTCTTTTTTCAAGAGTAGTCCATCTGTTAAAAAACACTTAATTTTATACAGCATCTTACTGGAGGCACTTCATGTACTCATTTCCATGAGAAAAGAATGCCTGCTTTGTCTCTTCTGTTATCAGAGGATTACAAAGAGTGTGTCTGTTTTTCAATTTGAGATAGAGCTTGATGTACATGGAGCTCAAAGTATTCATTTAGACAATTATAGCTATATAAAACTTTAAAAGCTCTCAACAACATGCACTGCTACATGCCATTTCTCTTATTACGGATTACTGATTTTCTAAGAACAAACAGTGTCAGTTTCTGTTAATCATGAGCTCCATAACAAATTGGAGTTTGACCAAATCTGAACACAAATGGGGTTCAGACAAAAATAACTAAACCTATCACGTTAATTTAAAAAGCAACATGCATTAAATCAAATCTAATACACTGAAGCTCTAAGTTCTAGAAATTGGCAAAACACTGCACAAATGAAATCACAGTAGAAGCAAACTTCTGCTGTACTTTTAAAGTATTATTTTGGTTCCTCAAACCACCAGAATGACTGAACCCTCCGGAGAACCTCCAGGCACCCTCTCAAACAGGACAGTTCTCTGAGGAACTAAATTATGCCAGACCTCTAAACTGAGTCGATGGCTCCTTCAGTAACCTCATTAAAGGAAAGACTCAGAGGCACTTGAAAAATGAAAGTTTCTTATGAACGACAATAAGATTTTGATCTAAGATTTTGATTAATGAGCATAATAAAGCTTTTTGCTAAAAAAAAATATGATTTTTTTAGATTCTTTGAAGAACTAAAAGTTCAAAATAAAAGTATTCTTTGGTAATAAATTATTGGAACAATTTTACTGTCACTCAAGTCAATGTATGTCTTTCGTGCTGAAGTAAAAGCCTTTTCAGATGAATCAAGGTGTGACAAAGTACAGTATTTATCCACATGCATGTGCAACAAAATGACTTTTTAGAATGCACATATTCCCTTTCTATCATTCTCTCTCCCACACAAACACACACACTGTCGCGCAGAAGAGACAAACAAATACACAAACATAAAAGAAAATGTTGTCAGTGGTGCTCTGATGACTTTATCAATAAAAGGGCAATTTCTTAAATTAGAAATGACATTTCTGTATATAAATAACTTAAGTATCTAGCACTACCTCAAAATGATGTTTTGGAATTGATTGATAAGCTCCTACTTACAGAGGTCAAAAACCCCACAAATGTCTTGAAATACAAAATGTCATGAGAGGCCAAATAATTGACTATGTGAATGGGGTATATGCACATGGACTTTTAATTTCAGTCAGACAGCCCCAGTGCTTCCGGTTAATTGTCATCCCATACAAAACTAAGATATTAAGATCTGATTTCTTTAAAAAAAAAAACAGCAATCTTCACTGCTGAGATACGATAAAAAGTGGGTAACAGACCAAACAAGAAGCATTGCATTAAATTCTATTTTTCCGTGCCATGTCTTTAAAATACGGAAATTATTTTACACCAGACAAAATTTTCATCTTTTTTACGCTTTAACAACCAAATGGATGCTTGAGTCTATTCAACTGATTATATTGAAATTACATTACAACATGTAAAAAGAACCTTATGAAATTGAAAATAGTCACATAAAGCTTTCACTGGAAATTTATCAGTGGTTAAAAAAACACTAGCTGTGCATATAGCCCAGCCCATTACTAGAAAATAATGTGTGATTGCATTACCACATCTGGTGTGCACTATATATCATTCAAAAGATTGTCAAGTATTCCTTATTAGTTTAATAAATTAGGCATATCATGTGAAACAAGACATAAAGCTAGAAATTTTTACTCGATATCTTTTGTCTGTGATTTGAACTGCTACAGAATTTCACTTTACATTTACAGAGATGTCACAGCAGACATTTCAACTCCATTCTAAATGAGAAATACTGTTTACATGACAATGTTTAGCCAAAAATGAGAAACCTTTATGCGGTTGTATCGCTTACACGACAATGCCATTTTGAGAACTGAAAAAACATTTGAAAACAGATTTCAAAGTAGAAGATTTTGAAAATGCCATCGGCGTTGCATTTGTGTAAACATATTGCATTACTATGTACGTGTACTGTAAAAATATTAAACATGTTAGGGATGGGTCAATTAAATGTGCTAGGAAACATGAGATAAACATTTATGTTATATAGGAAAACAAACAAAAGGGAGAAGTTTTAGACAAACTACTTATAGTGAGTTTGGAATATCTGATTGGCTTACTACTACCAGCCGCGATCAATCATATCATATGCTCCTCTCGAAATTAGTTTGTGAAACTTCACTTTATTAATTAAAATATATTTATTTAACATTATTCTATTTGGTATGCAGAAACAGTATTTTACATATCATGACTTAAGCGGATTGGTCCACTCGGGAAATTCCACATACACCGTAAAAAATGAAAACTTTGATTTGTTACAATTAAATGAATTAAGTTTGACAAACTTCCTTTATGACAGTTTTCAGTAATAAGTTTAGCACGTGTAAATGTAACAAGTTTTAGTCATTTATTTATTTATTGCAAGTACAAATATTGCTACAAAACATAAGTGAAGTTTATTTAAAAACTAATTTCGAGAGGATCACGTGCTTATGATTGATCATGGCTGATCCCGCATTAGCCAATTTAGAACGATTCCTAAGTCTCCATAAATAACCTAAGTTCCATACCATAGTCATCTTCGTTTTGAAGAATCCCCCTTCCTCCCCTACTCCTCCTCCCTTCCTAGATGGGCGGCACGGCAGCCCAGTGGTTAGCACTGTTGCTCCACAGCAAGAACATCACTGGTTAGTCCTTAGCAAGCCAGTCGACGTTTCTGTGCAGAGTTCACATGTTCTCCCTATGCTCACGTGGGTTTCCCCCAGTTTCCTCCCACCAACTTAAAAACATGCAACTTAAGTTAATTGACTAATCCAATCGGCACTATAGATTTGCTCCTAGTAATCTCTTCATAACAATCCCTAATTGCTCACTAGCTTCAAAAAGCAGGGGAGTTCTCGAGATCTTCCTGAGCTCTAACTCCCGGGCTCTCTCTCGGGACAGCATGCCAAACACGCTTAATAATCAATCATCAGCTTAGTGAAAACTCTTGAAAAGTATTATTATTATTATATTAACATGATAAGAAAGTTCTTTGTACTGTATTAAAATTATTATTATTATATTAACATGGAAAGGAAATGATTTGTACTGCACTGTATGTACTGTACCATTCTTGTTCTCTTAAATAAATCACTAAAATTTGTTACACCTAAAAGAAATAACTTAATTTATAACTTAAACTGTCATGAATTAAGTTTGTCAAACTTAATTCATTTAATTGTAACAAGTGAAAGTAGTTTAAGTTTTCGCTTTTTACAGTGTACACAGCAATGCTAAGCAGCTGCAGACATGTCATCACTGTTTACTAACAAGGTGGCAGTGCCAAATACTGGCCTGGCACACATTATACATCAATTTTTGTCTATTTCGTGGATAAATGTGTCATGTAAACACAAGGACATTTTTTTTTTTCTGTATTTGGCCACAATGTTGTTGTGTAAACGTAGCCTTCTACTGCTTCAGTATGTATATTCGAATGTTTTTCAGGAAGTGTATATTAAATGAGACTTGTTGATGCCACACAGCTGCACAGACAAAAGACAGAGTAATTCAGAAGTGTTTGATGCACTGCTGGGAGATCAAAGGCTTGCAGGCAATGGATTTATAGTAACAGAGTTCCTGCCCACTCACACAGACGTCTGAGCTGCGGTGGAATCCATTAGCACATTACACTGTGATCTGGAGAAGACGAGCAGAAAAAATAACATCTCACCCACTCCCGTCTTTTCAGCCCTAATGCAACAATGATAAAGAATTCTGCTCAGATCAAGCCAATGTGAAGAGAGAATACAGCGAACATGAGATCGTTTTCCCTTGTAATGTGCCTACTATATATTCTGAGGTTTATTTCTAGACGCTCACTAGAAGGGAAAAAGGTGAGGAGGAAACCGGCCAGTTCAGATGATGGAGTTTAAATTAAGGTCTTCAAATCATTTATCGACACAATCCAAGAAATAGATGTAGGTACCACTTTGGTTTGAGTATCAATTCTTGTAAAATAAAGTGTGACCTACACTGTAGATTGTATTACATTTTATGCTTTGGTATATTTATGACTTAAAATACAAACTTAATATCTATTGTAGAGAAAATGGCAGGGATGAAATAATTTCCTTTGTATTGTGCTTACTACTATTACCTATATTTTAAAGCTTACACTAGAAGCTCACCAATTCAGATGCTGCTGCTGAGTTTAGTTAATGAGGTTTAATCAATGGCCCACTAAGGCAAGTAAGAACCAAAGTACAGTTTTAGTAAAGTGATCAAAAAAAAACAAAAACAAGGCCTGGTTAAGGATGGCTGAAGCCAAATCAACGCGTTGTTTCTGAAGCAAATTCAATGTCATGTTTAGATCACGAAAGCACTAATGTTTTCAAACACTGCTCAGAATTGTGATTTGAAAGACCCATGTCACATGACTAAGGTGATTCAAATTATCAGAACATTTCACAAGCATTTTGTGACAGACCTTATGAACCAGGGTTTGATTGACAGGGTCAGAAAAAAATACATATAATAACACATAGCCTTGTGGGCAGTGTACTGAGATCAACTGCGCTGCAGGCCTCCCAAAGTTCAAATTGCATTTTTCCAGACCTTTCCCTATCCCACCTCCCTCTTTCTTCCAAACTTAGAATCCTGTCAATGTACTGTCATAAGCGAAGTTTATTTATAAACTAATTTCGAGAGGAGCACGTGCTTATGATTGATCACGGCTGGCCCCACATTAACTAAAGCATGATTCACCAATCAGATGATTCCTAAATCACTATAAATAGCCAGATGTTCTTACTTCAGTTATCTTCGCCTTAATGAATCCCCCCTTCCACCCCTACTCCTCCACCTTTCCCTTTATAGGGTGGCACGGTGGCCCAGTGGTAGCACTG
The DNA here is from genome assembly GCA_903798195.1 of Danio kyathit. Classification (NCBI taxonomy): domain Eukaryota; kingdom Metazoa; phylum Chordata; class Actinopteri; order Cypriniformes; family Danionidae; genus Danio; species Danio kyathit. The sequence continues at coordinate 31,401,745 of LR812538.1, read as the reverse complement.
CTGCCTCACAGCAAGAACATCACTGGTTCAAATCCTTAACAGGCCAGTTGTCATTTCTGTGCAGAGTTTACATGTTCTCCCCATGCTCACGTGGGTTTCCCCCACAGTCCAAAAACATTTGTCATAAGTCAATTGATCAAATTAAATTAGCACTATAGTCGAGCTCTTAACCAGCAGTATACTGTATCTCTATATAGCAATTTATAATTTGCCATCAGCTCTAAATAAGGGGAGAGTTCTCGAGACCTACCAGAGCTCAAACTCCCCTCTCACCCTGCAAACTGAAGAAAGCCCCAGGCTCGAGGATCTTATGAGCTCAGGGCTCTCTTTCGGGACAGCATGCCAAACTCGCTTTAGAATCAGCCATCAGCTAAATGTGGCTTTCAACATATTTCTAAACATAATAGTTTTAATAACTCATTTCTACTAACTGATTTATTTTATCTTTGCCATGATGACAATAAATTATATTTTACTAGATATTTTTCAAGTCACTTCTATACAGCTTAAAATGATATTTAAAGGCTTAACTAGGTTAATTAGGTTGACCAGGCAGGTTAGGGTAATTAGGCAAGTTATTGTATAACGATGGTTTGTTTTGTACTCTCTCGAAACAAGAAATAGCTTAAAGGGGCTAATAATTTTGACCCTAAAATGGTTTAAAAAAAATTAAAAACTGCTTTCATTCTAGCCGAAATAAAACAAATAAGACTTTCTCCAGAAGAAAAAAATATTATCAGACATACTGTGAAAATTTCCTTGCTCTGTTAATCATCATTTGGGAAATATAAAAAAAAAAAAAAAAAAAATCAAAGAGGCGCTAATAATTTTGACTTCAACTGTATATATATATATATATATATATATATATATATATATATATATATATATATATATATATATATATATATATATATATATATATATATATATATATATATATATATATATATATATATATATATTAATGTTCATTTCTCGTGAGCAAACAAAAAATAAATAATAATAATTTATTCAGATTATTCAGAGTGATACTGCAACTAGGGCAGCACCATATTGGAAAAATCTAGCATTGTGACATATATTTTTTTTTATTTTTGCGATATACATTGCGATTATGAATACAATTTTACCAAATGACTTACTATCTCTATTTGGAAAGAATTTATAATGTTAGATCAATTGGGATCATTCTGCAGTGGGAGCGCATCTCCATAAAATCTAATAAACAATCTAAAAATTTCCCAGACACATTTTCATTGTCTGTGCTATTTGCAATACATTTCTGTATTTGCATGTGTTATGAGTATGTTCATGCATATGTTAAGGGAATTAATGATGAATTGATGTTTAATTTTTGCATCTCCATAAAATCTAATAAACAATCTATAAACTTTTTGAGGTTCCCCGACACATTTTGGTTGTGGTCTGTGCTATTTGCAGTGCATTTCTGTGTTTGCACATGTTGTGAGTATTTTCATGCATAACAATCTATAAATACAATCAAGAAAAATATACAACAGAAATAAAGTGTTTTATTATTTCCCGAGTCTAACAGTATTCAAGTACAGTAACTGAATGATAAAAATAAAAATAATTCAATAAAACTAATCGTTACTAAAGTCAAAAGTGCTTTTAAAACCATTATACAATTCCAGGCATCAAATACACATGCAAATGATAACTTATAATAGAACTCAACATTGCATATATCCTGCGATATGTCTATTGCGAATATTTACATTACGATATCAATCCTAAAACAATATATTGTGCAGCCCTAAACACATTATAACAGAGTAATAAAACCACAATTTTAAATATTTACTCCATGACTATGATTTGGATTCAAACCCAAGGTCTCCCCCAATTTACTTGATGATTCAGTGGTGCAACATATATTATAGTTCGTCAATTCGCTTAACGGTTTCCTGTTGAAACTGTTTTAGAGCAATACTTAAAAAATGACCACTAGGTGCATGTAGAGAAGGGTGTCGGAACATTGAAAAAGCATCTACACGTTTGCTTCAACTGTTTACTTCAACTGAAGCCTCACTCTGTTCTTCACTAGGCTTGGTATAACCGTAGACTGTAAAAGACATGGACATAAAAAAAAGAAAGTCTTTCATTGACACTGAAGAAGGCACAGCATACGAGCCGCTATTTCACTACTAGGGAGAAATGCTGTCAAAATCCATCTCTGCCTCTTTCTCTCTCTCTCACTTTGGACATTTGACCCGCTGGCGTGTTTGTGAGGTAACTTTTCCTTTCCTCTTGGCTGTTTAAGTCATACTTGTGGATCCAGACACGAGCGTGCCTGAGGTGCGAGTTTTCTCCACTGTGTCTATTACGGATTACCTGTGATTAGGCATGGGCTGGTATAAGATTCATTCATTCATTTTCTTGTCGGCTTTGTCCCTTGCGGGGTCGCCACAGCGGAATGAACCGCCAACTTATCCAGCACGATTTTACGCAGCGGATGCCCTTCCAGCCGCAACCCATCTCTGGGAACTTCCACACACACATTCACACTCATACACTATGGACAATTTAGCTTACCCAATTCACCTGTACTGCATGTCTTTGGACTGTGGGGGAAACCGGAGCACCCGGAGGAAACCCACGCAAACGCAGGGAGAACATGCAAACTCCACACAAAAACACCAACTGACCCAGCCAGGGCGAGGTTCGAACCTGCGACCCAGCGACGTTCTTGCTGTGAGGCAACAGCACTACCTAATGCGCCACTGCATTGCACTGGTATAAGATTCTGATGGTATAATAACCTTGGATAAAAATATCACGGTTTCACAGTACCACGGTATTGTGATTACTGCTCTAAAATATATTCTTTTTAAATGTCTGTGCAAAAAACTAAAAGTTTTTTCCCCTTTGAACCCAATATATTTTATTTTGAGAAACATTTATAATATTTTGGAGCAGTAAACATGCCAGGCTAAATAATGAAAATGAATTATTGACGTCTACTGTCTTCATTAGTTTCAAAAACACAGATTTATTTACAATTTAAAATAGCATCTTTGGATATCTTTTCTGCTGGAGATGCTGTTGTTAAAAAAATGTTAATAAAAAAATCTTACACATACCTTAGGAACGGTATTAGAGAAAATTTTGGCGGTATGAAAACCTTGACTTTTCCAAACCGCGGTATACCTTGAAAACGGTTATCGTCCCATGCCTACCTGTGATAACTGCGTATTATGCACATATAGACTGTAACCACAGCTGTTCTTCCCGTGTCACTCATTGGTGAACAGCGCTTTCATTTCTAAAGCCAATCCAGTCCTTTCTGTTGAGCGGGTGAAGACAATGTCCAGTCATAGGGGTGTAAGACCTCGTTTGACAGCGCTCAAAAAGCAAGCGGGATAATATTTACATTAGTTTATTTGCTATAAATGCTCATGTGCATGTGTTGGAGTTTTGTTTGATACATTCAAAAAGAGTGTTCTGTGAGCAGGTCAAATTAAAGGTACAGTTCATATATCTTACTGCTTGTATTAAAGGACAAAATTGTATTACAAATAATATATAAATATTAATATATTTATAGATTTTAATATAAAAAAAAAATTATTGTGTTGTGAAGAAAAATGTAATTATGTATGGAAAGCATCGTCAATGCACCGTGATGCACCGAGATATCGAATTGAACCAAATCGATGGCATGATAATTGTAACCAACCGAACCGTGAGACCAGTGTAAGTTCACACCCCTACTATCCATCCTAAATAGTATTGGAAAATAGAATTAGTATGTCCCAAATTGTAGTATGTTGAAAAAAGAGTATGCCCAAGTTTCCCGGATGGTTTACTACTTACGGTAAAAACTAAGTGCAGAACCGTCCATACTCAAACCACTGATATTGCCCACAATACATTGCGCGTTAGACGTGAATTCGATTAGAACTACAAACGCGGGTGAAAAGTATAAATAAACTACAAACATAATGGACGCGCGAAACCAAACATCAAGTAGAGAGGCTTCGGTAAGGATGTTTGTATGACTGTTAATTAATATAGCCAACTGGAAAATATTTAAATCGTGTTTTGTGTTATATTTCATCTGCAACAACAATACTGAACTTTTATAAAGACGTGTTTGGACATTAACATCTGCATGCATAATTATCCTGAGGAGATTTCTCTGCATGAAAGACTCAAGAACGGGAGATTAACCTGCTGCTGCTTCTCTAATAAGGTAGGAAATTAATTATGACAGAAATGTGGATGATGTGTGGATGATTGACAGGGCTCATAACTAAGCAACACAACGATCTGTTAATGAGGAAGGAGTATGTCCCAAAGCTTGCATACTCTTCTGCTACACACTTAAAAGTATATATTTTTCCTTCACAAAAAAAGTACATACTTTTAGGGCATAATATAAGGATGCGAATTGGGACACAGCATGAGAACTTGTATGCCAACTGCCAATAAAACGAAGAAGAAGCAGCATGGAAACAAGACAAAAACAGGAAGACAAGTCTAAACTATAAAATAAAAAATATTACAACAACAGACACTACAGGATGACATCTGTATAAAATACAATGGGAAGTATGAGTAGTGAGGATATTTAAAAAAATAGCAAAGAAGAAAGCATTTTACAAGATTAACAGTTTGTAACTTCATACTAAATAAGACTTCAAAATTGATAAATAAACATCCAATAGGATTATGTGAACTGTGGAGTGGAGGAATCTGTAGAACATGTTATATGTGTGTGTGCTAAGTTTTATAATGAAAGACAAACAATGTAAAGGAAACTTAGAAAAGAAAGAGTGGAATATAACTTCAAGTACAGAATAGGATTGGGCGATGTCAACCAATTAGACATCGTACGATGTCTAATGTGAAACATCGCAACGGACGATGACATTGTCATCGTAGGTGGCGGTGAATTAATCATTTATGAGTAATTAATTAATTCATAATGAATTCAATATTTGTAGCCTACTGTTTAAACTACCTGACCCGCATGGTCTTTGTTTTACCCATAACCAAATCATAAATAAATAAAGATAAGTTACACACAAATTACAACCTGTCAATCACTTTTTCCGCAGGACTCTGCCATGAATAGGCAGAGTGATCTGGGTCCTTATAATGGCGAAGACAAACTTGGTTGGTACAAAAGGTGCACAACCAACAGCAACCAATCAACAGTGTCTAAGGTTTTCACTAAAACTACTAAGTACAAGAGTGAAAGCGAAAGTTTGAAGCAGTGTACTGACGCTGTGACACATTAGATTCAAAAGACCAAAGAGTCATTAGATAGAGACAAGATGAATTAAATATCACATTAAACAACTATAGTGAGATGCGATTTAGCGGTACATCCTTGATAAACTGCCCGACGAGCACTGCTCTCTGGGGTTTGTGCTCAAAGCACCCTGACTCTGACGGAGCTCAGATGCCCGCATAGGCTGCAGCGTGTGTGTGTGTGTGTGTGTGTGTGTGTGTGTGTGTGTGTGGCCACGTGATGTGCGTTTTCATTGGTATAGTGTGGATGGAGGGTTTTTCAGAAATGCCAGTGTGGACGTAGATCGTTTTCGTTCTAAGGGTGCACTCACATTAGGTACAGTTGCCTTGAACAGTGCCAAAGCGCGATTGTCCCCCATCCCCTCTCCCCCTCCGCCTGCACTCACATTGCATTTTTCCAGTACCTACCGGACCTGAGCACGCTTACATCATCGATGATGCGACTGTTCAGTTTACCCTCTTAAGGCCAAAGGTGTTTTTTTACATGCATTTTTATTTCTCTTTGCTATTTGGGCTTATTGAAACCTAATTAGAATAAAAATCTAAGTATCATCCTTTGATATGATGTGCTTTTAGAGAAAAATTATGTCCATATATATGGACTCGTGGTCCGAATTTACATAAAACACTTTTTCCTGAATGTTTTTAATGCATATATAACATAGAATTTTTTTTTGAACTTGCTTTGATTATCAGAGAGTAAAAACAAAATTTTTTCCCATTTTGGACAGTTAAAAATAGGGTTTGGGACATTTCATATGCTGCAAAACATATGAAACACATCCTGTGTTGCAAGATAACACTGTATGTCTGTAACAAAATATAAAACATTCAAAGTATTTTAAATAGCCACTTAAGGGCTAAAATGTGCTGTCCACGTATGTGGACACTCAAGCCCTAGGACAGGGATGTCAAACTCAATTCCTGGAGGGCCGCAGCCCTGCACAGTTTAGTTCCAACCCTGCTTCAACACACTTACTGGTAGGTTTCAAACAAGCCTGAAGGACTCAATTAGTTTGATCAGGTGTGTTTAATTAGGGTTGGAACTAAACTGTGCAGAGCTGCGGCCCTTTAGGAATTGAGTTTGACATCCCTGCCCTAGGAAGTTAATAAACTACGGCAGTTTCCGTTCATTGAAAATTAAGAATGATTAATAAATCCATATGAAACAGTCCCTTAAAAGTCGCGTCTTGTCTTCAGTTTCGGGCTCAGGTGCGCTTTACCCTCACACTACAAGTGTACCGCGCTAAAGCCCTAAAGCTCTGGCACACCTCTTCCAACTGGGCCAGAGCCCGATTTAGAGCACTCACACTTCTCAAACGAAACGGGAAACGCGCCTGGGCACGATTCGGATAGCATAGTGTGAGTGTACCCTTAAATGCCATTTTAAAACTAAGATGTATTAGTGTAAATGGGGCAGTGTGCATTTTTCACGAGTGGGGCGGAGGATCGCGATGCCGGCTCAGCATCAAGATGTCTATCGGCCAACGGCGATGGCATCGTCTATTGACCCAACCCTATAGTATAGAACTGATAAAGCTTTTTTACTTTTATTTTCTTTTATGAATAGATACAATCTGGGCGACCCCTGAATAATAAAGGGACTAAGCCGAAAAGAAATGAACAAACTCTGATTCAATCTCCTAGACAGTAGGTGGCAATAATACATCTTTAACCCTGGTGTCACCCACCACGAAACAAAAAATTAAAAAAGAAGACAAAAAGACACACCTTACAAGGTCTTCAAAAAATTATTGACAATCTCCAAACATGTCATCACTTCTGTGTCTTATATTATTATATCATATATCTGTGTCTTATATTATTGTAGTATATTTCGTATCTATAGCAACAAGACAAAAAAAAAGAAGATAGACTTAATACCCAACAGCTCTTATTAAGCAGACAGTGTCTACATTCATGCGATACATCATGCAGAGAAGCGAGATGAAAGGTCGTCCCTGATTAATAATGACCCCTTTTCTGAGCTATTAGGCATTGGTGAATGATGACATCGGGGCAGGTATGTGTTTCATCTCCCAGTGGAGACTATGCTTAACTTCTTCGCCTGTATAAATGAGTCCCTCTCTCCGCACCTGAAGATGAATGTGCTTTAGTCTGCGTTCAGAATTAATAACAAGCTGCAAAGCGCCGCAAAGACCTATTGTGCATGATGAAGACTTCAAAATGACTTTTAAATGAATGCCCCATCCATCAGAGCTCAGAGATCTCCCTAACACAGGACGTTTTCGGTGTCTTTCTCGTTCTCGCACTCTTTCACGCTTGGTTTGTGCTCTTATTTGCTCCAAATTTGCAGCAGGGTGCTTTGCATGGCTATGAGGAAGGTTTATGCGCTTGAAGCACCAAAGTAGGGTAATGAAACGGTGGAGAATGTTCCACTCCAGTAGCCGCTGTATATTTGAATTCGAATATTTCATGCCTGAAAGATGACTTCAATAACTAATGCAAGCATCCTATGAGAAAAATACGATTTTTAGGCTTTAATTTCCTATATAATCTTTAAAAATATATATATTTACAGTTGGGCGCAGTGGGTAGCGATGTCATCTCACAGCAAGAAGGTTGCTGGTTCAAGCTTCGGCTGGGTCAGTTGGCATTTCTGTGTGGAGTTTGCATGTTCTCCTGAAATATGCGATATAGGTGAATTGGGAAAGCTAAAATTGTCCGTAGTGTATGTGTGTGAATGAGAATGTATAGGTGTTTCTAGGTGATGGGTTGCAGCTGGAAGGGCATCCGCTGCGTAAAACATATGCTGGATAAGTTGGCGGTTCATTCCGCTGTGGCGACCCCAGATTAATAAAGGGACTAAGCCGAAAAGAAAATGAATGAATGAATATTTACAGCCATTCTTAACTTTTTCATTGTTAACACATAACTATGTTGATGTTGTTTAAGAGTAATAACTAAAAATGATGACAAGGCGTCACTACAGATACAGGTTTCGAAATGTTTCATAGCTTTGACACATTTACTTCGACTCTTTCAGTGTTTTATGAAGCCTCGCTCTGCCCACCACAAGCTTCGACTATTTCAATGTATCACGAAGCCTCGCTCTGCTCACCACTAGGCTTGGTATAACCAAAACAGACTTGCATGACATGACATGACATGACAAAACAAAAGTGCAAACTTACCCAACCAGTGGGGTTACACAAATATAGCTAGACAAAGATCAAACACAACATGAAGTATATATACACACACACACACACACACACACACACACACACACACACATATATATACAAAGGTGATCACATGACATGAAACAACCAATAGGAACTACACATTTGACTGAGTCATGAATTTATTGCTTTATTTAAGTTTTATAGAATATTTGTTTATTAGATTTGCACTTTTATTTGTATGACGTGGTGTTGTTTGTATTTTCATTCATTCATTTTCTTTAGACTTAGTCCCTTATTTATCAGGGGTCGCCACAGGGAAATGAACTGCCAACTACTCCAGCATATATTTACGCAGTGGATTCCCTTCCAGCCACAACACAGTACTGGGAAACACCCATACACTCTTGCATTCACACACACTCATACACCACGACCAATTTAGTCCATCCAATTCACCTGTACCACACGTTTTTGGACTGTGGGGGAAACCGGAGCACCCAGAGAAAACCCACCCGAACATGGGGAGAACATGCAAACTCCACAATGAAATGCCAACTGGCCTAGCCGAGACTGGAACGAGCAACCTTCTTGCTGTGATGCGACAGTGCTAACTAGTGATGGTGAAATTAAGCTTTCTGAACCAGTGAACTGTTCGACTCAATTGTATCAGAAAAAAGTTCATTAATCGAAGCTTTCCAAATCAGACCTCGATGAGGACATCTGCTGGTTAAAGTGTGGGAAAGTGTCAAACACTCACATTTGACCAACTCATTAATGTAGTAATACTGTACAACAATAGTAATATAAACAAATTACTCAATTACTGTAGTTTTTTTTTTTTTTTTTTTTTTTTTTTTTACATATAAGTATATATACATTTAGTATGGTCCAAAAGCATTTTATTATAAATTACTAGTGTATTTTAGTTGAATTACTGTTGCGTGGGACCGGTGCAGTGTTTTGAAACAGTAGAAATGTATATAATCAACGTCGAATCTCTCGCTATACACTTTACTAACCCACGAGGGTGTTTAAACCTTTGAATCATAATTCGAAGCAGTCACGTGGGTATAGGCGAAAATGAATCTTCGGACGTCACTGATCATGTGATTATGGCAAAACGAATCAAGCTCCAGTACACTGCTTCACTGCAAGATGTATCATTTTTTTGATACATACTTCGAAGCATCGATGCACAACGTCATATCACTAGTGCTAACCATTGAGCCACTGTGCTGCTGTTTGTACTTTAATAATAACAACAATAATCATTACGTGAACTGTCAATAATATGATCACTATGCAAAATTGCATAAATTATTAGTACAAACTGTTGTGAGGCATTTAAATCAAAATCAGGCCAAAACAAAGTTAGCTTTGGAAGTTTACAGAAAAGTAGCTTGAGCTGGTAAACATCTTAATTCTATTATTGGCACCTTAGGGATGATGCAATAGGTGGGTGTGGCTTTGAGGCTCCGCCTTCATTGAGTCTGAAATTGTCCTCAGTCCTAATTTCAGGCTGTCAAGGTCAGATATGCAAGAGTAAAGATTAAAACTAAAGAGCAGGTTTATAAAGCCTAAGATATAAAGCGCTGACTGTAAAGCTTAGTTTAAAAGTATACTGTACTGTATAAAGTGCTATATAAAAGTGATATGACTTTATTTGATTTTATTTGTTTATTTTGTTTATTTTCGCTGCATGTTTTATATTTCTACATAAAGTATCTTTAGATTTCTACATCCACAGATGCTGTAACAAAATGTTAAATTAGACATTCCTTACTAAAATACAGTAACTATTATAATAACATTTATGCTAAGAATATAACTAGCTACTATAAAAACTTATAACATACTTGATCTCTATAAAAAATAGATAAATCATATGTCCTGAGTATCGACTGCCATTTTATAATAGTGTTAAACATCATGTGTTATTATACATAAATCACCAATTCATTCATTAATTTTCCGTCTGCTTAGTCTCTATTTCAGGGGTGACCACAGTGGAATGAACCGCCAACTATTCCAGCACATGTTTTATGCAGCGGATGCCCTTCCAGCTGCAACACAGTACAGGGAAACACCCATACACACTCATTTACACAAACACACACACACACACAGTTTCACCAATTCACCTATAGCACATGTCTTTGGACTGTAGGGGAAACCGGAGAACCCAGAGGAAACCCACGCGTACACGGGGAGAACATGCGAACTCCACACATGGAAATGCCAACTGGCCCAGCTGGGACTTGAACCACCAACCTTCTTGCTGTGAGGCGACAGTTCTAACCACTGAGCCTGGTAACTGTGCCGCCCATCACCAATTCAATAATACATTTCCCTCTTCTTTAGCAGACAAATGCAAATCCTGACAATTAATCAAACATGCGACAAGTGTATGCTCCCTTGGCTTCTCTTAAAGATTATTTCTTTGTGACCAAAAATAGTTTGTTGCACAAAGCACAGAAGCACAACTCTAGTTTGTTCCTTCCTTCCATCTTTTGTAAGTAACTGAGGCTGCAGGAGAGTCTTTTGGAAGAGGAGCACTGGGATTCATTAAAAATGATTTGTGGTGGAAGTCAAATTTCAAGTATCTTCGCTCTGGCAGCATATAGGACATTGGGGATGTTATAGCCAAACTGAAGATGGTGCTGATGTACTGAATGGGAATGGCCGTAATGTAGAACAGTAAAGGGGCCAAAAAAGAACATCTGTTCTAGTCTTGATGGTGTCTTGTTTATTGAGGGAGATCTAAAATGAAACTGGCGGGCTATATTGTTTACATTCATGTGCTGATTTTCATATTCGAGTGCTTTTAACAAAAATAGAGGTTCCCATTATGCCTTTTTTTGGATATTACCTTTAACTCAGTGTGTATCACAGCTATGAATGTAAAAGGTCTACAAAAGTTTAAAGATCAAAGTGCATTATGATCTCTGTTAAAAGTTCATTTCTTATTATTCACATTTCTTTAAAAGTGTCAACAAGTGATATAATGAAATGCAATGGAAGTAGGGACAATTTGTAAACATCAAAATTTTAAATGTTTCAATAATAAAGTCATAAGTCACATTTAACACTTAATAAATGAATAAATATATATTTTTATTAAATCATAAAATAGCAGAGGTTTTGTCACAATGCATTGTAATTGGCTAGACTGACACATAGCAGCCACTCTGTAGCCAATCACAAATGCTTTTCTGTTTTAAAATTTTATCTACATATAAAAGGGTACACTGTAAAACCCAACAGTGAACTTTATCAAATGAAATGAGTGTAATTACCTCAAAATTTACTGAAAGTTAATTCTACTCATTTAAAAAGAGTTTTGAACTCAGTGTTGAAGGTAATGAGTGATTAAATACCTCATTACTTCAGCTTAAATGGAGTAAGTTCAGTACTCATATAGATTCGTTTTTTAACTCAAATGGTTTGTAGCAATCGGTTTCCTCCAACGGTTTGAGTTGCCTTAAATTATTGGGTTTTACAATACTCGGTTGGTTTGAGTTCTCTTCGTTTATCGGGTTTTACTGTGCTCAAATTGCTTCGTTTACTCAAATGGATTGAGTTCACAACACTCATTAGGATTAGTTTTTGAACTTGAATGGTTTGTTGCAATCGGTTTGCTCAAATGGTTTGAGTTACCTTAACTTTTTGGGTTTTACGGTGTAAAGCGGAGTTCTTGAGGTGTTTTTATTCATATGTTAATCAAAGCTACACTGCAAAAAAAAGGCTGGGTTTCACACAATCGTTTTGTGTTGAGACAACTTGAAGGAATTGAGTTAACTTATTCGTTTTTACAAATTTAAGTTGATTGAAAACAAAACAATTACGTTGTCCCCAAAAAACTCCAGAATTATGTTGTTTCAGCTCATTTTTTAAAGTAGTTTGAACAAACAGTAAATGTAATTTTTTTGTGTGAAGTCACACTTCCGAGGGGGGACAGCCCATTTCACATTTGCATACACATATTCTGGAGTGGTCTGTTTTCGGCAGTTTTTGTCACAGGTGAGCAGGAACTTCCAAACCTGTGAACGACCAAAGATTGCAGGTGATTTGAGATGTTTTCAGACATTCACAGGGACAAAAATCTATGTTTTCATGCAGTGTTTATGCTAACATTCAATACCCTACTTTAATTTTTTTATGATAGCAAATGTACCTGTTAATTATTGTGATTAATGTTTTCTACGTACGTGCTTTCAGTTTGCATCATCAAAGTGACATTTTTAGTAGTTTGAACGAAATGGTATATTGTCTGAAAATTACAGCACAAAAAAGTTAATGGAGCAAAGATCATGGTCTCATAATACAATTTAAATGTGTAAAAAAACAGAAACTGAAAAATGATATATAACAGATATTATTACACTGAGTGTAAAGTTATATTCAATTTAATTTCCAACTATGGCAAAACTCAAATTCAACAGTTTAAAGCTTCTGAAAATAAACTTTTAAATTTATAATCTTTTTAAAATACTCCATAAATTGGACGCATTCAATAATCCTTACTGTTACTTAAGTGCTTACTGCTTACAGAAAACTAAGTGCGCTGGACAAAACACTTGTATGAAACACACTCTTTCCTCTCTATAGGCACCAGACAATCCATTACAGGGACTCAATAATAATATATTACAACAAATTGTTGCTGCTCTCTTGTGATTTAAAGTGCCTCCTTCATCCTCATTTGTAAGTCTCTTTGGATAAAATCGTCTGCTGAATGAATAAATGTAACTTACAGCTTTAAGTAACAAAGGGAAAAGTGGAATTATTTTTTATGCCAATGTTTCCTCATATGTTTAGGTTGAAAAATCCTGACCTTTATCCTTTACCTGGAGATTATTTGTTTGTATAATAATCCACAGGTACACTCATATAAAGGTCCTTTATTAGCATCAGTGGTTCCCATGCATGAAGAAACACAGAAACATTAACGTCCAACTTTATATTCCATATATGCTTCTTTAAGGTGGAAGGTTCTTTAGTTTATTTATTAGTATGTTCTTGTTCGTAAAGCAAAGGTCACCAGTCAGTCCAACCCTAATTAAATACACCCGAACAAGCTAATTACGGTATTACTACTGTAGGTATACAAGGCAGGTGTGTTGCCAAGTTGGAGCTAATCTTTGCAGAACACCGGCCCTGCGGGACCAAATTTGGTGACCCCTCTTCTAGAGTATTAAACTGGTATGAAACCTGTGACACAACTATTAATCATAGCTTGTTTGAAAATGTTTAAATGAATGTACCTTCAGAACATGACTATATATAAATGACTATTTTCAGCCCTTCAAGGGCAAAATCTCTGCTTACACACGTTAGAAGTGTTAATATGTCCTACAAACTCGACATGTGCTGTACAATGAAAACTGGCTGAATTGGACAAGCACTATACACACAGCTTAAAACCTCTATTTTGGCACTTTAGCTGCAGAGCCTCGAATCTGAAACCCAAAGACACCTTGAATTCTCAAACCAAGCGGAATTAAGTAGCATGGCCAATAACCACAGCTGTGACTTCCTCAAGTGTTTACCAAATGATGGCATGTCACCTTTCTAAACCTCGCTGTCTTCAAACAATCTCAATTGGCCCTGAGTAACGTCAGCCGCGGCTCTGGCTCATTTAAGCTTGTGTGCGGGGTTGTTACCGTGAGCCCTGGCTTCTCAAGGCAGGTCACTCACATCCATCTGTCTGAATGATGGTTAAGGGCTCTGTTCCTGCCACCGGCCCTTCATTTTCTCGTATCCTCTCAACCTCTAAAACTCACAGTGGAGTGGAACAGCAGACACTTCATTTGAGCTGACATTTAAGGTCTCAAATTTAGCAGCTGAGCTTCAGATGTCTTCTACATGTGGTGTGGAGCAGCGCTACCTGAGCTTTGTGCCTGAAGTACCTGTCAGTTTGAATCAATGATTTCAATTGATTCGCTTGAAATTTGTGGTCACCATGAGCAGAAGGTGAGAATGAGGGATTTGTTTTTTATGTCCCTCACTAGAAGAGGCTGTGTTTGGGTGAAGAGTGTGAAGAGTATGAAGAGTGTTGCTTGCAACATGATCTGCAGATACCTTACAAGCAGTAAAACAAATTTGCTTTGTTAAGGTTAAACATGGTACTAGTTAAAATAGCAGCGGTAATATTCCTTTCATATATGACCATCATCCTCACACTCAAAAACATATTCAAAATGAACTGAAACAACTAAATCGTTGGGACAACTTAATTGTTTTATGCTCAATCCACTTAAATTTGTAAAAACTAATAAGTTAACTTAATTCCCTTAAGTTGTCCCAACACAAATCAGTTGTGTGGAACACAGTATATTCTACATTGCAGATGTGACAGAAGTCATAACTGCAGAATAAAAATGACTCTGCATTATTTTTATAATCCTTAATTATAATATATTATAAATTGTAATATCTGGATTACAAAAAGTGCATAAAAATCTTATGTCATATACCTTTGGATCAAATATAGGCGATATATAAACAGTATTTTGCAAAAACAAAAGTGACAAAATATTTTTTGTACAGTTAGCTCATGTTTTAGGTTATTATAATTATTATTATTATTATTATTATTATTATTATTATTATTATTATTATTATTATTATTATTATTATTATTATTATTATTCTAAATTGTTTTCTGTGTTAAAAGACAAATGTACTAATTGGATGTTTATCAGAGAAGATGAGGAAAATATTTGCCATTTTTGGAGGCTGAACAAGGTCCTTTTGGTGAGACGCACTGTAAAAGTGTAATTATCTTATTTTATTCATTTATTTATTTATTAGAATTTTTGTAAATAATTGTAAATATAAATATAAATATTAATATTGTAAATAATACATTTTTAGTAAAAGTCAGTGACTGGGAGGCTTGAATGTTTTATTGAAGGTCTGTTATGTACATTTGAATAACAGTGATGGGTAAAATTGACCCCATGGCGGTTTTAGTGTTAAACCCCTTCTCTTTTTCGAAGGACAAACTGGGATCACAGTTTAACTGTCTGAAAGCTGAGCAGTAGAGTCCCCATCGCTATACTGGGGCATTAGGACCCTCACAGACCACATGTTGAGCACCCCCTGCTGGCCTCACTAACACCTCTTCCAGCAGCAGCCTAGCTTGTGATCTCCCATCCAGGTACTGACCGGGTGCAGCGCTGCTTAGCTTCAGTGGGCGACCATGTGAGAGTTTCAGACGGCCAGCTGCCAGCTACACAAAAGTAGCACAAATGTGAGGCATTATCTCAAATTAAAAAGAATTGGTTAATTTCATGTAAAGTAAATATGTACAAAAAAGTTGTGCAAATGTAAGCCATTATATCAAATTGATCTGACCACTGCCAGATATGTTCTTGTTAATTCGTTAATTCGTTAATTCGTTCATTCATTCATTCATTCATTCATTCATTCATTCATTCATTCATTCATTCATTCATTCATTCATTCATTCATTCATTCATTCATTCATTCATTCATTCATTCATTTTCCTTTCAGCTAAGTCCCTTTGTTAATCAGCGGTCGCCACAGCGGAATAAACCACCAACTTATCCAGCACATGTTTTACGCAGCGGATGCCCTTCCAGCTACAACCCATCACTGGGTGGGAAACCTCCATAAACTTTATGGACGATTTATCTTACCCAATTTAGCGTATGTGTTTGGACTTGTGGGGGAAACCGGAGCACCTGGAGGAAACCCACGCAAACACTGGGAGAACATGCAAACTTCACACAGAAGTGCCAACTGACCCAGCCGAGGCTCGAACCAGCGACCTTCTTGCTGTGAGGCGACAGCACTACCCATTGAAAAACTGTAATTATTACAAAAAACTAACTTTTATAAAATAATTTCCTTTACTTGATTTAATACCCAAGTCAGGTCATCTATTTTGATTTAATAATGTGTAAAAATGTTTAGATGTACTGAGAAAGATTGTTTTCTTGCACAGGTCAAGTCACAAAAGAAGATAATCTGAAGAATGTTCCAGAATACATGACAGAATGTTCATTGTTTGGTGAACTATCATTTTAAGAGCGACACACACACAAAAAAAAAATCACTCAGTTACAGATATAAAATCAAAATTTGTAACGACCAACAATTCAACCGACCTCCACTACTCAAAGTAGTCAGAATGGGTTGTTGCTAGAACAGATACGTTTGCGGTCAGAAGTTAAAGATAATTATTTATGTTATTTATTAAATTTCCTATTTATTGTATTTTATCATCGTCTACTCCCGCCCTAACCCTAAACCCAACCGTCACAGTAACCTAAAAACAGTAGGCTAGTTGTACAGAGTATTATTTATGTTATCTATTAAATTACCCAATAAACTGTATTTTTTAACGCCTACCCCCCACCCCAACCCTAAACCCAACCGTCACAGTACTGTAAAATATTAATTATTGCTATAGAGTGTCATAAAAAAATTACGCTATACTAAAGTGCATATCGCACTTCCGGACGGCCGCATATCCAAACTAGACTTTACCGTCAGAATGTAAAAGCGAGAACATTAAATCATGTAGTATCTCCTGAGTTGCTGCAGTCTCATTTAAGGAAACGATCCCTTATATTAGCTGTATCTCCTCCATTTTCATCCAAACGTACTGTTCTTTCATGTCTCTCAAGATAAATTCCCATCATAAAAAAAAATCTCCCTTTAGCACGAAATACAAGCTGACAGACTTTATGAACTGCACGTCCTTTATTTCATTCATTTGCATAATTCACTGAGGATATAATATGGAATAAACGAGTGCTCCACTGATTTAATAATCTCAACAGGTGGTTGTTGTTGCTTCCAGGATGCACTGTGATCCCATTTATAAACCTTTCTGTATGCCTTTCATAAAAAAATTACAGCCTGCATATTGCAAAGGATAGCGTGATTATTTATTTAGGATTCAGTTGGTCAGAAAGAAAACCACAGTGTATCCGCTCCTTTCTTTCTGGCCTTATGGAAATAGATGCGGTGTACATCCCTCAACACTATGTAGCTGTGCGCTGTGGTCATAGCCTTAATCTCCTTGTGTTTGCTTCTTCTCAGAACGGATTAAAGGAACGGATCAATACAGAGCTGTTAACAGACTGGGAGAGGACGAGAAAAACAGCATTAACAGCTTAGTAGCAAATATGCAAGATCACTGCGACCACCATGACAACCACCACAAGGAGGGAAAAAAATGACCATCTAAGTCTATGAGACATGCACATATTAGACAGTCATTAATTTGCTTTGATTAACTATTAAGAGAGGCTATTTATATTTTCCCTGGATAACATTAAATTGCTTGGTGATCCTTATAAATAAATAAATAAATAAATAAATAAATAAATAAATAAATAAATAAATAAATAAATAAGGGTGGCATGGTGAGGTGACAGTAAGAAGGTCGCTGGTTCAAGTCTCGGCTGGGCCAGTTGTAAATATCCATGGCTGCAATGTACCTGATGGTCAAGTGATCTTCAGGGATTTTAACAGAAAATAATTTAAACATTACAACATTCAAAATACGATTTCTTGATTCGTTCGACCTTTTAATACATAGCCACTACATACAAAAGCCTTACAAATATATTTTGCACAATACAAATAAAACTTGAAGCATACAGTTGAAATCAGAATTAATAAACCCCCTTTGAAATTTATTTTTTAAATATTTTCCAAACGATCTTTAACAGGGCAAGGAAATTTACACAGTATGTCTGATAATATTTTTTCTTCTGGGAAAAGTCTTATTTGTTTTATTTCGGCTAGAAAAAAAAAGCAGTTTTTAATTTTTTAATAACCATTTTAAGGTTTTAAAATTACTGTATTAGCCCCTTTAGATATATTTTTTGATAGTCTACAGAACAAACCATCATTATACAATAACTTGCCTAATTACTCTAACCTGCCTAGTTAACCTAATTAACCTAGTTAAGCCTTTAAATGTCACTTTAAGCTGTATAGAAGTGTTTTGAAAAATATCTAGTCAAATATTATTTACTGTCATCATGGCAAAGATAAAATAAATCAGTTACTAGAAATCAGTTATTAAAACTATTATGTTTAAAAATGCTGAAAAAATCTTCTCCCCATTAAACAGAAATTATGTAAAAAAATAAACAGGGGGGCTGATAATTCAGGGGGTTTAATAATTCTGACTTCAATTGTAAGTGATTTCCCTATGCTTCTTCCTCGTGTTTTCTGTTAGCATGTTTGTTCATGCTTTTGATGTCTCTCAATGCCATTTACTAGCCTATCACACATCATTACTACACATCTTTTCATAATTTACCTTTAAAAGCTTCATTTTAGCAGCATTTAAAAAAAACATGCTATAATTAATAATAAATGATACAACCATTTTTTTCATAATTTCCATTTTTTTTTATTTGTGATTATTTATTTATTGCAGAACAAAGCCAGCATACATAGCTAGCAACAACTATATACAAGCCAGGGTTGGCATTAAATGAAAATACATTTAAAATTTTTTTTTATAAATAAATAACAATAAACAGGAAAAGAAAAACTCTGGGGTGAGAAGTGACCTTTATACAACTTTAATATAATATTATTTATCTTTCATATGCTTTAGTTTATCTAGTTATTATATAAGAAATTTTCTCAATAAAATCAGACCGTGCTTTGATTGTTTGGGGTTTAGCTCTGTTAATTCTTGCTGTAGAATGTTCTAACAGTGCAATATTTTTTAGTTCAATAAGCCACATTTTGTCCGCTGGGAATGTGGGTTCATGCCATGTTTTAAATATAACCTTCTTGCCTTGGCTGAAATTTGTGCAGTATGAAATATCCTACGTTGGAAAGCGTTTAAGTTTATAATCATCATTTAATAAACATAAATTGGGGTATTTAGGAAGAAACATATCATAAAATTCTGAGACAATTTAAAAGACCATATCCCAAAATGTACTGACATTCAAAAAAACATATGCATATACAGTTGAAGTCAGAATTATTAGCCCCCCTTTGAATTTTTTTTTCTTTTTAAAATATTTCCTAAATGATGTTTAACAGAGCAAGGAAATTTTCACAGTATGTCTGAAGATTTATTTTCTTCTGGAGAAAGTCTTATTTGTTTTATTTTGACTAGATTAAAAGCAGGTTTAAATTTTTTAAAAATCATTTTAAGGTCAAAATTATTAGCCCCTTTAAGCTATTATTTGTTCTCGATAGACTACAGAACAAACTATCGTTATACTGTACAATAACTTGCCTAATTACTCTAACCTGCCTAGTTAACCTAATTAACCTAGTTAAGCCTTTAAATGTCACTTTAAGTTGTATAGAAATGTCTTGAAAAATAACTAGTCAAATATTATTTACTGTCATCATGGCAAAGATAAAATTAATCAGTTATTAGAAATTAGTTATTAAAACTATTAGAAAAGTGTTGAAACAGAAATTGGGGGAAAAAATAAAACAGGGGGGTTCGTCATAACGAGATATTACGTCGTTATAATTACATAATATCTTGTTATAACAAGATAAGTTTTCTTTTCTTTTTCTCACCATCAAGATTGCTTTCTTTTTTTTTCACCTTGCGGTTCAAGACTTCCGTAATTCCTAGATTTTAATTTATTTTAAAAAGAACCAAAAGCATTTTTTTTATGGAGCTGATAGTTTAAATATATAACATTTTACATTGTGCTCTTATTCCTAACAAAAAGCCACATTGTATGATGAATTTACAACTATAAGGTCTGTCAGTGCAAAGCAAATAAGCAGGACACTTCCCCGGTCAAAAAGAGAAGCCCTGACCACTTCCTTTAGGCTTCTGTGCACATTTGAATGAGCAATTAGAAGAAAATATTACCTATACACATACAACCTATAATAAAACCTCCTTACATACTCTGTTGTTTAAAAGAGATAAACAGCTGAGCTATTTATGGATTCCAGCTACTCTGTAATATAATGACAAGGAGATGGAAGTGATTAAGGAAAGATGAAGGGAGCGAGTGATTCGAGGAAAAGCACTCAGATATCAAAGCTGAGGGTCAATCTCCATTTTGCAGTTCAAGTCTTTGACGATCGCATCCATTAATGATTAAGAGAAATGAGAAGTAGACTCAAGAGTCTGGGTCCACAAAAATCTTCAACATTGCCTGTGGCCATTATACAACAAGATGAAGCTTTTTCTATTGAAATCCTAACCTTCTTTTCATATCACACACAATATTATGGAAGACATGTGTAGCTTAGTGCTGAAAAATGAACATTTATTATTCCTTTAAAGTGTTTTTTTGTTTATATTTAAACTGTTATTGATTTTACTTGGTCAATTTAATGATTTGAATATAGGCTTTGTGTAACATTTTAATCAAACTAATATAACATCACAGAAAATGTTGGCAATTGTTTGTTTTTTACACTACACTGACAAAAAAAAAAACTTTTAGTCTTTTTAAAACTTATTCAAAGATTTATTCTTGCCTATTTAATTGTCGATACATGCATATATACAGTATATGGATGATATTATTTGTATTTTGTTTTCCATTAATAATAATAACCCTCATTTAAAAACTGAATGATGTGTTTACTTGTGTTAAATTTGACTAATATATAAATATTTGTTTGATGATATGAAACATTAAAGGCGTGACAAACACGCAAAAAATAGGAAATCAGTATGGGGCAAGCATTTTGCAGACAACTGTATATAATGTATAAATACAGTGCCTACTTTAACAACAAGACTTAGATTTACAGTAGCTGTTGTGGAATAACCTACCAAAGAAATCAATCACAACAGCAATAAGTCTGCCTTTCACCATGTTTCATCTGTCCAACTCATAAAATCAGGTTTTTTTTGGAAATAAAGAATTGTTTTGTTACTTGTAACCACTTATACTGTATCTGGTTAACTCTTTATATTCTCATATCGCGTCTAAAGCCACATTGAAAATGCAACGCGTGCCACTTTACGGATTTAAATGTGGTTTGCTTGGAATCCACTGTCATTTGTCATTGCTAAGGCCACCTTCAGCTGTTCCTACGGACGTGTGGTAGTCAAGTTTCAAAATAGTTCAGCTTTTGCCACTGTGTGGATTAATACTGAATGTGTGTCTTTGTTTTTACTTATAGTTAAAAATAGAGCAATATGCTGGTGTTAAACTGCATTGTGTTAATGCACTCCTGCATTGGGCTCACACATACACTCTGCACTCTGACTACTTCCAAATTGTTGATAAGCCGTGGTGGGCATTTCTCTCTGTCTCGCGCTGAACGCAGTCGACCAATCACAACAGACTGGGTCATCGGTCCAATCAGCGCAGATTAGCAATCGCACTAAGGAGGGGTTTGGGAAAAAATTAATCGTTAAACAAATCATATGGGAGTCATTGGGGTAATTAGGTAAAAATAAATGTATATTATAAGACAATGAAAGTGTTTTTTGACCTTGCATGCATATCAGACTGTTGTTGGAGACCCCCAAAACCAAATTATGACTAATTTTAATGCAAAATAGGGGCTTTTTAAGTGTGCTTTATACATAAATAGACTTGAACTTGATTACGCAAGCAAAGTGAAGTTATTTCAATAAACATTACAAAAGTACATTAATTAAATCTAGATTTAGTGAATTAAGAGATGATATGAAGTCAACTGTTGTGGTGATTAATGTACAGAAATCATTGCTAATTGAACTTAGCTAGATGTGAACCGCAAAAATCCTTGCAAATTCTTACAAAATTGTGTGTTTACTGCTGGGAAGAGTTTGAGTTTAAGTTGGGAAGAGTTTGGAGAGCAGGTGTCTGTGAAGTGCGTTTCACCATCATGTCACATCAGCGATCACTCCTGACATGAGCTGGGTTGCAAGAAGTCTCATGGAAACGGATTACCCAAGGTGCGTGTGTGAGTGTGTGTCTTTTTAAGAAACCGAGCTGAGAAAGCTATGTGCAAACATTACTCTTTGACAGCTGTAATGAGCCAACAACCAAACTCATCAATGCTGGATGAATCCATGGGGCAGAAATCTATAACTCGCAGCTACTCTGAGTTATTTGAATCCCAGAGAGAAGAGTGTGTAATATGGAGGAAATGACTATCGATTCTGGCTGGGCTAGTGTGCAAACCACTCCCATCTGCAACAAACAATCATTTATTGTGAGATTTTAGAAGTATAATAACACAGGACATTGTCCCCTCTTGTGTGTTATCATCTTTAACAGCATACTGAGACCTCAGGCTATTCTACCAATGTCTGGGCCATTAAATTCCTCTCAAATTGATTGAAAAATAATAATAAATTGTATGATGTTAAAACTTGGAAGTACTGTGACGTTTTGGCCTGTGGGTTCCGAAGGCACATAGGAAGTTCAAGTGCCAGACATGAAGTCATTTCGATGTGCAATTTGTCTTATTATAAGGCAGCTGTGAGATGAAAAATAAATGACACCTTCATCTCTCCCCTATATTTAAGTACCTTGATATTCACGGACATGCAACATCAAACCCGAGTCTTTGAATTTATGCCGTTTCAAAGCCATAAGGATTTTGCTCCTCTTCAGGGCACAAAAGAGAATGTTTTTAATCAAATCGGAGAGATTTGCGTCCCTCCAATGAACCTCCAAAACTCTGACACTTCAAAAAGATCATGAAATATACATCTGAATGCTGTAAATGTTGTGGGTTGATCAATATTACTATGTGAATAAGGCATAATATTAATATGTGTTGAAGCTCATAGATTAGAGTAAACAGACTATCAATGGAAGAGCAGAGATCTGTCAGATTTGATTAAAAAATATCTCCATTTGATTTCTACAAATGACTTATGGCTGTGGAATGATGACAGAATTGCCATTTTAAGGTGAACTAGTCCTTCAACATCTAGCGGCCAGATGCATGCTGTGAAATAAAGAGGAAATCATCAGGCTTATATCTGAATTCAATAGCACAGCTCAAGTGTGCTACCTCTTGTGTGTGTTATTGAGAGAAACCTTGATGATACCTTCTGAACTCATACACGTCTACAAAAAATAATCTTTACAGACGTCTTAACAAGAAAAGTTTCTATCATTGTGCTGTTAATCACAATAGATGGCATTTTTTCATACTGTGATGTAACCAGTCAAATGGAACTGTATCTCAAAAGTAATTTCAAAGTTCAAAGGGTCTCAAACAAGTACATAATCAAGGGAATCAGTCAAGTGCAACTCAGTAACTAAAATGTTTTGACGTTTAATTTAGCATTGCTCAGGCAGAAATCTTGCTTTTGACAATTTGAGTTTAATATCCTGCTTTGTGTTTAAGGATGCCAAACTTTGAGTAAGAACTTTAAGAATGAACTTTAAGAACGTAAACGTTAAAGAATATACATGATACCAACATTTACACTTACAGGCTGCTTTATTAGGTACACCTTACTAGTACCGAGTTGGACCCCCTTTTGCCTTCAGAACTGCCTAAATCCTTCGTGGCATAGATTCAACAAGGTACTGGAAATATTCCTCAGAGATTTTAGCATCATGCAGTTGCTGCAGATTTTTCGGCTTCACATCTATGATGTGATTTTCCCATTCCACCACATGCCAAAGGTCCTCTATTGGATTGAGCTCTGGTGACTGTGGAGGACATTTAAGTAAAGTGAACTCATTGTCATGCTCAAGAATCAGTCTGAGATGATTCGCGCTTACATGGCGAGTTGTCCTGGAAGTAGCCATCAGAAGATGGGTACACTGTGGTCATAAATGGATGGACTTGGTCAGCAACAATACTCAGGCAGGCTGTGGTGTTGACACGATGCTCAATTGGTACTAATGGGCCCAAAGTGTGTCGAGAAAATATCCCCCACACCATTACATCACCAACAGCAGCCTGAACCGTTGATACAAGGCAGGATGGATCCATGCTTTCATGTTGTTGATGCCAAATTCTGACCCTACCATCCGAATGTCGCAGCAGAAATCGAGACTCATCAGACCAGGCAATGTTTTGCTTATCTACTATTGTCCAATTTTGGTGAGCCTGTGTGAATTGTAGTCTCGGTTTCTTGTTCTTAGCTGACAGGAGTGGCATCTGGTGTGGTCTTGTGCTGCTGTAGCCCATCCGCCTCAAGATTGCGCTCACAGAACTGCCGCTGATGGGATATTTTCTCTTTTTCTGACCATTCTCTGTGAACCCTAAAGAGGGTTGAGCATGAAAATCCCAGTAGATCAGTAGTTTCTGCAATACTCAGACTAGTTGGACAGGTGTACCTAATAAAGTGGCCAGTGAGTGTATATGCAGCATAGATATTGGACTTTGCCCTCAAGACTATTGTTCATCTTCAAAAACATGTAAAGATATCTTCAATCAAATCTGAGGGATTTTTGTCCCTTGAAAGTATGTTTGCACCAAAATTCTGATCTATAAATATCCTTAGTCTTTTGAAAGGGAAATAGCTCATTTCTTACGATTCGCATTTAATCTTTCATCAGCATTTACAGATGGTCAGGGAAGTTCAATGGTGCTTGCTTGATGTGAGAGAGCCAATGAGATCCACTTAAGCTTTTGCGTAAACCAATTAAGTGTGTTTTGCACATCAAACATGTATGAATAAACAACTGTTGAATAAACCAATATGTCTACTGTTCCTGACATTTATACGTGAATAAATTATCATCATATTAAGTGATTGAGTCTCTACAGAAAACTAATCAGCTAAATTCATCAGGATTTATTTTTGACCTTTTAATTAATTTTTGAAGAATCTGAATTTTGGGTTCATATAGACTTTCTGTGAAGGTACAGACGTCTCTCAGTTTGACTAAAGATATATTCATTGTGTCCTGGTAATGAAAAATAAATAAAATGGAGTCTGGAACAACACAAGTCTGAGGAAATTATGACACAATTTTGAATTTAAGGGTGAACTAACCCTAAAATCTAGTTCATTAATCAAAATCAAGTATTCTAGATAGCTGTGTAATAAATATAAAGGTGTATGTAATATAAATGAAATGTAATATTGTGACTTTTTTATATTAAAGAAATACTGTATGTTCAGAGAATAATCCCTCTGCTTCAAATGACAAACCCAGTCAGCCATTACCTGAGCAAAAAAGAAACTGGATTATTTAAAATTGACTACGTCTGACCAAATAGTACTTTTGACAAAAACGCAATGCTCAGTTAACCGCAGTCAAGATTACTTTATTTTGCAAGCTGCAATGGATGTTGTAAGTCACCTCATTTTATACCCCAGTCAAACATTAGAGAATTAAGTCCTTCGTGGTGGCCTTGGCAAAGGCTTTGGCAGTAACCCAAACCTGATGCCTTACAACCACCCTGAGTTTATACACTCCCAGGTCACTGCTTCTGGCCTTGCTTTCTTGTTCCTCTTAGGGAAAACACACAAAGACAGCCTCATTTTGCATTCAACAGCTTCAGAACATCACGGTTCAGCTCAGCTCAGCATTAACCACAAGCGTATGATTAAGGTCAATCCAATAACCACTGTTCAAAAACCGAAACAAATAAATAAAACATCAACAAAATAGAAGCATGACAAACACAGTCATATCAGTTAATGAAACATATTTACTGAAATAAAGAATTAATAATAGAACACAACACAAAACAACTCATTAATTTTCCTTCGGCTTAGTCCCTTATTTATCAGGGGTCACCGCAGCGGAATCAACCACCAACTATTCCAGCATATGTTTTATGCAGGGAATGCTCTTTCAGCTGCAACCCTGCACTGGGAAACACTCATACACTCTCGCATTCACGCACACACTCATACACTATGGCCAACTAAGTTTATTCAATTCACCTATAGCACATGTCTTTGGAATTTAGAGGAAACTTACACCAACATGGGGAGAACATACAAACGCCACACACAAATGCCAACTGGCCCAGCCGAACTCGACTCAGCGACCTTCTTGCTGTGAGGTGACAGTGCTAACCACTGACCCAAC
This sequence comes from Danio kyathit, assembly GCA_903798195.1. Taxonomy (NCBI): domain Eukaryota; kingdom Metazoa; phylum Chordata; class Actinopteri; order Cypriniformes; family Danionidae; genus Danio; species Danio kyathit. Next base: position 31,375,361 of record LR812538.1, on the reverse strand, counting down.
ATGCCACCCAAAACACAACTCTGGTGGAGCAGTGGGAAGCACGATCACCTTACAGCAGGGGTGCTCAATCCTGTTCCTGGAGATCTACCTTCCTGCATAGTTCAGCTCCAACCCTGATCAAACACACCTGAACCAATTAATTAGGACCTGAACAGCACTTGATAATTACAGGCAGGTGTGTTTGATATGGGTTGCAACAGAAATCTGCAGGAAGGTAGATCTCCAGGAACAGGATTGAGCACCCCTGCCTTACAGCAAGAAGATCGCTGGTTCGAGCCCCGGCTGGTTCAGTTGGCGTTTCTGTATGAAGTTTGCATGTTCTCCCCATGTTCGTGTGGGTTTCCTCCGGGTGCTCCGGTTTCCCCCACAGTCCAAAGACATGTGGTATAAGTGAATTGGGTAAGCTAAATTGTTTGTAGTGTATGTGTGCGAATGAGTGTGTGTGGATGTTTCCCAGTGTTGGGTTGCAACTGGAAGGCTATCCACTGCGTAAAACATATGCTGGATAAGTTGGCGATTCATTCCGCTGTGGTGACCCCACATTAATAAAGGGACTAAGCCGAAAAGAAAATGAATGAATGAATAAATGATACAACAGATAAGTCATGATGACTAAATATTTTTATGTTATTCATGCTTTAAATATATACATACTCAGTTTTGATGTTTTAAATGTTTACTGTACTGCATGAAAGTAAAATCACTACATTTAATTTATCAACATTTTTCATTTTTACATCTTTTATTTTACACTTTTCTATTTTAAATAGTCTGGGTCATGTTTAGTAGGCCCTTGATTTACAAATGAGAAACAAATAAAGCTTAACAAGACTCCAGGGGTTCGTTCTTCGTATGTGGATTACTCGACTGGATTTTGGTTATTGATGATTTGAGACGATCCAGGATCATTTCGTTCTTCAAAACTCATGCAAGAGTTGTTGTCATAGCAACAGTTCAGCTCAAACCTGCTCAGGAGAAGGCTTATTTCTTATAAACAGGATTAGATCGGCTCATTTCAAGCAAAGGTAATACTGAAAGTATGTACCGAATGCTGATATTTTCTTACAGTGTAAACTACAGATTATACACAGGGGAAAATAGTAAAATATATATATGAAGAGTTTAGATGCAAAAACCTCTAAATGCCATATTCCTCTAAAATGAGCCATTTTATCAGGTTCCTGTGTGTATGTTTAGTAACATCACTTTTATGGCAAAGAATAAGTCCTTTTCCTGTTCTTTAAAGTGAAATATCTCAACATGAACAATGGAGGCTGAGAAAAATGTTCATTTTCGATGGAAATTCAGATGGCACTTAGAGGTTTTTGCATCTGAACTCTTCATATATATATATATATATATATATATATATATATATATATATATATATATATATATATATATATATTATATTATACATATTATATTATATATATATTATATATATATATATATATATATATATATATATATATATATATATATATATATTATATTATATTATACATATTATATTTTATATATATATATATATATATATATATATATATATATATATATATATATATATATATATATATATATATATATATATATATATATATATAGTAAAATTTGTGCATGATAACAGACATGCACGATATTCCACTGTTTTTTTTAAGGAATAATCATTTGTAGTCATGCACATATTTTGACAGCTATGACAGTAGCTACATCCATCCACCTATTTGTATGCGTATTTTGGATATACGCATAAAAAGGCGCCAAGATGTGCATACATTTTTAAAATGCACATAAAAACGTAATTGAGTAGGAATTTTTTTTTTTTTTCAACAGGAAAAGATGCACAAAAACTATGATGGAAACAAATTCCAGAATATGCACATTAAAAAAAGGTTTTGTTATAAGAGACCACGTGATGGTAAAAATGTGTGTGAATGGACAAACCAGCAGGCTGAGCACATTGTAAAACATCTGAAATGTTGTTTTGGTCATTGTATTAGTGTTATTATATTATTAATTGCCTCCACAATAGTCAAGAGCATTCATTGTGTGTCGGCATCGTCTTCTGAGGCGCAAGTCATTTATTAAATAAAGAAATGATTCACGCAGCTTCTCCAACCGCAGCAAATTCCTTTTTACTGTTGATAATTGCCGCCATTTAATCAGGAAGTATCGATTTTGTTCTCTTTGACTCGTTAGATCGAAACGCTGCTTTATTCGCACATCTTTTAATGCGATATTCCAGTTTTGCGCATAAAGTTAATTAGCATTTTTGGATGGAAACATAGCTAGTGATTTGACGCATCGCAAAAGTTGCAGACACCTTTACCGATATCAAAATGCTTTTTTGATGCCAAATTTTTTTAAACGGCCAGTTATTCCTTACACCAATTAAGACACTTGAATAGGCCTAGGCTACTTTGATAAAGAAAATATGCTCTAAATATAAAATGAAATAAATTGCTAAATACTCCTGACACATGAAAATGTAAAGCCTGCAGCCCACAACAAAGGTGAAAAGTTATTGCGTATCATATTTAACAAACTATTTACTACAAATTTTATGTAATTTTGCTCACATGAACAACTAAATATTAATTAGATGATGTCATTCAGCTGTTGCGCCATCAGCCAATCATTGAATTGCTGATCATTATTTCGTGGATTGATAGATCTGTCCTTCACCACACATGCAGCGATCTCAGATCAGTTGATCCATACATTTTAATCTGATTCGCGAACTTGTTTGAAGAACCAATTTAGCCAGAGATCAGTTATCAAGATTAAAAGAGTCAGGATCTGCCAAATCATCTTAGATCATTTAAACAAGGTACGAAGAACGGACCCACAGTCTGAGCAGATAAAAACCTCATGACACCTCATAATACATTGATTTAGACTTTCATTTTCAACACTTTTCTCCATCCAAACTTTTTTCTATGTGATATTACAAGGCTGACATATTTCATAAGATTAATCTTGTTGTGATTCAGTGGCTTGAAGCTCTGATCGTCACGAAGCGAAGTCTGACGCACAGATGGTAATGGACTTCTGCAATTTCAATATCTTGGTAAAGCTCACTTTTTAAATGGGTCGATAAAACCAAAGAGACTTCATTTGTGTTTTGGCTTGATAAAGCTTAGTGGGTGTGAACTGGCATTCAAGTCTAATTCCTTTCATGAGCGCTTAGAGTTAATGCTGCAGTCAAAGCATTAACTTTGAAAGAGACAGGCATTTAAAAGGCCCATAATTATAATAAAACACTTTGTTCTACACATTCACTCTTTGCATTACAATTTTTTTCATATCAAAAACGTCGACTTTCAGCTCTCAGACATGAAAAGCCTGATGATTCAGTTCCATCATACTTCTTGTTCTGTAACTTAACGGATATGGTGGACAAGGTGCTGTACACTAATCATGCTTCTTTTCCATTTTCTCCTTTTTTATGGATGTTGTTTGGTCAAATATACAATAAATCTAGCCATTCTATTGTCACTGTAGAAATAAAAACAGTTTAGGTATAGCATATGCACTTATAAGTGTTTAACATTTTATAATGTCCTTTTATTATGTCTAGCCTATTCTAATATTACATTATATTTGTATTTTACTGCCGTGGAAATGTCCCCACCCTTGTGTTAATGATAGAAAAACGGTCATATCTGCAATCAAAAAAATGAAATTACTCCCTTATTAGATTTATTGCTACACTTTTTTCTCCCTTAAGGAGCTTTTTATTTTCTGTGCTAATTCACTAATAGGAAATTAAACCACTACAAAATTGATTATTAATTAAAACAAATCTTGGTAATATTGGTAATAATGACTAATGACATTCAGGTCAATTGAATATTCCATGATGTGCCTAGATTATTAAGTACAATAATTAGATTTTTACCCGCAGTTGGGGGTGTTAATTTCAAACCCTGTCAATATGAAATTGCAAGGAACATTTCCTGCATGTAATAGCAAACGGTTTAATTATGTTGTGGTTCATTGTTAGTAGACCTAAACAAGGACTACTTGCAATAAATAAAAGTTGCACTAATGTTAGATTCTGTAAAAATAATGCTACTAATGTTAAACCAAAACAAGTCAGCCATGGCAGGCTAATTAATTACATGCCAGACATTTAATTACCTATTTGGGTTAAGATGAACGAAATGCAACTTGCTAAAGAGATCTCACAGAGTTGGCTTTTTTCGGTCATGTCACCTTTTTCCAGAACATTACACATGCAAATCCAGGAAGGAAGTTTTTTTGGTTGTTGTTGTTTGTTTGTTTTTTCTTTGGAAAGAGTGCTCTCAGACCCTGACCCCTGGACAAAATTACGATAATGACCTATTTCAGATACGAAACAAGGTGACAAGTTCACATTCCTGCAAAATAATGCACAGCATGTAAAACCAATTTTATTTTCGAAGTCTCTTACAATAAAGTGCATCCATCCAAGGTAAAAAAACACTTTGTTTTATTTTAATATACATTGTTGACACTCAGAGTGTCTGAAACTGTTTGTTTTAAGAATGCAGTCTCTCTAAATCTATCCTTTCCTATAGTCTACTCTGCTCTGATTGCTCAGATAACCCAGTCTGTTGTGATTGATTTACTGTATTTCTTATTGTGTGTGTGTTTGTGTGTCAGAAACCATACCTCCATTACCATATCTAAATATCACCTCTGAAAGCTTTCTTAGCACTTGTAAATAATGATACAAACAAACTATAACAATAGCAGTGATTTTACAGTAAAGTCCCCACTATTTGGAAGTGCAAGCAAATGTCATCAACACAAACCAATCTCCTCTAGCCCTCAGCAACAACTACAGTGCCAGTGTTTGACGATCAAAGTAGATGTTGGGCTGTCAAAATACTCACATTGATAAAAAGTGAAATATGTTAGATATATATATCTAACCCTATGGTTCTGCGACATCTTGAAAGATCTAGACACAAACTCTGATTATAGGATATGTTGAGAATAGTGTCAGCTTGTGCACTGGGTTTTGGTGTTTTTCTGACCTGGGAAAGTTTTGTGCACTTGCTTTCTGTCCTGCATGCACTCTTAATTGGCCAAGAGTGCAAGTGTGGGTATTTGGACAAGCCCATTTATTTATAGTAGCCAATGAAGACTACAGGTTGGTCAATTGGAAATGAGTTTACAAACCTATGTGCAATAAGAACATTTATTGACATTTTTGAGGCATGTAAACAATAACAATGGGACCCCACTTTATATTAAGTGGCCTTAACTAATATGTACTGTACTTACACTGAAATTAATCATTTGTTGCAATGTATATTGTGTAAATATATGCTTTTACATTGTAGTTATGATTTATAAAATATCTGTAATTACAAATTTAATTACACTGTTGACCATCTCTTACACCTTAACCCACCCTTAAACCAACTCATACCACCAAACCTGTCTCTAACCCTACCCCTATCCCACCTCAAGTCACCAAAAGTCTTTGCAACACATTATGAATACAGTAAGTACATTGTATTTATTTTTTTATGCAAGTACCTAGTGGTTAAGGCCACTTAATATGAAGTCGGACTAACAATGGTTCTAGTGAATTTCCTGTTTTACTTTTTTTTATTTTCCATAGCTTCAGAAAATTCAAAAAGGTCCAAATATTAATAACTGATGTTATGATAGCTGTTTTAACATTAAGTTATGATTAAATTGTCTCTTATTACAGTTATGAAATAGTTTGATAACAAGCAGGAAATGTTCATGGGCCAATGACATCACCTCATTGAAATGGTCTGAATTTACACGTTTACAAATGAGGATAAAAGAAGCACTTCAAATCACCAGAGAGTGATTTACATACATATACAGTTGAAACCAGAAGTTTACATACACTTTATAAAAAGGCACATAACCATTAAAAAAAAGTCAGATGTTAATGTAACTAAACTTTTTCTCTTTTAGGTAAGTTAGGATTATCAAATTTGTTATAACTTTTCTTGAAAGTCAAGTTTACATACAATAAGATTATTACGCCTCTGAAAAAGCTCAGATGATGGTGTCAAGGTTTTGGAAGTTTCTGTTTGTCTAATTGACAACATTTGAGTTAATTGGAGGCACAACCGTAGAATAGTATTTGAAGGAAAACCTCAAACACACTGCTTCCTTGTGTGACAACATGGTAAAATCAACAAGCCAGAATCAACAAAAAAGCCAGATTTCAATTTGCAAAATTACACTGGGAAAAAGAATATTTTTTTGGAGACATGTCCTGTGGTCTGATGGAACTAAGATTGAACTGTTTGGCCATAATGACCAGTGTTACTTTTGGAGGACAAAGGGGAAAGCTTACAAGCTTAGGAACACCATCCCAACTGTGAAGTATGGGGGCGGCAGCATTATGTTGTGGGGCTGTTTTGCTGCAGGAGGGACTGGTCCACTTCACAGCATAGATGGCATCATGAAGAAAGAACATTATGTAGAAAAACTGAAGTAAAATCTCAAGACATCAGTCAGGAAATTAAAACTTGGCCACAAATGGTTCTTCCAAACAGACCATGACCCTAAGCATACTGCCAAATTAGTTAAAATGTGCTTTTAGGACAACAGAGTGAATGTTTTGGAGTGGCCATCACAAAGCCCTGAACTCAATCCTATAGAAAGTTTGTGGGCAGAGTTGAAAAAGCTTGTGCGAGCAAGACAGCCAGCAAATCTGACTCAGTTACACCAATTCTGTCAGGAGGAATGGGCAAAATTCCTTGAAACTAGTGTGAGAAGCTTGTGGAAGGATACCCAAAACATTTGACCAAAGTTATACAGTTTAAAAGCAAAGCTAAAAAATACCAGAGAAATGTATGTAAACTTTTGACTGTCTAAAAATTAATAAACAATTCTCAAAAAAAAATTTCTCTCATTATTCTGGCATTTAGCAAATGTAAATGATTTGCACTAATTAATCCTAACGGACCAAAAATAGTAAACATTTAGTATGATTTACCATCAGGTACATATGGAGGGGAAAAGAGTGTATCTGGGTGGTTTGTCAAGCCCACTCACCTGTGTGAAGTACATTCAAAATTGCACTATGTTTTACAGGCTGATTATTAACCTATTTTAAGCAGATCAGAATAAATTATTCCTTGTGGGAAACAATGCCCCATTTATGATCTTTGAAACTTTGCACAATTTTACATTCACAAGCAGTGAATGAAAGTGGGGACTGCACAAATAAGTCTGTTGTTGTGTTACAGATAGCCTCCAGTATGAATGACTCGATGCCAGTTGGTAGAGCATCATGGCACAAGCATCCAGCATAAAAGAGAAAACAGTTGGAAGAGCTGATGGAGAAGGCGTTCCAGCACCACAAGCTGCTCAAAATGTTCAGGGCCTTTAAGTTTCACTTTATTGTAAAAACAACATGTGCATGCATTCATTTCAGTGGACATAATGACAAATTATAGGGTTACACTTTATTTTAAAGTTAAATTCTCTGTATTTATTTAAAACCACATATTATTGCCTCAATAAACTCCTAATTTGCTGCTCATTAATAGTTAGTAAGAAAGTTAAGAGATTAGTTTACCTAAAAATTAGAACAACACATTAAATTCTGTTATTTCTCACTCTCATGTTGTTCAAATCATCTGATACTTTCACTTATCTTCAGAACAAAAAATTAAGGTATTTTACATAAAATCTGACAGCAACAATCCTCAGACGTTCTTTATTGCCAGAAAAGAAGCCAATAATATTGTCAAAACATTTCATGTGACTTTAGTGGTTCAACTGTAATCTTACAGAGCTCTAAGAATACTTTTGTGCACCAAAATAAAATTGTAAAAACTATTTTCTTCATATGTCTTCTTCATCATAGCAGGGTTCATGCAATGTACAATACAATGCTTGCGTGTTGTGCTGCTGACTCTAATGGCAATTGTTGTACTGCCTATAGTAAACGATCACCCTGACCTGACCTGGAAGAGAAAACATTGGCAAACAAAGCTGTTTTTACAGTTTTATTGGCACATAAATGTGTTCATAACATATTTTAGCGCAGTAATCATAACACTGTGATACTGTGAAACCATGATATTTATCCAAGGTTATCAGTATCTTATACCATCCCATGCCTACTCTGAACCATTGCTATATGGATAATGATGGAGCTCTTGAATTAAATTATCTTAATACAGTATGTGTTCTGATTGTAAGTGAAGGACTCAGGGCATTGGAATGACATGAGGGTGAGTAACTAGTAATGGAATTTTCTTTTTGGGTGAACTAACCCTTTAGGTTTAGGTATTCGGTAAAATTAGGCATGTAGAATAGTGTTTTGTACTTTATAACTACTGATAACAGTTAATATGTTAATAATAGGCATGCTAAATAGTTAATAGTGAGAAAGTGTTGCTAATTGTATTCACCAAAAGTCATTTAAGTGCATCTGATTAGTATAGAGCCCTGAGCTCGTATATCCTCGAGCCCGGGGCTCCCTCCCGTTAGAAGGGCGAGAGGGAAGTTCGAGCTCAGGAAGGTCTCGAGAACTCCCCTGCTTATCGCCGTGTGAAAAGTGTAAACTAAAGTTGTCTTAGGCAATAATTTGGTTTAGTCGATTGGCTATGGTGTATGTTTTTGGACGGTGGGAGGAAACTGGGGAACCCGGGGGAAACCCACGCGAACACGGGGAGAACATGAAAACTCCGCACAGAAACGCCAACCGGCTCAATGGGAGGTTGAACTGGTGGCGTTCTTGCTGTGAGGCAACAGTGCTATTCACTGGGCCGCCGTGTCGCCCTATAGGAAAGGGTGGAAGTAGGGGTGGAAGGAGGGGGCAACTTCGAGACGAAGATAACTGGAGTGAAATCTCTGGTTATTTATAGTGTGTCCGTAATCATCTAATAGGGCAGATTACGAAGCTGATAAGGTTCCAGCCGTGTTGATCATAAGCACGTGATCCTCTCGAAATTAGTTTATAAATGAACCACACTTACATAAAGGGTGCACATTATTACATTTAAATCAGCAAATACATAGTTAACCTGCAGTAATACAATATAAAGTGTACTTAAAAAAATTATATCTATTCATTCATTCATTCATTTTCTTTTCGGCTTAGTCCCTTTATTAATTAGGGGTTTCAACAGCAGAATGAACCGCCAACTTATCCAGCATATGTTTTACACAGCGGATGCCCTTCCAGCTGCAACCCGTCACTTGGAAACACCCATACACTCTCATTCACACACATACATACGGACAATTTAGCTTACCCAATTCACCAATGCCGCATATCTTCGGACTTGTGGGGGAAACCCATGCTAACACTGGGAGAACATGCAAACTCCACACAGAAATGCCAACTGACCCAGCCGAGCATCGAACCAGCGACCGTCTTGCTTCTTGAGCCGACAGCACTATCTATGTATGTAAAATAATAAAATGTGTGTATTGTGTTTTGCTGCACATGTGGTGCTAGTCAGATGCATCCAGCAGCAACTTGCCTTTGAGCCAAAACTTTCCTTCACATTATCCACAGAGAGCAGCCTCTAATTTGCCTTACCAACACAGTGTGTGTGTCTGTGTCTGTGTGTTTAATTCTCAGTATGCCCAAAAGCCCTTGCCACTGTGGGTTCACCTGTAGGGTGACCTGTGCTGAACTCCACCTCATACCACCTCTCCTCTGCTGGGAGCCACCGCTGATGCTGAGCAGGGGGCAGGGGAAGTGCCAGAGACATTATATGTATTTTTAGACATGTCATGAATATGGATGGTTTTGGGGAGCAAATGAGGAGCAGGAGTTGGTGATAACAAACAGTAATCTGATGTGAACCGTCGTTTTATTTCACCCAGGATTCCACTGTCTCTTCGTTTTACACAAAACCAAAGTTGTAAAATGATTTATTTATTCCGCAAATGTTGTAAATATAGCACATCCTCCTCCCAAGTGCGTTTGAATTGGAAGAAGGCTGAATAACTGAAAGTTATTAAAGTCTTTTCCTCTTTTCACATAAGTTAGTATCAGGATCAACATCCAAACAAGGCAATATGTGGATAGATTTGCTTGCCGTTTATGAAAAGGAAAACAAATTTATGAATTCTACATTAGAGATTAAATACCTTTTTATTGTAAAATCTGAATATTTCTGGATTTGTTTATTTATTAGTGTTTATATACTTTATGACTTTAATCCTTATGCAGGCAGAAAATTGTACAAGGTAGCTTTAAGACCACAAATATATAACAAAAATTTAATATAAAATGATAAAAACAAGCATTAAAATAAGTAAACCAATTTAAAACATGAACATGTGCGTGAAGATTAAAAGCATGAACTCAAGGAAATTTTAAAATGCCATAATTTTGACATTTTTAGGCAGAAATGTAGTATTTTTTAATTACATTTTAACAAAACTGATTCACAAAATTGTGTTTTTATTGTTATTTTTATTTGCTTACAGGTTATTGTCCTTTTATTTGAAAATATATTTCAAAGAGATTTTTATTATCTTTTATTTGGTAAGATTATTCTTCAAGAGCATTGATTTTTATGTCTTCAGGCTTATCTTACACATAATTGGGTCATTCCATGAAATGAGAGCTGTATCTGTTTTAAAATGGTAATTTTTATAAAAGCAAATTTCATTATAATGATAAACATCAAATCAGATTAATGATTAAATTAGATTAAATTGTTTTGTTTTATATATAAAAAAGTGTTGCTGCTACAGTATACCTGCTTAAGTATCAGTATCAGGCTGTATCAGGCTGAATAACTGAAAGTTATTAAAGTCTTTTTCTCTTTTCACATAAGTTAGTATCAGGATCAACATCCAAACAAGGCAATATGTTGATAGATTTGCTTGCTGTTCATAAGAAAAACAAACTTATGAATTCTACATTAGGGATAAAATACCTTTTTACTGTAAGATCTAAATATTTATGAGATTAAAAAAATATATTTTTCTTCATTTTATCCGATTTGTTTATTTATCAGTGTTTATATACTCAACAAGACTTTATGACTTTAATCTTTATGCAGGCAGAAAATTGCATAAAATGGCTTTAACATCCCATAAAGATATATCAAATATAAATATAAAAATATAAAACTAGCATTAAAATAAGTAAAGCAAATTAAAACATGGATATGTGAGTGAAGATTAAAAGCATGACCTAACTCATGGAAATTTTAAAATGCCATAATTATTTATCAGTGTTTATATACTCAACACGACTTTATGACTTTAACCCTTATGTGATACGTATGTGAGTGAATATTAAAAGCATGAACTCTAGACCTAGCTAGACCTATTTTTTTTTTTTTTACATTTTTAGGCAGAAATGTAGTGTTTTTAAATTACATTTTAACAAAACTGTTTCAAAAAGTCGTGTTTTTATTGTTATTTTTATTTGTTTACACATTAGTGTCATTTTATTGACTAATTTTGTCATTTTACTGGAAAGGTGGAGAATGGAGTATATGCACACAGACTTTCAGCCATCCATCCTCAGCGCTTCCGGTAAACTGTCTTTCCATTATAACATTGCCACGTTCAAGGTCTGATTTCTTTAAAATTCAGTCATCTTCACTGCCTGATAGATATATGATATTAAGTGGGTCTCAGACCAGACAAGAAAGCACTGCATTAAATTCCATTTCCCACCGCCATGTCTTTAAAATATGACAGTTTACTTTACCCCAGTATTTTCAATGGAGTTTCTGCTCTCGCCTGCTGATCCTCACGGCGCTAGCGGTAACATGGTCTTTCAACAATTAATGAATGCTTAAGTCTATTTAATAATGTATTGTAATGACATTACAACATTACGATGCTGGAACAAAAACCTTATGAAATTTAAAATACTCACATTAAGCTTTCACTGGAAGTTTATCATTGGCTGAAAAAAACTCGCTGATTTAAGTTGTTTTGTACATACATTGAAAGTCAGAAGAGTCCGAAACTGTCACTTGCCCTCACTGACTTTCAATGTACAGACAAAAAAACACTTTAAAAAATATCATCTGTTTATGTTTATAAAACAATAGGAGTCTAAAAAGAGTCATACAGGTCTGAAGTGACAATATATATTTTTTTTATATAATTTTCATTTTATCCCTTTAAATATCATGAAAACAACTTCAAAATAATTAATTTATTTTATGGGCTTGACAAATGGGGAAAAAAATACAGTTTTACCACACAGCGTGGTCCATCAGTGGACCAGAAACAGTTTGGTCACAGCTGGGAACTGGAGATATGCAGGAAAACATTTTCTGGTGTGACAGCCTCAAACCACTCTTACTTAAACCATGAGGCTTTTTCATCCTTCAGCACATGCACATGTTTGCCAGCTTCAAAAAAGAATTCTGGGATGGAAGTCGAAGGTATTTGTTGACTTCCAGTGCTTTGGTAGGTTTCTTTTGAGGGAATCCTTTGTGGTTTATCTTTCAAATGTTTCATTTAAAGAATAAAAAAGGAAAACAAAATCGTTCAGAGGAACACGGAAAAAAGTTTCCTCACATGTAAAACAGCAGGTAAACACCTCTACAAGTAGATTTCAATACAATTACAAAAATACACTTACAAAGAATTAATTCACCAAATCATATTTCCCCATATTTTCAACCCAATGAAATCTATCTATTTTCTTTGTACATCAAAGAGGTTCTTAAATAATGTGGAACAATTCATAGCCAGCCAACTAAACTGCTCTTTATGTGTGCTTTTTTGTAACGATTGCACTTTTCATGATGCAACAATTGATTTTCTATTGCACAGGACCACCACAGTGCACAGTACCACCTATGCAATGCGTTTGAGGTTACAGCAAACCTTTCACTTTCTTCTATTCCCTCTTGAGTTCTCCCAGGCCCAAGGCTAACCATTTCATCCTGTGAGTAGGTTATACAATATGAATGTCAACAGAAGTCTAGCTCAGGACTGAGTTCTTAAAGAGTTTGTCCAACAGCATGGCCTCTACAATTGTGAATCTGAGGCCACAATGCTCAATTTGAGGGACATCTGACCATACAGTCGCACATTTTTCTGAAAGATTCTCTATTTGTCTGATAGCTGTTTCCAGATGGACCCCAAACAAGTGTACCCCAAGGATATTCATTTGCAGGTCTAATGTTCTGTGGCAAAAAGGACCGAAGTCATTTCAGCTGAAATAAATTGAATCTGGAGCTCATCGGAAGCTTAAGTTAAGCCCGCAGGTACAAACGCTTTCCCCTTTCCAGACAAAATGGACACGAGGAGAAAGTCTGAAATCTCAAATAAGCGATAACATAAACAGCGGCAGAAGGGGAAAGTGAAATGAGGCTCAGCTTCTCTCTGTGTAAGTCAAATGTGCTGTGGGAGACATTGTGATTGATTTGGGTTTGAAGCGTGTGGAGCAGCTGTTTGTGAAGAGAAAAGCAAAGCGTGGACACATGCCACCACAAAAGGCGGCAGTCTATTAAATGCCATGCTTTCACCAAGGGCTTTGGAACCACTGAATCAGAACAGACAGGTTTCATAACATGCAGATACATCCCCCCTTTGCACTTTTAATTACAATCCCCTTCATGATCTGCTTTTTCCCAGTGCATGTTTTTATTCTCCTCAGAAATGATTCACTGAGCGATGATACACACTGGCGGTTCAGCTGGGTATCTCTGTGTCACCTCTTTTTTCCACCCTCCCCCTTTTTACAGGAATTTAAATTGTGATCCGACGGAGCACATGAAAGAGGATTTTGAGGCACATCAATTCTGCACTCAGACACAGATACATCGGAGCATTTCCCTCCTGCTGTAGTCCCATCTGACTCTTACTTTTTATAGAAACACCGCCCCCTCTTACTTTCTATTACATGATGTACATTATATATTATAACGCTAGCTGAAAATAGCTCATGGAGGTGGTATAATTATAATTAAGATTCTTGAAATGAAAATATATTTAAAAGAGATTTTTATTATCTCTTATTTGGTATTATTCTTCAAGAGCATTGATTTTCATGTCTTCAGGCTTATCTTACAGAAAATTGGGTCATTCCATGAAATGAGAGCTGTATCCATTTTAAATTGGTGATTTTTATAAAAGCAAATTTCATTATAATGATAAACATCAAATCAGATTAAAGATTAAATCAGATTAAATTGTTTTGTTTTATCTATAAAAAAAAGTGTTACTGCTACAGTATGCCTGCTACAGTCTCCGTTTTACTGAAAAACCACGAGCATCAGACTTGCAATCACATGTGAAAAATGTGAAAAATGATTTTAAGCATTACATGTGAAACATGTGAACAAATGTGGACACGTTGAAACATAATCATGTGTTTTACATTTCCACATATGATCAAGTGTGTTTAACATATTTCAGGCGTTTCCTTTATTAAACAACAGTGGGAGTCAGACTTGACCACATTGACAAATTATTGAAAAAGCTTAGGCCGAAAGTTTCTTATACTTGTCAAAAAAAAAATTCTTAACCTTCCTGTCGCGTTCTGACTGATTTACAACTTAAAACACTCAGAAATATTGTGTTTTACATCTGATTGCCTCAAGGTCTTATGATATAGTCCACACTCTGCACTTGAACATATAAAAGTTATGATCGCCTCTTTCACTGAATTTTCAGTGTTTTGATCAACCTTGTTACACCTGTGGTGATCACAGTCAAAAGTGACCACCATAGGAAATGAATGGGTATCCAGACTATAGTCATCCATCAGACAGAAAACATCTCCATACACACCACCCAAACTCACTCACTCACACATTTCAGACTGAACAATGTCTTTTCCAGGTACATATCTCTTTTACATGCTTGTGCCGATCCTGCAGCCTGATCTTACAAGGAAACATAACTATTTTCATTTTTGTCAATTTAGTGGCTAATTCGTACTAATTTCTTTCTTTCTCTCTCTTTTCTTTCTTTCTTTCTTTCTTTCTTTCTTTCTTTCTTTCTTTCTTTCTTTCTTTCTTTCTTTCTTTCTTTCTTTCTTTCTTTCTTTCTTTCTTTCAATCTCTATTCAGCCAACCAGGAGCACTTGTAGCTTAGCATCAATTATTTTATTGGATTAGACCATTAGCATCTCACTCAAAAATGACCAAAATATTACTAGTGCTAGTTCTGTCCATACTCACTATCCATACCCCCAGTCACTATTCCCTACATTAGTACACAAATATAATCCAACTGAAGGACTGAATGAAAATTCGAGTACACAGGAAAGAATACAGTATTGTTTGTGCTTTACTGGTTGATAAATCATTCAGATGGATAAATCATTCAGATGGTGCTATTTGTGTTTTCACTGCAGTTATTTTAGGTCTATTTCTATAAATTCATGTTAAACACTATTTTGAGACATTGTTCACAGCTAAAGAATGTTGAATAAACATTTGGTGGTGAAAAATGTTTTTTGTGCTAATATAAAAGTGTGTTTTTTTGACCGGGAACACTATTAAGAGGCGGGATGTGAACACAACATGAGGGTTAAAAGGCATGTAAAAAAATTAGTTGAGAGTACATTTTTGTCTTTAATTGATTATGGTGATCATCTATATATGCATGCAGCCACTACTCTGTTTATCATGCAGCAATACGCTTTGTCACAGGTGCAGACTCACGGACGCATCACTGTATTTTGTATGATTCCTTAGATTGGTTATGTCTATATCAAAGGAGAAAATTACATTCATTCATTCTCTTGTCGGCTAAGTCCCTTTATTAATCTGGGGATGCCACAGCGGAATGAACCGCCAACTTATCCAGCACATTTTTACGCAGCGAATGCCCTTCCAGCCGCAACCCATCTCTGGGAAACATCCACACACTCATTCACACTCATACACTACGGAGAATTTAGCCAACCCAATTCACCTGTACCGCATGTCTTTGGACTGTGGGGAAAACCGGAGCACCCGGAGGAAACCCACGCGAACGCAGGGAGAACATGCAAACTCCACACAGAAACGCCAACTGACCCAGCCGAGGTTCGAACATGCGACCCAGCGACATTCTTGCTGTGAGGCGACAGCACTACCTACTGCGCCGCCGAGAAAATTACATTTGTACTTATTTATTTTAAAGGCTCTCTTAGGTAAACTACCATCCTATCTTTCTAATTTGCTAACATTTCACATAAATAACCAACACACTAGATCTGGTTCTAGTATCCGTTTAACAGTCCTAAGGGTATTGTCAGAACTTGGCAAACGTGCTTTATCCTTTTAAGCTCCTAGGGCTTGGAATGACCTGCAAAATCAGCTGAATCTTGACACACTTCCGACTCTGAGTACTTTTAAACATCTTCTGTACATCGTCTTAAAGGATACCTGTAATTGTTTTTTATGATCTGACCTTTTTTTGAATAGTGATTTTGTAATTTTATAGTCATTTTTTTTGTGATTTTTGTGTGAAACTTTACAGTATGTGCTGTCTGCCCTCTTGACCAGGTCTCACTGGAAGAGACAGTACTATCTCAGTGTGATCTCTTGGCTAAATAAAGAAAATAATAATAATAATAATAATAAAGACCTTAATCTTACATTCGAGGACGAGATGTGGGCCCAGATTTTGTCCCGTGTTCATACCTCCTTTATTAGTGCACGACATTGCTTTATCCAACTAAAATTTGTTCATCAAATATACTGGACAAAAGTGAGGTTGGAAAAAATAACTAAAGACTTGGACCATACATGTGATCGCTGTAATCAAGCACCTGCAGATGTTTTGGCTTTGTCCATCAATCACTCCTTTTTGGCTAGCATTTTTCAACTGTTTTTCTTCTGTGACAAAGATGCACATTGAACAGTGTCCTCTTATGGCACTTTTTGGACTTTCTCTGAATATAGCAGTGTTATTGAGTTGTACTGCAAATGCCCTTGCATTATTGACACTGTTAGCAAGACGGTGTATTCTTTTATTATGGAAACAAAGATATTCCCAAGTTTTGTCAACTGGTTGCGAGATGCAATAAGCTTCATCCATTTGGAAAAAAATCAGGTTTACAATAAATGGCAATACTAGGGCTTTTTCTAAAACATTGGGACCCATTTAGAATTTTCTTTTCTGAGCATGTCTGTATCTCTACAAACTGTAAATCTAAATCTTAGGGCCTTTCAATTGCAAAGGGAGAATTAATGTTTGTAATATTGGGTTATCAAGGTACATGTGTATTCTGTACAGGTTTTTTTATTTTTTAACTTATTTTTTTATTTCTAATTTATTTTCATTTTTTAACCATTTTAAGTATTATTATTATTACTTTATTATTATTATCATCATCGTTATTATTATTGTTGTTATTGTTATTATTTTTATTATTATGGGCAGCACGGTGGCGCAGTGGGTAGCAGATTGCCTCACAGCATGAAGGTCACTGGTTCGAGCCCCGGCTGGGACAGTTGGAGTTTCTGTGTGGAGTTTGCATGTTCTCCCCGTGTTTGCGTGGGTTTCCATCGGGTGCTACGGTTTCCCCCACAAGTCCAAAAACATGCACTGCAGGTGAATTGGGTAAGCTAAATTGTCTATAGTGTATGAGTGTGAATAGGAGTGCACGGGTGTTTCCCAGTGATGGGTTGCAGATAAAAGGGAATCCGCTGTGTAAACCATATGCTGGATAAGTTGGCAGTTCATTCCGCTGTGACGACCCCAGATTAATAAAAGGACTGAGCTGAAAAGAAAATGAATTAATGAATTATTATTATTATTATTATTATTTATTCTTTTCTCTCTTGGATAAATGTAATTTCATCTTGTTTAGAGGGTAGGGGTGGAAATAATATTTGTTTAAAATTCTCTGTAAAATTACTTTGCTATATCTGTAAAAGTTCAATAAACGGATAAAAAAAACATTTCAGGCGTGATTTTGTTATGTGGTTTTTCTGTAGGGCATGAACAAATGTTTACTTGAAATATCAGTTTTGATATTTTTACAGATAGTCCATTTGTCAGATAATTACTGTATAAAATTGCAGGTTAACCACATAGATTGACCCCTGGTAACAAAGATAAAACATAAGAAGATGATGTAAAATCAAATAAGGATAAATCGCATCCTGAAAAATTGAGTCATTAATAAAGGGCCAAATTAGGTAGCCCATATAAATAATTTCTTCCAAGAAATAGGCACAGTAGAATTAATCAGAATTGCATTATAAACATGCAATCAGATAAAGAATATTAATAAATTCCACTGTGCTATCTCAAGTCAAAAGTAAAAAAAACAATAATAATGGACATAGGTTACTGATATGCATGTTAAATTAGAAAGGTTGACAGTTTTACTGTTAATGAAATAAAAAAAATTATTAGAAAAAGAAAACTCGTATTTATAGCAAATTGTTTGCCAGATATGTACTGTACAAAATGATTTTAAACTATTTGACTATGTTTGTCATCACAGGTCAACATAAGACATAATAATACAAATATAACAAAAATATTCATTCTCAATTATCAAATTATCAATAAAATACCAAACTAAGAACACATAATTGAGTCATTCCAAGAAATGGCTTCTCTTTTGAAAAGTGTATTCAAGTGCTTTATATAACAATCCAATTGAAGAATGATAAACATGAAATTATAAGAATACATAATGTGCTCTCAAGCTATTGATAGCATGTAAAAACCAAACTTAAATCTTTGCATTTGAGTTTAATCAATCTATACAATCTGTAAATAAATATATGAGTATCATTTTCATTGTTTGCACATAGTATATTCGTCTTAAGGGATAAAAGGCACCTTTTCCTGCACTGACCCAGTCATGTGTCTTCTATTCTATGGGGCTGTACCTTTATACATCCCTCTCCACTTCTGTATATGGACACTCCAACTATTGGAAATAAATAAATAAATACTTTGCTGTAATATTTATCGTCGACATTGCAAGCGGAGTTCCCCTCAGAAAACCGTGGATGCGCTTTAGAGCTGTAAGATCTTCGTCCCACGCAAAGCTGCCGTATAATGTTTTTATATGGGCTGAAGGAGAGTCGACGGAAACACATCGACGCGCACGAGACACATGGTACATATTTCGTGTGCTGTTTGGAGCGACGCGCAACTGAAAGTCCGTTCATTCCGACACTGACAGCATTTCATCTCGCTCTCGCTGACTATTGACTTTTATGGACGAGGAATTTACAGCTTCGCACACCAATAGCCTCATTACGGTGATTTGATGAATTCATACAGTAAACAAAGAGGACAGTGAAATATTTCTTTGTGGTTCAGAAGCGCGGAGATTCGGACAAGAAAGTTCGTGAAAAGCTGAGAGATGCGCGCGGACTCGCACTACTATGAGGTGCGGTGTACAGTACGAGTGTTTTAAACCTTTACTGTGTGACTGTCAGTAATTTACCTGCTTTACACCAACATAAATTCTGTATTTCGTCGGATATCTGTTGCTCAAGAACTGCTTCAGTGACTCGCGTTTAGCAGGTTCTTCTTTGTTTTGATGCTCCCGTTTATCCGTACAAATCAGAGGTATTGTTGTTTATCGAGTTTACCGGCGCCTCACGGGCTTCTGCAATGCGAGACTACGGATTCAAACCGCTTGACATTTCTCTGGAAAGCCAGTCGACTGCCAAATTGTCATTGAATCAAGCTGAATGAGCCGGACACCTGGATTGCCGAGTCGCAAGGTAAGACATTTCAGAACATGAAGCTGAAAAATGTCATAAATATGGGCGCTTATGTACAAACTGCCTTCCGGAATGAGCAGAAATAGTCAGTGAATTAACAGTACAAGTACCTGCATTAACTGCTATTACGATTAAATGCAGTAGCTTACAAATGTATAATATATATAACAGCCTTTGGCAGTAATTTATTACATTTTGAGGTCCAACAAAGTGCATTGTTATGCATCCTTGTGTGGAAAGTATATAACTGTTGTTTACAGAGACACATTACGCATTATTTCTTCCATGTTGCAGTAATGAGGTGAATTATCGTTATTGACATCATTTATATGAATAGTTTTAAGCACATTAGTACTGACAGTTATTATGTACAGTAACTACTATGTGTAGTACACTACACTGTCCAGTACTGTCCAGATGTATCATGCAAGCACAAAGCATATGCAGTACACAGACAGATAGATAGATAGATAGATAGATAGATAGATAGATAGATAGATAGATAGATAGATAGATAGATAGATAGATAGATAGATAGATAAAGCTCTCATTCTCTGTTTGCTAAATACTAATGCTGTACTGTTTATAGATGCCCTCTAATTATTCATTGCCATCAAAGGGAAACGGTGCTATGAAAAAGCAATTGTTCCCTCTAATCTACCCGCTCTGATTTACCCTTCATCTACAGGGTGCATGAGTCACGAGCCAGGTTGTATGAATAAGAGTGACACAACATCATCAGATAAATATGCAAATCCAATGAATCCTAAAGCACAAATAGCCTCTTAGTGTTACAAGTCCGTATTACTTTGTGCCCTTGTACCAGAATTGTTCACAGGGAGATTAAAGTGCATACATGAGTAGCAAAAGTTTCCATTATCCATTTTACCCAACACATTAACACCTCTGAAGTGTTTTCAGCCTCTGTCCTATTAGAATTCAGAAGGGCCGAGACTCATAAGGCTTAATTGACTAAGACACCGGCAGGGGGATTTGATTGCACCTTTGCACAAGGATGAAGGTGCTATAATCAATGAGGAATGAAAGCATGTTGCATCTCTCTCTTGCTGTTGTTGAGATGGAGGCGAAGGATTGAACAATTACTCATTTGAAGCTGCTTAGAGACAATTTTGTGCAATTGACAGATTGATTCAAGCATAAAACTTCTCGGTTTATGAAGTGGATGTTTGTTTCGTCTAAATCATTGTTACTCTGAGTCACTGGAGCCATATGCATAAGTTATATTTGTTTTGCATTAAAGAGATAATATTAGCATATTCATATTATTTACTGAGGAGAAATTCTGTGTTGTGTGACCCTTATCATTAATGACATGTTAAATAAATCACATTTAACCCAAACCTAGATATGCTTTTTAAAAATGGAGAGAGGAGAAAGAGATTTGCTTGTTTGGGTTTGTGTTTTCGTATGCTGATCTGACATCATGTTTTTTGACTGACCGCTGTGAATCTGTGTGGGCTGACTAGATTGTCAAAGGTTAATTTTACCACGGTCAATTCAGTTTTACTTATTCTTTGAGGGTAAGCAGCCTTTTTTTCTCCATCATATTGTTCATCTCTGCTTATACGGATGCTATTCAGACTCTTATCTGACCTTGACAAAGAATTTTTTTCACATTTAACGGGTGATTTTCTACAGATGTAAATGCAAACACATGTACGTGCACACGCATACACACCACGGTCAAAACGAATAGCTTAATAGTGGTTGCCATGATCACAGATTTAAAAACACATTTCCGGGAATGGCTGTAATACTTAATCATGTCTTGTTGTGTGATAAAGTTCCACAAAAATGCATTTAAGAATCTAAATGTAAGAGAAATGCACAGATCTAAAAGCTTTAGTTGATTGTGAAAAGAAGTCTTTAAAATGATCTGAAGGATTCTCTGACTCAGTTCTGTACGAGACTTATTTGTCATGTAGAAGACCCTTTTTATCCTAAGCTCTATTGCTTGAGATGAAATGAATCACAGGCAATTCCACTGTTCAAATGTTTCAACAGAGCAATTCTGACAAATTATAGCTGCCTACATGCTGTAGCTCTCTCAGTTTAAACCAGACATTACCATGACACCAACTACAGTGCTGTTGTGTGAAATCATGTAAAGATAAACAACATTAAAATGCCAGCTGCCTTCATCTGAAACCAGAATCTGTGATTCAATTTTATCTTTGCCCTGCAAAATATAATGCAATTTATTACTGCCACTTGCACTACAAGCAATCCATTTAATTCAGTGAGAAAAAAAATAAGTGGACACTCTTCATCAGCCTCCTTCAATATGAGGAAATATTTGGTTTCAAATTCACAGCAGAGTCTGCACGTTTATTGCAAATGATTCAAATGAACTCCACCAAAGAAAGAGTCCTGTGCAACCAATATGTGTAAATAGTTTCTGACCTCTCAGAGACAAACAACAGCATATGTTTTAAAGGCCACCTGTCTCTTTTTGACAAAAAAGGCTTTAAGCCTGTTTGGAAATTCACATTTCCAAGATTTCAATGGCAGTTCGAACCTGGGGAATTTTTCTGTTTTCAAATGCCAGGGTGGTGCAGACTACACGCATAGAGTAGCAGAAATGTAAATTAGGTCTGCTGTGACATGCTAATGCGGCTCTAACTGGAATTCATGCAGAATTTGAACAATTTTAGCATGGCCTCATTTTAATGATGAATAACAACACTAAATAATGCCAGCAGATTATTAAGGACAAAAGAATGATTGCAAGATAATGCAAGACATAAAAAGAATTGTAAATAGTTGTGTAAATATTATTTTAGAATTTAAAATAAAATAATATTAACAAATGGCGACACGGTGGCGCAGTGAGCAGCAAGAAGGCAGATGTTTCGAGCCCCGGCTGAGTCAGTTGGAATTTCTGTGTGGAGTTTGCATGCTCTCCCTGTGTTTGCGTGGGTTTCCTCCGGGTGCTCCTGTTTCCCCCACAGTCTAAAGACGTGCAGTATAGGTGAACTGAAAAAACTAAATTGGCTGTAGTGTATGAGTGTGTATGGATGTTTCCCAGTACTGGGTTCCAGCATGAAAGGACATCCTCTGTGTAAAACATATGCTGGATAAGTTAGGGGTTCATTCCGCTGTGGCGACCCCTGATGAATAAAGGGACTAAGCTGAAGCAAAATTAATGAATGAATATTAACAGAAGCCATCGCTGTTGTTTTGTTCTTTTTGAGAATACACAACCTAATTGCTTCAGTAAGTAGCGCCATACTTGCATAACAAGCCACAAATGCAGACTCCACATTATTTGTTCTCCACCAATACTTTATTTTACCACAAATAAATCTTGTTATATATAGGTGGGTGGAGAAATAATGACTAGCATTGAAGAGGAAGCCAAAGGAAGTGAGGAATGGATCTGCAGCAGACACTTTGTTGAAGATGCAGGTCGAAACTGTCCAGGAATCAATGCGGCGAGAGAGATAGAGGGAAAGATTGACATTAAAAGTGGGAAGGCGCCTAGAATAACTAATCATCAATCTATTCCCTAATTCATAATTTGATCTCTAGAGACTGGAGGCTCTTTTCATTAGTTAGCTCTGATGGTGTAGTATTATTGCACTGGGAGAATGTGCTCAGCAGATGCTGACTGTGTTGAAAAGCGTGTGGGAGCTCAAACAATCTGCGAAGCATGAAGTCAGCATTCTTGATGCATGATCCTACATTTGACGGTCCGCTGAGGCATCGGCACAATCAAATCAAAAAGCTCTGAAATAATCTGCTTTCTATCTGATTGTGTTGCTATTTTAATCACAGATTAATGAGGAGAAGGTAAGAGAGGGCACACCAACCACCGCGGCCACATGTCGTTTTCTAATATCAAAAAGAGAGATATGACAGGATTTAGATCTGAGCACGATTGATGTGCTTGGTTAAAGAGCATCATAAACCTGCAAGACTATTTAACATCACATTAATCACACATTAAAGACACTGATGAATATTAGTCTCGGCTTCAGACAGACCACACACAGACAGTGAGACGCACACTGCAACAGCTAATCTGACTGGCTGACTTTACATTGCTTCCTGAAGTAAGAATGCATAGGAATCCAAGGCATTTTCTGATGAAGTGAGAACTTGAAAATACATTTGATTAGATTTGCTGACAGATTGCACCAGAGCAAACCCTCTTTTGGGGTTTAAAAAACTACTGTCAAGGTTTACTGGCCTTATTGTACATTATTTAAAAGTTTTTTGGATCATTTTTTTTACACGATTGATACAAACATGACTATGTTTATTTATATGACAGCAACATACTAAAACATAAATGTTTGGTCTACAGACGACAACACTGTCAAAACGATTTCCATTCACACAGTTCATTAAAAACAAATAAAACACTATATTATACATACCAGGCCAGGAGAAAATGTTATCTGCACATGTTCATTTATTAGTAATACCAGAAGAAATAATCTAATCACATCAATACAGTGGTTAAACAAGTTGTGGTGCTCTAGGTAGATTGTGCTGATCATTATGGAAATGAGCTGCTGCATCTGTCTTCTTTAATTTACGCATTGTTACTTGTTTATCTGCAGATATTCCATCGCCAGAATATCCACTTCCATTGTGCACTCATGCTAATTTGGCCAGTTTAGTAAATATGTAGCAATTAATGTATTTCTACAAGCAGAAACATTCAGGTTTTCTGTAAACATGTTTATGATTCATTTAGACTGATTAATTGTAGCCAATAATCAGTCATTTCAGTGCTAATGCTTTTAGGAGGAAACATGCTAAATAAATAAAATTAATTGAATTGAATAGACTCATTTTCTAATAGATTATTAATGTCAACTGCGTACATTTCCCCCAAAATCTGTGTGCTGTGCATGCTTTTTATCTATACACTGTAAAACACGAAAAGTTAAATTAACTCAAACCGTTTGAGGAAACCGATTGCAACAAACCATTTAAGTTCAAAAACTGATCCTAATGAGCACTGTGAACTTAATCCATTTATGTAAACAAAGCAATTTGAGCACAGTAAAACCCTATAAGTTAAGGCAACTCAAATCAATTGAGGAAACAGATTGCAACAAACCATTTGAGTTAAAAAACTAATCTATACGTATGAGTACTGTGAATTTACTAAGTAATGAGGTATTTAATTAACTCATTACCTTCAACACTGAGTTCAAAACTGCTTTCAAATTAGTAGTTAACTTTCAGTCAATTTTAAGTTAACTACACATTTCATTTGATAAAGATGACTGTTGGGTTTTACAGTGTAGCATTCACCTCTAGAAAATTTTTGCAGTAGCCAAATATCATATATCCATATTAAACCACAATGTTTAGGTAATGAGTTCAAAAGGTTTAAATCATAGGACTCAAATTCGATTCCTGGAGGGCCGCAGCTATGCACAGTTTTGTTTTAACCCTAATCAAACACAGCTGATCCAAATAATTAAGGTGTTCAAGACTACTATAGAGCATTGAGCAGGTGTGAGTTGGAGGTGGTTGAAGCTAAACTACTCAGAGCTCAATATAATAGTAATTATCAATATTACTTTGTCCTGCAATATTTCCAGCAATTATATACAGTTGAAACCAGAAGTTTACATACACTTTAAAAAAAGGAACATAACCATTTTTAAAAACATGTCTGATGGTAAATCATACTAAAAGTTTACTATTTTAGGTCTGTTAGGATTACCTAAATCATTTACATTTGCTAAATGCCAGAATAATGAAACAATTTTTTTTGAGAATTTTTTACTAATTTCTAGAAAGTCAAAAGTTTACATACATTTCCTTGGTATTTTTTTTAGCTTTGCTTTTAAACTGTATAACTTTGGTCAAATGTTTTGGGTATCCTTCCACAAGCTTTTTACAATAGTTTGCAGGAATTTTGGCCCATTCCTCCTGACAGAATTGGTGTAACTGAGTCAGATTTGTAGGCTGTCTTGCTCGCACAAGCTCTGCCCACAAATTTTCTATAGGATTGAGGTCAGGGCTTTGTGATGGCCACTCCAAAACATTCACTCTGTTGTCCTTAAAGCACATTTTAACTAAGTTGGCAGTATGCTTAGGGCCATGGTCTGTTTGGAAGACCCATTTGTGGTCAGGTTTTATTTCCTGGTTGATGTCTTGAGATGTTGCTTCAGTATTTCTACATAATGTTCTTTCTTCATGATGCCATCTATGCTGTGAAGTGGACCAGTCTCCCCTGCAGCAAAACAGCCCCACAACATGATGCTGCCGCCCCCATACTTCAAAGTTGGGATGGTGTTCCTAAGCTTGTAAGCTTTGCCCTTTGTCCTCCAAATGTAACAGTGGTCATTATGGCCAAACAGTTCAATCTTAGTTCCATCAGACCACAGGACATGTCTCCAAAAATTATTTTTTTTCCCAGTGTAATTTTGCAAATTGTAATCTGGCTTTTTTGTTAATTCTGGCTTGTTGATTTTACCATGTTGTCACACAAGGAAGCAGTATGTTTGAGGTTTTCCTTAAATACTATTCTACAGTTGTGCCTCCAATTAACTCAAATGTTGTCAATTAGACAAAATCAGAAACTTCCAAAACCTTGACACCATCATCTGAGCTTTTTCAAAGGCATAATAATCTTATTTTATGTAAATTTGACTTTCAAGAAAGGTTATAAAAAATTCTCCAAAAAAATCTTTCTTATTATTCTGCTATTAAGCATAACAAAAACAAATTTGATAATCCTAACTTACCTAAAAAAAAAAAGTTCAGTCACATTAACATCTGACTTTTTTTATATGGTTATGTGCCTTTTTATACCGTGTATGTAAACTTCTGGTTTCAACTGTAAATATATATATATAAATATATATTCACATAGAAGATTATAGTAAACTGAAACAGTGTCAGTTCAGTTTTCAGTGTTTACGTTCAGTTCAGTTTAGCTCAGTTCAGTGTGGTTTAATAATCACTACTGAGAGTCCAAACACTGAAGAGCAATACCATCGATGCGCAGTTCTACAGATCCCGAACCATGCAAGCCAGTGGCGAGGAAAAAACTTCACCAATCGGCGAAAGTGAAGAATTAAAAAAACCTCGAGAGAAACCAGGCTCAGTTGGGCGCGACCATTTTTTCCTATGGCCAAATGTCTTGTGCAGAGCTGC
The DNA here is from genome assembly GCA_903798195.1 of Danio kyathit. NCBI lineage: Eukaryota > Metazoa > Chordata > Actinopteri > Cypriniformes > Danionidae > Danio > Danio kyathit. The sequence continues at coordinate 31,348,581 of LR812538.1, read as the reverse complement.
AGTCTAGGCGCCGGAGGCTGGAGTATGCTGGACCTCAGCGAAGACTCGTCTGTCCCTGGAGCGTCACAGGAATCAGTCTCATGCTCTCCACTCTTCCATGACCACCACAGCAGGTGCTCAGAATACGACCTGGTCCAGGATTATGAAAAGCTTGGGATCATCTTGTCGCTGGTCTTGGATCGCATCAGTGGGCTGCATAGTCTGAGGGCCTCGGGATAAGTAACTCCAGGTGGAAATGGAGAATAAAGAGAATAATTAGCGTAGCTGCTGTTCATAGTGTATATAAACGAGATGCAAAAAAACCTGCGTGGGGCACAACAGGCGTCATACCGCTAAGTGATGCACTGAGTGTATGCTTTGCTAAAAACATAGGTTTTTAATCTAGTTTTGAATTGCGAGAGTGTGTCTGAGCCTCGGACATTATCAGGAAGGCTATTCCAGAGTTTAGGGGCCGTAAATGAGAAGGCTCGACCTCCTTTACTCGACTTTGCTATTTTAGGTACTGTCTAATATGACACCCAGATCTTTGATAGTAGAGCTAACGCTAACTTTGTATACCTCTAACTGCAGGTTGAGATGTGAGAACTGCTGTGTATTAACTGCTGTGTGAGAACTGCTGTGTAATGACAATTACTTTGCAAAAAAAATCTGAAAATTGACAAAACTGTTTCTCTAAGATGTTTTTTTTTTTTTTATTTGAAATGATTTACATTTATTTCATTCAACCATTCAGGAAGATTGACATCCAATTATTACGTTTTCATGCTGGTTCATTATAGTGAAGCAATCATTTCAGACACAAAATTATAGAAAATGGCAAAGGAAAATAACATGACAATGACAAACAATTAAATGCAGAAATTAAATAAAAAATTAGAACTACAGTGCATATGAAACATGCCATTTATAACAATAATAATAATACTTTCTTACATTTGAATTGCACTTTTCTGGACACTCAAAGTGCTTTACACATTTTTTTTAAGAGATCTCCTCATCCATTTAGTTCTGCATATGCAAGACTAACTATACATTTCCCCTTGAATTTTGGAAGGCTGGTTAAGCATTTAGGATGGACCATTGGGCATTTCAGGATTGGCTTTGTAACAAAGATGTCTGCTTTACCTTCATGGCACACGATCTGTCAGGCATTGCTCATTCGGCAGGGTTATCAGTGAGTGCCACGAGGCAACAGAATGAAGTTAATTGAAATCTGCTTGATAACCACATTTTATCAGCCGAGTGGAGTAAAATGGAACATGAGGATTTTTGTATAAATTTGAAACCAGAGAGAAAAAAATGACACACACAGTCACTCACTACTCGCTTACAAAGCTCCTCAATCTGCATTATTTATGCCATAATAAGTGTCTTCACAGATCAAACCACTCTCAGTGCCACAGACATCATTGTGTTAACTGCATGACTACGTTCCTATTGCCCAGCACCTGTCCATCCTGGCAGTTCGCTCTTATTAAACTTTCCTCTGCATGTGCTCAATAGTCCATGTCTTTACCTCACGCTCCCTCACTTTTCTCTCCTCTCACTCCTCCTACAGCTCACGGCCTATTGAACACATTAGCACCTGTCACATCCGTCCAGCCAAGGTCATCGCTCCTTCCCTTCATTCTCCATCCGGCTGTTAAACACAGAGTCCCGGCTCTCTGCTCTTCTACAATGGAGAGTCTAAGTGAGCTTCAGAACCCTCTTCTGGATAAAAACAGCAAGCATATGGTGATGGCCGACTATGGCTATGGAGGCGACTTCCACAGCAACCAGTATCAGGAGAACATTATAAACTACTTTGTGACTGGTGGAGGAGGTGGTGGTGGCGGTGGAGGTGGTGGTGGGGTCGCAGTAACAGGAGGAAACGGCAAGGCGAAATCTCAGCTACTGGACGCCACTTCGCTTCATCTTGCGGTGGAGGCCTTTTACAAGCCTAACTTCATCCTTTACAAGGATGACGTAAGCGGCAAGGGTAAGGATTACAAAAATGAGTGCTGCGAGACCACCTTTATGGAGAAGAAAGACAAGGATGTAGTGGTGGAGACCCCCAGTACGGAGGACCCACAGGCTAAACTGTTGGATGAGAATGAGGTGAAAATCCAGACAGTTTCTTATGAGGTGGAGGAAGAGGAGTACGTTGAATATGAGGTGAGTTTGCAGTTTTTTGAAGATAATAAAAAGTTTGTGATATGACCAAAATCTTGTTTCATGACATGAGACATTTATTTTTGGATTAATAACAATTTTTGTTGATTAGAATTAATTTTATGTAAGAAATATACTGCTGCTAAATAAGTGAAGGCTAGTGCTGAAATATACAAAATATAAAAGCTATAGCAAGCAAAGCAGGGAACAAGCTAATTTATAGAAGAAAAAAAATAATATATATATATATATATATATATATATATATATATATATATATATATATATATATATATATATATATATATATATATATATATATATATATAGTTATTTTCAAAATGTAAACATTTGCTTCTAATCTGGAATGGAATTTGTTCTCTTATGATGTCCATTTGACAGCTTGGCCTCAGTCACTCCTCTCTAATGGTCTATTTCCACTGAGTGGTATGGTATGGTACGGGTCACCTTTATTATGCTTGCATTTCCACTGCCAAATGGTACCAATGGTACCCTTTTGTTGGGCATGGTGTTTGACAAAGTTTCAGTCAACGTCATTCTTGCTCGAGGAAATGTCAAAGTAAAGCTAAACAGTTCGATCACATATCATATGAGAAGCACTTCTCACAAAACAGATGCTGTATACACATAAATACTAGTATATAAATGTTCATTACTAACCTTTCTATGAACACAATTTGATTATAACTGCAGATCAATGATGATCAATGATCAACGTCTGCAATTATATAAAATAAATAAATAAATGCAACATATATGAACACATAGAATCCCTTACAGTCTCCAATATGCTACCAATTACAGAAAAAACTACACACATTTAGTCCTTATTGGGGTTCAAAAACAACACAAAATATAGCCCACAGTCAGTGCAAACCTCTCATCTGTGTCTTGAATCTTCACCAGCACATGTAACCTTTTGTTAGAAAGTAATTTCGTCATTCTGAGTTCATAATAGTCCAAAAGGTGATGATAATAGTTAAACATGGCAGTTTGTTCATGTTTTAGATTGCTGAAAGAATAATTTGTTCCTTTGTTTTTTCACACGTCACTCTTGCGTTTGTCCGTTTCTGAGAGGATCGGATGTCAGAAGCACTTCAATAATCATGTGCACGTTATTATCATCAGGTCAAGAAGTTCGTTATTTCAAATAGACGCATACGCGAGCTCTCTCGAGAAACTGAAACCGTTTGCGCTTTAGATGGCCTTGTAAACAACAACAGACAGGGTAAATTCTGCTCTTCTTCTTGGCTTTGTGGCTGTTCATCAAGACGATGACAAGGTTTGTTTGAGCTTGGGTTGACCATAGCTCATTATTATATGTATATAATATTACATTGTAATATATTAGCTGTGTATTTAAAAATGGAGCTTCCTTTGTTTTCATTCACCTGGCTTGTGCACGTGCTAGTGACGTAACTTATCTCTGTACACCAATAGCGTTCAGCTGCGCATCTTGCTCCGCCTGTTGGTGCCCTTTTGTTGGGCTAGGTACTCTTTCAAAAGGGTACCCAAAAAGTGGTATGGTACAGTGGAAACGGCCATAAAAGCGTACCGTACCATAATGTACCACTCAGTGGAAACGTGCCATAACGTTCACTTTGAGTGATATTTGGTGAGCTGCACTGGGCTGGAGTTGGCCCACTTTTCACCACAAGAGTTTTAGGCCCAGACCAGCTCGCTTTTTCAATGGCGGTAGGTATTAGATAACTGAAGAAATATTTCAGCTAGTAATAGGTTGTAGTTTTTAAGATGTAGGTTGATATTTTAGAATTTAGTACAAAGATAGTAAAGGATTCAGATTTCTACCATCCCTGCCAGTCCCATCCATCTCAGCATGGATGTTTATCCTTTCCTCATCATCTTATTTCTCATTATTTTCATTAAAGATAATTAATTGATTATTTGAACGACTATTTAACTTTGCATTGATTTCAACTAATGAATAAGTTAAATACACTGCTTTATGTAAGAATGTTTAGTGCATTGCCTGTCTCTTTGAAACTATTTTCAGGAGCCACCAAACTAGGTCAGAGGTCACAGAGACCTTGAGTGGAAATGAACGGCTGAGGACTTGAAACAATATTGTTCTATTGTTTCTATTGTTATTTCTATGAGTTAATTCTATCTAAAATGTCTTAAGTGATTTTGCTATTTTTATGGTTAATTCGTTTAAAGTAACTTTACTTTTTATTCAAGATCGACTTGGTGTAGTGAGAATTTAACTGTCTGAATGCAGATTTTACCGGTTTTTAACCAGTTTTGATAAAGCCGGCTGAGAAGTACACTCAGCCTTGGCTAAGAAACAGATTGTACTTTAAGTGTGTGTGCTCTTTTTGATTGTAGATAATTTTAACAGGTCTGGAGTCAGCTCTAAACAGTCTAGTGGATGTCTGACGTTTATGCTTAAGATATTCTTCAAAATTGTACGCACGCACCCACGTGGACATTTTCTAAGTCTATCTGTGTTTTAACCAATCAGGTTAGAACACCTATATGAATGACGCAGATAATGACGTTATGTGAGAGTATAATTGTTATTGATTTGTGATTGTAAGAGCGGCCTAGGAACTCATTGCGAGTGTTGAAGCTGGCTTCTGCTGATGAAACTGCAAACTATCTTCAGTAAACTTTATTTATTTATTTAAATCTCTGACTCCGGCTCTTCTTCATCTGACAGACTGGTCATTCTTTGGGTTAAAACTGTAAATACCCCTCCAATAGGTTGACAAAAATACCCTTTTTAGCCTTTGAGTCTTTGAAGTAAAAAAAATGCATCTCTCTCCTTAAAGGAATGCATGTTGCACTGTTTACCATTTTTGTTCATACTTTGAGCTGCAAATATCATTAATAGCATCTACAACTGCCTATAACATATGCATATGCAATTTGTTCTTTATAAGCAATGCTCTGGTTTCCTACACTTTAAATATAACATGTTTTTTATGGCATACATCAAGCTGTTATTTATCTTGTTAATTTCATCACATAATATTTGCAAATTCTGTGACTGACAATACATTGGGCTACCAGATATATTTTTGAATGAAATTCAGTTACAGGAACTATATCACAATACTAAAGTTAAGTAAGTGGAACGTCAAGTTCACAGATTTTAAGATAAAATCAACTGTGTTTATGTGAAAACTAAACACAGCAGTCATTTTAGCATAATTGTGTATTTATTTGACCTTTCGAGTCCAATTAGTCAGAAAATTTGAATTAAATTTGAGATAGCATTCTGTCTAACGATAGAGGTTTTATATCATTAGCACACTTTATACCATCATACCACACAGCCTTAGAAGACGCCGAGCAACTCGTGTTGTTTTGTACTGCTGGATTAATTCATCAGGTTCTTGACAGGTGGCCTTAAAGCATCACAGCTCAATTCTCCCCGGGAACACCAGCTTCTACTTATAGCCCAAACTACAATACAAGACCTTATTTGGAAAAGCTTTTTCAGTTATCGAAAGGCTGCTTTCCAAAGGTTTCATTTTATATTTGGAGGTTGAAATTGCAGTAAAAAAAAAACTCACTTTATGTTTTGGCAATGTCTACTGGATCATGTGAGACAACTTCCACTTCAATTTCTCGGAAGATAGGCAGTGTCTAATGAGAGGGGTTGGGCAGTGTTCAGTGCCGCTGATGGGATGTAATGGTGCAGGATGGGGGGTCCATCACCCCTGAAGCTCAGGCAGGAGGAATATGTATTCAGGTCATGTCCAGGACTCTGGGCCGTTCAGAGACTCACATTGGATGTAGCTCCATGCTGAGCAGGACCAGTGCTCGCTGCGGCTATCTGATGATATTAAACACATTCTCTGCATGTGTGGCCCTGGACTCCTGTGACCCATATGGTGAGGACTGTCTTCATGAAATTTTATGCTATTATACAGTACAACCAAGAAACATACACGAGTATCTATATAGCGCAAATGCATTTCATGGTAAAACTGTAATATGCTCATAATTTATTGTAAACTTTCAGTTTTCATTCCTTTATCATTTCTGAGTATGGTTAGATTCAGTGTTTGTTATGCATGGAATAAAGATTTAGTTTTGTTAAAGGACACATATGGACACATAGTTTGGTATTTTTTTATGAAGCAGGTGTTAAAATTTAAATTATATATATATATATATATATATATATATATATATATATATATATATATATATATATATATATATAATTTATTTATTTATTTATTTTTTTTAAGTGAGAATAAAATTTGTTTTAATAAACATTGGTTTTCTAATCAAATTGTCTTTAAACAAATATAATTTTTTTTATTTTTATTTATAATATATCTTAAGTAATGTTGTAAACTATACTGAGAAGCCTGTTATATTTGATAATCAGGGCTTGACATTAACACCCGTCAACCCGTCAAATGTGCATAGATTTCAGCTGTGTCAGGTTAGACACCCACTCCCACTAGCCATTGTGGCTGGTTGTTAATCATTTTTAAATTGCCAGTGCTGGCTCGTCATTAAATTTAGAATTTTAGATTATAGTCGTTTGTAATATCCGTGCAAATGTGATCTTAGAATCGAGAAACAGCATGACTGGCTAAAATAATAAATAAAGCAGGTGAATACCGAATGAGACCATGATCATGCGCACGGTGAGACACAGGCTATTCTCAGTCACTGACAAAGGTTTTAGTGTCGCGCGCATCACATCAGCTGTGCGAGTTTCCAATTTGCTTTTTTTAAGAACATTTTTGTTGAATAAAAAGTGTACGTATACATCTATATTTAGCTTGGTTTTACGCTTTATTTAAAAAATTGTGGCAAGGAAATAAGTAGTTTAGTGTGGCCAGAGAACAATTTGGTAAATCTTTAGTGTTGAGCCCTGAAAAGTCATGTGAAATGCAACGCGACACTATGAAACCACAGCCCATTTGCTCATGCTCATTGAACAAAGGTCATACACGACACAAAAAAAAAAAAGTTAAATGAAAGAGGAGGCATGTGGACATAACACAATTTAAATCAAGTAATTTTAGCATGCCAAATTTATGCATATAAAATCTATTTTCCCAACAACAAAATTGTGGCTAGTGAAAATGGCAAGTGGCTAGTAACGCTGGAAAACTACTAACCACAGTGGCTGGTGATCAAAAAAGTTAATGTCAAGCCCTGTTGTTAATGCATTTCCTTGCTAAAATAATTTGTATACAGTGACTATCATACAATTTTAATTGACCTTACACTTAGACAATTAGCAGACATCCATAGTTTAAGTACAATCTAATGTAAGCATAGGTTAATTCAGTGCAAATATTCAGAGAAATGTACTTCTCTAGTTTAAATTTTCTAGTGAACTAATGAGCTGTAGACACTGAATGGTTCACCTTAGGTAAATGTAATGCTATGAGACATAGTTTGCAGGATCAATGTCTTTGCATGACTGTAACACTGAACTGATGTGAGATATTCATTTTTTCCTTTTTACATCCAGTTACAGCACAACATAAATACTGTATGTTCACTCAAATGGACATCATTTGAAAGATGATTTTTTTTTTCTTATCAATAGCAACACAAAGCTTCATATTGGATTGGAGGTGCCCTATACAGTTGAAGTCAGAATTATTATCCCCCTTTAAATTTTTTTTTTTTTTTTTTTTAAATATTTCCCAAATGATGTTTAACAGAACATTTCCTTTAACAATAAAATTTCACAGTATGTCTGATAATATTTTTTATTCTGGGGAAAGTCTTATTTGTTTTATTTCGGCTAGAATAAAATCTAGTTTTGAATTTTTTAAACACCATTTTAAGGTCAGAATTATTAGCCCCTTTAAGCTATATTTTTTTTTCGATAGTGTACAGAACAAACCATCGTTATACAATAACTTGCCTAATTACCCTAACCTGCCTAGTTAACCTAGTTAAGCCTTTAAATGTCACTTTAAGCTGTATAGAAGTGTCTTGAAAAATATCTAGTAAAATATTATTTACTGTCATCATGGCAAAGATAAAATAAATCAGTTATTAGAAATGAGTTATAAAAACTATTATGTTTAGAAATGTGTTGAAAAAATCTTCTTTCGGTTAAACAGAAATTTGGGAAAAAAATAAACGGGGGATAATAATTCAGGGGGCTAATAATTCTGATTTCAACTGTATAATATGACATTTTATTCATTCATCATCAATATTGATTTATTTATTCATTAAATCAATATTGATTCTTTAAATTGAAGATATGCTAAAACTAGAAGTCTAAAACTAATTTAAATATACTAATCCAGGGTATGAAGTGGTCAAAACAACACTGCATTCAAGTACAAAAGTGTACTGAACTTTAAGACCTGCACTTAAAACCTTTTGGTGCAAATATGTGCACTGTTACACCCTTACATGTTACACCCTTAATTATTATTTTATTAAATTAGACAATATACCTTCTACACTTTTTTTCATGTGACCTGGTGCAAAACAATATTCAATTGCAACATATTTTACATCCAGTTATGTGTAAAAATAAAGCAAAATATGTACCTAAATAAAATGTATTTTATAGGGATCAGTACAAATATGAATCCGTGGTTTCTACCGAATTGTAATCCCCCCCCCAAAAAAAATCAGCACAGATGTGAATGCTAGTAAACAAGTCTGCAGATTCCATCTGGCCCTGTGAGTAAGTGAGTAAGTGTAAAATCCAAATGATTCATCTGAATGCTAATGATTAATCAGGTTGACAGTGTCTTTACATCTAATAACGGGATATTCACGGGCATCCTCCGATACATGTTTCTACAGTTTATTAGTAGCAATCCTCTGACATTGAGCCTTTTGTTTCTCATTTGTATTCTCTAGCTTTAGCTTTAGCTTCCTCTGCTTTCCTCTATGGCAATGATGAATTGAACTTGGGAGTTTGCCTCCAGAGACACCCGTGTTGTTCCCATTCTTGTTCTTTATTCTGAGTGTTGTGAAATATAGCTTGTGTGTTACAGAAAAGTGTGAACAGTGCCTTAGTTGTTCTCACTTTTTGAGGGGGGATTGATGACAGATCTTTTTTGCCAATCTCATCCAGTGGAAAAGAGCCACCAATGGTTTGGTTTTATTGGCTTTTTTGTTGTTGTTTGGAAGCCATAGAATGTTATGAAAGCAGTATTTTATCTCTTTAAAGCCCAATTTGGTGCCTTTAAAGCTAATTTAGTTTCTTTTTCATGAAGTGAATCGTCTATTAGAAGGAACACGCTATCTGCAGGACAAATTATCTAGAAAGGATTAAATAAGAAACTGCTGCATCTCCTTGAATGAGGAAGTGTCTAACTGTTTAAACTGTGAGTTTAAGAGATTCTCATCAGTGGATAATAACTTAAGAATCCTCAGCGAGCCTACTTTAAATGAAAAGATGATGATAATGATTATGTTGATGGAGACTGTCATGCTCGTTATTCCTGTTGTTTTCGATAAGCGGAACTTAAATGGTAAAGGAGACTTTATCTAAATGTTATCTTTAGGCAATGTCAAAATGAATATGACGTTCATTTCCATACATTATATCTGTGATGCCTAAAAGGACCCGATATACTGACAGCAAAGTTCTTTTTAATTAAAAGAATAAGTAAAAAGGTTTTTTGATGATAGCAAATATCGTGATTCAGTCCTTGCAAATGAGAGCGACATTTAAATGAATATGTAAATATGTGCTCTGTCTTTCCTTCTTGATAACAAAATAAACATACAAAATAAACAATAAAAAGATGGCGATGAGAAAACAGTTGTTGAAGAGAGAATGTGAATATAGCACTGTAGGTATATGCACAAACTGTGCAATTCAGCAGTCCAGTCAAAGGACTTTGTTTTGGCCTTTTGATTCTGTTTGAAATGACATCACACACATACACTTAAACAAAACAGCACAGTATGTCATTTTAATATCAACCAATTACAGATTGGAGCTGAAAATAATTATCATCTTATCAGTGTTGGGCAGAATTTTAATATTGGCTCATCCCTAGTTACCTTAATTGCTACTAAGCCACATGCTGTTAATAATGGAATGTTGATGAGAAATGCCACTCACTGCATAACAGAAATGCAGATACATTGAAATTAAAATTCTGTCAGATACTTGTCAATATTTATATTAAATGTAGTCAATGATTAAATCACATAAGACTAAAATTGTATATTTTATTGGCTACAAATGAATGCAGGAATCCTAACATTTTTAGGTAGCCTAATTATGGATTTGTATAAATTAGTGAATGTAAATATCTTGCTGAGTTTTAAATCTGAAAGTGCACCTTTTATAAAGTTATTGACCCTCATAAAGAAAGAGTCAATTCAGAGTGGTTTCATTAAGTTGTTCTTCAAATGAATCTTTAGCAGTAACCCAGTAATAGTGATGGGTGTTCAATTTCCAACATGCTCTGCATGCTTTAGACCAATAAGAACAGACTGGGTCATCAGATTAGATTAGCAGATTTGCATCACACACAGGAGGAGTTCGGAGAAATTAATCACTGAACAAATCATATGGGAGTCGCTTGGATAATTAGGCAAAAATAATTAAACTAATGAAAGTGTTTTTGACCTTGTACGCATATTAGCCTGTTGTTGGGGACTTCCTAAACCAAAACATAAACCTTTTATAATCCATAATAGGGTCACTTTAATGTACAGAACAGAGTTTTCAAACATTAAATGACTGTTATGCCGGATTCAGACTAAACATTTTTGTCTGGTGTGATACTGGCCCATCAATTCTTGTTTCATGGACAGGACACATGTCAGACTAAATGTTGCTTAATAAACAATCATCACTTGCTTATTTAAGAGTGCCCTAAAAAGAAAATCTGGGTATGTAAATGGCCATACCGTGAGCCTCATTGTCATGTAAATTCCACATTTGTAAAACCCATGTTGGTAAAATAAGTGTAATATTAAACTAATTTCGAGAGGAGCATGTGCACGTGATTGACCCAGGTGGCCCACATTAGCTAATCATGATCCTCCAATCAAAGAATCCCAAATCACCATATATATCCTCATTTCCTTTCTACAACTATCTTCGTCTGAAAGAAACCACCAGTCCACCATCCAAATATTCTCTATATTATAGACAAAATTCACCTTAGCATCAACTAAGGGGAGTTTTGAGATCGACCTGAGCTCACTCTCCCCTCGCCCTGCAAAAGGGAGGGAGCCCTGGGCCCGAGGATCCCTTGAGCTCAGGGCTCAGGACAGCATGCCAAACAAGCTATGTATAAATCATGAGCTAAGTGTAAATTCTTGAAACCTCCACCCATTAAGTTTTTTGCCAAATCAAGTAAAATATTAGTGATATAAAGTATCAGTGTACATCATACTGTGAGAGCTGCACATCAGAGCGGAGGTCATTAATATGCACAACCAATCCAAATATGGTCAGTTATGGACTTTCTAGGGGTAATCAATGAGCGTATAAAACCATTTCTGGAGATTTTTAACTTACCTAAGCCATATACCTACTTTGTAGATATCAGAGAAGAATTTAACTTGTTGAACCAATGCAGTATATGGCACCTTTAACAATGTGTGTGAAATCATTGAGAAAGCATAACTATTTTATTCTGGAAATAAAAGCTTAAACACACAATGGCCATCAAAGTGGCTTGTTTTGTGCTAGCTGTCCTTTCATCAAAAATGTCTAGCAGCACCATTACTATCATCTCTCTCTCATTTCGCCATGTTTAAAAGCGTTCTTTGCTCATACTGGACAACATTACAGATATAACAGAGTCCTGTTACTGGACAATAATAAACATTAGTGTTTTCTGTGAAGTGTTCCAGATGTGCCATCTGCTGTCATCCACTATTACTAATACCCACTATATCAGATAAAACAATTGATTCTTGCATTCCAATGCCCATTGTCTTCTATTAATCACAAGCTACGCCAAACAGATTACGTAAATATTGTAATAAGCAAAAGTAATCAGCAAAAGTAATCTTAATATACAAACAGGGACAATGCGCAGGAATAATTAAATGTCACATATCAACCAATACTGATACATAAGAGAAAAAGAAAACTCTTTAACATCAGACCATAACTGATGGTACCAATAAATTGTGCATCCCTAGTAAGGGAATATCTTATAGCCTGACCATTATTTGTACCATTCTGTGTGCCAGCAACATGTCTGCGTATCTGTGGATTAATTTCCATCTAGTGTATTTTTTTTTTTCAGTATGATCAACTGGATATGCCCTAAGCTGGTTTGCTAATGATCTAGCAGCTGGAGTGATCTTGATGATTGGCAATCCGTAGTGTTGAACTTTACAGTTGATAATATCATTAGTTTTCTTTCGCCACCCATTTGATAACATCTGCCATCGCGCACCATCTGTGTTACTGTGCCATCAAACGAGTAATTGTCTTTCAGCTGTTAACGCAATCATCATATTTGGCCATTCAGAGATTGTGCACGTGTGCAATTATTCAAACTTGGTTAAAATAGTAGGAAAGAGTTGACAAAACACACAAATGCAATCTCTTGTTTTAAAAAAAGGCAAATATTACCCTTCTGAGAGCTGTTTTCTACCAATGGGGCAGATTTGTGTCACAGTTGTGGAGATGTTTAAATGTAATTCACTAGGCATAGAAAACTTTCACTTCCATAGCTGGCTGTGGAAAAACTAGAAAAGCCAACATTGGGTTTTCTGTGTGCAGTTGTATACTGTCAAGCTGTCTTAATTCCTCTCTTTCTGGCTCGCAAACAAACTCTTGCAGCTGAAATGTGGCCTCACAAATATGTCCTTTATGACAGAAAGAAGACGAATAGGGTTTTCAACTACTAATCATATTCCTCTGAAGCTTTGATGCAGCTGCAGTTTCCAGTGTGCTGGATGCCAGTCTCAAGATGAATTTCAGGGACTTGTCAAATGATCAGCTGCTTATTATAATAGACATTCAATATAAGGCAGACTTCAGAGAGCAAGGTAAAATCAAAAGTAAAAAAGTAAAATCCCTTGATAATTTTGAAGGGATCACAATGCAAATATGAGTTAGTGATTTCCAGACTTCAGCCAAGCTACAGTACAAGAGATGCATGTCAATTAACCCTCATAACACATTTGGATCAATGACTAAAATGTAGAATGTATTAAAAATACATTAAAAAAGTAACTGAGTAAGGAAATGAAAGTTGGCAAAAGCTATGAGAAAAAAGGGCCATGTTTTGTTATTTTGGACCCAGGCATGTAAAAAATGAAATGATATTAGTGTTAGGAAGCTTTTGTAAAACATGTTTAGCCTTTCCTCCATTTCTCATACACTTTTGAAACAGAATATTTGGGTTGAACTATTAAAGCATGAAAAGATTCTCACTTTTTGTATAGAAAATTCAAAGCTTATTAAAGTAAACTGAACTTAATTTTAAACTTTTAAACTAATATTTAAGTATTTTAGTCATTTAGTTATGAACGTTTTATAAAAAAAGTGTATTGTTGATTCTAGGCACATATACATAAACAGTTCTGTCTGGTTCCCAAATCTGATTGGCTGATAGCAATGCGATATTTCCATAGTAAAAGCACTCGTACAGTCTTTTCACCCTTGTGTATTACTCCGCCCCCATAAAGTGACAGCAGATCAATAAACTCACAGTTTGACAAATATTGCAGCTGTTGGACAACAATGTACTTTTGAGGCTTTTTTAGTCAAGAATGTAGTTGTTCAGATTGCAACTATGCAATTTATTTATAAGGACAGTGACTATTTTAAATATTTATAATTTAGGAGATTCACTGAATTCGTGGCTATTAGCCTGTCATACTAAGCAGAGCAAAGACAGTTGACGTTCCACCACAAGATGGCGACAGAGACCGCATAATAAGTCCTTAGGGGAGAAAAACTCAGTGTAAATTTCCAACCACAGCTGATCAAATCATTATAAAACAAGTAAGAGATATTCTAAGTTGATCTCTCTCTTGTGTGCGTTGTAGAACTGTATTTATACCATAGTAATCTGGTAGTGTTTTCGTTGCTTTGGCTTTTTCGGGGTTAATTATTGTGATATCCCAATTGCAACAGAGAAATACTGGGAAATCTCTGTAGACTGATGGCATTTCATGTCGTTCAGCATTATAATGTTAAAATGTCTAGCTCTAAAGTGACGTTGGTCAATAAACAATGGTTTCTGCTGTTCTGACCATCACCTGCAGATGTAAATGAATGGCGGAATTAAGTAGTTCCTCATATAAAAGGGTTTTTGAGACTTTTGATTTTCTTTTTTTTATATACGAACGCGATTATGTCGTCAAACTGTTGTATAAATGCAATGTCACAATGCAATATATATATATATATATATATATATATATATATATATATATATATATATATATATTATAATTATAATTGTTGCGTAACAATTTGACACATTTTTATACATAAAAGTTTTAATAACTAATTTGTTTTGTCTTTGCCATGGTGACAGTAAATAATATTTTCTCTGTATTTTGCAAGACACTAGTATTCAGCTTAAAGTGCAATATAAAGACTTAACTAGATTATTATGTTAACTAGGCAAGTTAGAATTATTAGGCAAGTCGTTAGATAACAGTGTTTTGTTCTGCTGACAATCAAAATCCCCTTGATAGCCTTTTAAGGGGGTTAATAATATTGACCTTAAAACTGCTTTTAATCCAGGCAAACTAAAAACATTTTCCAAAGAAGAAAATACTGTGAAAATGTCCTTGCTCTGTTAAACATCACTTGGGAAATATTAAATAAAAGAATAAAAATTTCAGTGGAAGGCTAATAATTTTGACGTCAACTGTATATCCAACACAGTAATCAAAAAAGTACGCTTATTATTAAGCTGGACTTCAGTAAAGAAATAAAAAACATTTTGATTTACTGACACCCGCGTGTCCTGCTAAATTAAAAGAAAATCTGTCTGTTAAAACCTGGTTTTACTGCATGCTATGTTTCCACAGCAGCAAAGCCACCATAACACTGAATGACTAATCCCGTTTCTCTTACGCCACTCTGTAGTCTAAATGAAAAGCTCTGGCACCAGGCAATTAATTAGTCTTTAAATTATTAAGACCCACAGAACTCTGTCAACACTAACCCATTCTTAATCTCATTACTGCTACATTGTGGGCGAGAGGGTACGCCGAGTTCCCAGGTGATCAAAGGCTATTTACACAGACTGAAGATAAATGAGCTCACTGTGTATTCCATAGAAAATTAATTTATCATAACTGCTGATGGATAGGTTAGCAAGAGTAAACATCGCACGATGAATTACTATACTAATGTATCTCTGTTAGGAGGTTGCACATATCAATTACAAGTGTTTATCCTGGACTTCAATATCAAATCAAACCCAAACACCCATAAATTACAAGTACAGCCTTGAGCTTTTTTAAAAAACAAAAATAATAATAACAATAATAATAACTTAAGCTTTTGCCATCAAACATCAGTGGGATTCCAAAACAGGAAAGTAATGCATTTAGAAATATGGTTGAGATAAAATATGGTCGAGAATTATTCTACTTTTCACTGTTTTTATGCCCGCGTGTCATCCTGATTATTTGCTCTGTGATTGAGAATCCCTGCGTGGTCCTTGAACACGGGTCATGCCATACGCAAGTGTGGTCCTGGGGTCTATAAATCAGCCAGGCTTATTAACAGCTCAGTGAGTCAGTATTTTTTATTTGTCTGCCGTGCGCAAGGTGTTAATCAAACCTCCTGATGAATTATACGCTGACTCCTGAAATGCTGCCAGCACCTGGTGTGACACAACTTAACTACTATCTGCCAAGAGCCAAACGCTTATAGTCTCTGAACAGTTGCATTAAAAATGTATGCGGCTGTTTTCCGCACGGCTATGACACCTGCCGGGACAATGACCTCCCGAAGACATCGCTGATGCAGTTACTTGGCCCTTTGTAGGAATATAATTGCCTCGGAGAGCTTTTCACCTGACAGCTCTTTTATTCTATGACCCACCTCATCTCCGCTTCGTCCCTTACACCTTTCCATCAGTTTACCAGTTGTTGTTTAGATCGCCTCATTCGCTTTCCATCCTCCACATCAATTTCCATTTGTACGGCTCTCCCTACAGGCTGCTGGAAGTCAGACAGATGTGGAGAGAGACTGCGACAAAGAAAGGATTCATAAATCCTGTGTTTGCGCGAGCTGAAAAGCAATTCGGAATAAAATTGCACAAGCTGTGCTTTTCTTTATGAAAAGGCAAAGATCAAGCCAGCACTAATTTCAGTTTAGTCCCGAGGGAAAAATTCTGCTTTTTGTTGCACCTTATTCAGGCCAAGGTCCATCCGCTTGGATGAGAACTGCTCGAACTCAGAAAACAAAATTAAATATGCAGTTTTATCTATTTAATTTGAAATTAAGTGCTTCAAACTAACCTCAAAAACACAAGTTATTCATCAAAACACTTGTTGTATAAACCCAGTAAGTTCAGAAAACCATTTTGGGTCCTACTTTATATTAAGTGGCCTTAACTACCATGTACTTACTTTAAACTATGAATATAATGTACTTAACCCCTTCAAACCTGAATTATGTTTCAAGTTTCAGAAAAATTTAAAAGTATGTTTTCACAGTACTATAAATGAGACCAAATTATAATTCAACACCCTTTAAGTATATATACAGTTGAAGTCACAATTATTAGCCCAGCTGTTTATTTTTTCCCCCAATTTTTGTTTAAAGGAGAGAAGATTTTTTCAACACATTTCTAAACATAATAGTTTTAATAACTCATTTTTAATAACTGATTTATTTTATCTTTGCCATGATGACAGTAAATAATATTTTACTAGGCTTAACTAGGTTAGTTAGGGTAACTAGGCAAGTTAGAGTAATTAGGCAAGTTATTGTATAACGATGGTTTATCGAAAAAAAATCTAGGTTAAAGGGGCTAATAATTTTGACCTTAAAATGGTGTTGAAATGGCCGAAATAAAACAAATAAGACTTTCTCCAGAAGAAAAAACATTATCAGAGATACTGTGAACATTTCCTTGCTCTTTTAAACATCATTTGTGAAATATTTAAAAAAAGTAAAAAAAAATTCAAAGGGGGGCTAATAATTCTGACTTCAACTGTATATTTTGTCCATTTCAGGTCAACAGTTGACAAAATACAAAAGAAAAACATACATTTGCTGGTATAATCTTGACATTTATTTTCAAAATCACAAACATTAACATTTTTACTTTAATTTTGAGGTTTTTGTTGTATAGGTTGCACCTTGTTTATAACTAAATTTATCTTCAACTTCCTCATCACTCCACATATTGTGCACATACGAGATTTTCCATCTGCTATATGCTCAAGAACTTCAAGCTCTGTAAATTGTGCATGTGAAATTGTTTCAGCAATGAATTAGTACATGGATATAGGTTTATATATATATATATATATATAAAGTTCAATCAGCATTACTGGAGATTTAATTTCAGTAACAGTAACAGACCCATTGTCCATCCTAGACAAACATATTTGAAAAAATCCTGATCTAGCGCTTGCAATGTTACAGAAGATTTTAAACTTTAATTAGTAAGTGCAATCCCTCTTTTTTTTACATACAATCTATGAAATATTAGCAAACATATCAACAAATTTGAATAAAAACATTGTAAATGTGGCTTACGTCTGTGTCTGGAGTGAAGTGCTGCCATGCTGCTTTTCAGTGTAGTGGATTTTTTTCAAATTACAACATGTCGAGCCTTAACGCTGTTTGATTGGATGACAATCGTCCACTCTCATGGACTGCAGGCTTTAAATTAGATGAAATGCTCAGGAACCACAAAAAACATGAACTGACATGTGATGTCCGAAGGGGTTAATGTGTTTATGATGTATTGCAGAATACTTATAATGATTTTAATGTGGAATACTGGTAAGATTAGGACAAGCTTTGGTGTGTTAAGGGTGTGTTAAAGTGTAAGGGATCATAAACAGTGTAATTATAAGTGTAATTACAGAAATTAATTACAGGTGCAATTACATACAGGTATTTAATCAATCATAAGTACAATGAAAAACATATATTTTCACAATAAGTTCATTGTAACAAATTTATAATTTCAGTGTAAGTACATATTAGTTAAGGCCACTTAATGTGGGACGTTTTTTTGTTTCCAAGCAGACTTAGTAAATAAATAAAATGCAGCACTCTGACAAAACAGCCACAAACAGCAATTATTTAAATCTAAGCGGTTTATAAAATTGGATACTGAGGTGAAAGAGCAGGTGTTATTGGTTCAAATGAATGGCAAATGTCATCACACTAATTGGGGTTTTCATTAGTTACAGTGCCCCTATCATGGGAAATTAATAGGTTTATAACTTTCAAATTATCATGAGGATGTTAGATAATGTTAATGCTAACAGGATGTTAATTAGACTAGATTAGATTCAACTTTATTGTCATAACACATGTACAAGTACAAAGCAACAAAATGCAGTTTATGTCTAACCGGGATTGCAATAGCAGCAAGTGCAGGATATAGGTATAAGTTATAAAGTGCAGTTACAGAAAAACTATGGGTAATATTTAGAGGTTTATGTACTGTGAACATTATTTATAGATTGTATTAGCTATAAACAGAGATTTATGAATATATGTAGAAATAATTAATTAGATTACAATTAAAATTTTTAAATTACAATTAAAAAGTTTCTATAATTAATATAAGTATACTGCCATTCAAAAGTATGGAGTCATTATTAAACATGCATTCTTAACAATGCAATTGAAACTATTTTTCACCAAATTTTCCAATTATGGCACAATACTTCCCTGCCACTGATGGAATTTTCTGGGAATCCATATTTTCACTGTTTGGGTGCACAATTGTACAAAATCTCCAGATTCAGAAGAAATAGCAATAAGAGCAATGCTTAAACACATGATGCATAAACCCAATAACTTCCAAAAACCATTTTGGTTTCCACTTTATACAGTATTAAGCGTTCTGTCATGTTCACCGCCTGCCCCTTACTTCAGTGTTCCCGGTCAAAATTGACCGGCCTCTTTTTTCTGCTCTTAAATTGCTCAGAAAGCATTCTTTAGCTGTGAACAATGTCTCAAACTAGTGTTTAACATGAATTTAAAAATTGGACATAAAATAGATCACATTTTATAGCAATAGCATATCATAACCGATTGAAATGTGGACCCCAAGATATGTGAAAGTTATTGATGGACTCAATTTATTGGTTTGAATTCAATCTCAATAAAATTGTTGAGCTTTTGATTCAAATGTTGCTTTTTTAATCACCCACAGTGAAGTCTTCATAAAAAAGAAAGAACACTTAAATATAAACATAAAAAATGATGTTTTGTCTGTTTGTTTAAAAGCACAAGCCATTTTCTTTCCTTTGAAAAATAGTAATTCTTTTACAGATGGTGAATACAAATATAATATTACAAAAGAAATCAATTTCAAACTAATTCTTTTCTTTCTACCCTATCAAATTTCAGTCTCTATTGTATTGCAACAAGGTGTACCAATAGTTTTTTTCAGATTTTTGGTCATTTACACAAAATTTCAATGCAGTTCGATCTGAAAATGCTGAAATTCAGTTGGTGCTTGCCATTTCTGTGCGCAATTTGCATCAGATGGTCAGTGAACAGACTCTGGGAGGTCTGTCTCTATCTGCTAAATGCCATCTGAGGCTAATTTCAGCTTGACATGAAACAATTTCACTCCTATATTGCACTGCAATGAAACCGTGCTGGACAGACTCACTGGAAATCGGATAGATTTGATTAAGCAGCTAATTACAAATGTGTACGGATTCAATTTCCTCTCCGCCAAAGGAGGGCACTCATCCAGAGCCATCACACATGACACATACATAATAAGTTTGAAAGCGCTGACATCGATCACCTTGAAAACCAGATGAAGTTCTATTAGCCGAGCAATGGATCGAAAAAAAGAACAGAAAAGATAGAAATGGGGAGAAGGACAGGACTCATCGTGCTCATGCTGGGGGAGGCATTTTGGTAACATAAATTACACGCTTTCCTTCCTGTGCCTCCTGCCACCCTGAAAGGATAAAACCATCCATTAATCTGTCATTACCTGTCAGGAAACTGGCAGGCAGAGACGGCATCTGCCACCCACCCTCATTCAGGAGAGGCACCTGAGAGGTAGAGGTGGGCTTATCGGGGGCCAAGCTGTGGGACTCTGGCTCTGGGGCTTAACCATTTGACACTGCTGGCAGATTACTCACATACAGCTTACATCAGTAATAGCATAATGCACACATTTCATACCTTTCAGTTCAATTGCGAGATGATGAGATTAGGAGTTTTCGGATTATGTTTTTATTCCATTTTTTGGAGGGTTCAATGGCATCTGATTTCATGCAGGATACTGATGGTAAGATATAAATACTGATACTGATATAAATTTTTTGTTGCAAGAGGATTCTTTTTAAGCACGTTAGCTATGGCTGCACAACGTATTGATTCAGCATCGATAGCGCAATGTGCGAATCTGCAATAGTCACATCACAGAAGCTGCAATGTCGAGTTGGGTGGGGTCGCAGTTTAACCCTAATAGACCGAAAGATTTTAACTTGTACTGTTTGTGTTTTTATGATCCGAGACTGTGAAAGATTTCAAGCTAATTTAAACCAATTTAATGTTATTTACACAATGAAGACAATAGTATTATTTTACATATGATTATTCAATTTCAAAAGCAAACAGGAGCATAAAGGTAATCCAAAATACGTAGTCAAAATAGAGGTGAATGCTCAGACTAGGCGGCAAAGAATCAAAATGGTAAACAAGACAGGGATGAAAACACAGAAAAGACAAAGAAGGAAAAACACTGTAAAACAAGACTCAGCAATGTGTATGAGAAAGTGAGTGGTTTAAATAGTCCAGATAACCAATGATCATGAGTTTCAGCTGTGTGTGTGTGCGCGTGTGTGCGTGTGTCAAAATGACTGTCAGCTGTGACAGGAGTGATGAGTGCAAAGAGTTCTGGGAGTTGTAGTTCGGTTCAGTGGCCAAATTGTAGTTCTCCAGCAATCTGCAACTCCTCGATCACTGGTGATCATAACAATATCTCAATATGTATTGCAGACAAACAAAAGTTTTCAATATTCTGCAGCCCTAATGTTAACAAAATGCAGGAGCTGAATAGCTATGTAGGTGAACAAGCTTTTAAAAAAAGTAAAATTTCATGTAATCATAACTTCGTCTCAGACTATAAATAGATACTAAATACTAGTTACTTTCAGTTTCATCTAGGGTTGGGTGGCAAATTGAGTTAGTACTATATTTTTATAAACAATATGGTAATACCGTTTATATCAATATATATTATTTTATAAGAGCATACATGAAAAATAACCTGGAACACAGCAGGGGAAATTGCATAATCAATTTTGTTCTAAATGTTAGTCATGATTTATATTAAAGGATTATATTAAAGTAAGTAGATATAGTTAATATGTATAGTTTTAAGCAGTTTGCCCTGTCATATTGTTGGGATGCGTAACTTACTTCACTAGCATATTCTCCATCTTTAAATAACAGAAAGTTCTGAAAATGTTTCCTTTTTGCTGTCAATGGTACACAATGTGAGTTTCCACTAAACTTCTTAAACTGCCACCGCATGTCCACCAAACTGTCAGAGCACAATAATTCTGACTAAAATATAAATGTTGCTTAAATACTTGCAGTTGGATAATAAACATGGCATATGTAGAATTTTAAACTTAAACGAGAAACGGCACTTCCTCAATGGCGTAATCAAAATAGCTTTTGAATTTTATTTCTGACTTTTTAAAAAAGCCTTACTTTGTTTTTGTTTGTAATTTTTAGATGCTAGAATGTCATGAGAAAGTATAGGATAACTTATGTGGTTATATTTACTTTAATTGCTTTAGAAAGTCTTTACTTTATAACTAGTTTAAAATGAAAAGTTAAAACAGATGCAGATTTATTTTATTCAAATATTAAAAAAGAGAAAATATAACGATATCACAATTCATCTAAAAAAGTTGAGATGTTGTCACACAGTCATAGGCTAATAAACACAAACACTCTAAGATGACAGACAATTCTAAGATGATAGAACAGCTGTCGAGAACACACCTGTCTCTGAGAAACTTGTGTGATCAAATGTGACTTTACAGAACAGAAAAAAACAAATATGGAAGACAATTCACGTCATCAGCTAGCACACCCAGCAGCATATGTTCTCTTGAAAATTTTATTATAATAATTACAGTTGCCATATCAGTTAAAACAAATTATACTCCATTGTTGTCATGTTTGTGGCTCCAATGTTTCATAAAAGCATGAAACATCTGGTTAGTGAAGCATGCTTGCTCTTATTGGCTGGTTCAGGTATCCCGCCAGAGTCTGTGCAATCAATATTCGCAAATAACACACAATAATACCTGATAAACAACTCAAATGGTATCAATATACTGCACATCTAAATATACTGTGCATTCCTAATGATGCTGTAGAGATTCAGAAAAGAACAGCACATGTGGTGCATCCTCCAAATCCTAGCACCCCAACCTAGCAAAGCAAAGCATTGTGCAAATTGCTTTCAGCACTGATTTTGTAGGCACATTTGCACAGTTGCATGATAATGGCACCAGCCTTGCCAAGTGAATTGGGTGCTAAAACTATGCACATAAATGACGCCATCGACTGACGCAGTTCAATCGCTCATGGTTAACCCACAATGATAAAGTTTAAAGCTAAACTGTTTGTCCACAGCACAGTAGATCGGCTAACAAATGCCCAGTGAAATAGTTATATATACTTATGTAATGCCAAGGTTTTTGGATATAGGCAATGCGAAAGAGCGTAGGTGTAGTGATTTATTATATTTGGACAGGTATTTGCCAGATTTCCTTAGCATTAACAGCAAGATAATGTCACTTTCTGGCACCCAAACAATTCGAAACCACATTTTGCTTTTTTGTCCAGAAATATGCAAGACTATATAGCTGAAAACATGACAATTTCCTTGTGCACAAGCCACTTCACCCCCTCCTTACAGAGAAATGCAATCTAACATCTCGTGTTATTTTACAGAGAGGTAGGCCTATTATTTTTGCAGATAAAACCCCGGCGGCAGAGCTATCCTTCACCACTGATGATTGCAGCTTATTGCTGTGAATCAGTACAGAAATATTTTCCTAACAGCTTTCCTCTTGGCACACTCTTCACTGGGCTGCGTTATTTTTAGTTACTCAAGTGAATCACTCGAATCAAAGGAGAGAACTGACAAACAATGCTAAATTCACAAACGGTTGTGGAAATGCTGTGCAGGTTCACTAAAAGTTTGTCCAAAACAAGGTTTATGAACATAATGTGTAGTTTACATTTAATATCACAATGATGGGGCAATAAGAGTGTGTGAGTGTTTCCCAGTGCTGGGTTGCAGCTGAAAAGACATCTACTGCGTAAAACATATGCTGGATTAGTTGGTGGTTCAATACGCTGTGGCGACCCCTGATTAATAAAGGGACTAAGCCGAAAAGAAAATGGATGAATGAATGAATGATAACAGAGAATTTTTTTTCAAAAAATAGAAGCAAATTATCATATAAATATATGGAAGTATAAATTATTATCAGTGTACAAGGTGGTGAAAATGTGCTCAAAATGGTCAATATATAGACTTCTATTTTTAGGGGCTGTTTACATTATGTTTTTAGACTTAAACAAAAAACTTTGTATGCATTTTGTCTGTTTGTTTACACGACAACAGCATTTTTGCGACAAAATTGTCGGTTCAGTTCGTATTAGGATTTTGTTCGTGGTTTTTGTTTTTTTTTGGCTTACATTGTACAACAAATTCTCTATTGTAACACTTACAGTTTAGGAATACCATACCGGATCTATCTCACAGTTTTATTTTTTGTTCTAAGATACAGAATTATTGGAATGGAATTTTCGAAGTGCTTTCCGAGGTGTTGAAGTTGCAATTACAACCAGATACAATGCTTTTAATTCTGAGATTCTCTGAACAAACACATTTGTTGTCAAATCCACAACATAAAATGCTCTTAGACTGTTTAACTACTGCCAAGAACTGCTACTGTTTCGTTTTGGGAAAAAAAATGAGTCCCCTACATGTAAACTGTGGCTTGGAGAAATTACCTCTATATGTACCCTGTGGAATAATGCATCATTTCTGTAATGTTTTAATATGCTTTGTCATCATACTCTGTTGTTCAAACAGGTCTTTGTAAACAAGTTGGCTTGTCATGTGGGTGGGTTTTTATTTTTATGATTTTCATATTGTTTTTTTTTTCTATTTGCTTTGCCTATGTTATATGTGGACAAAATATGTAAAACAGAGAATCCCTTTCCTTCGTGTCTTCAATAAAGCTTATTTCACAAAAAAAGAAATATGTTACATCAGCGTAAAATGCATATAATTGTAATCTACAATTTATAGTATTTTAAAAAATTAATTCTTAAACGTGTGTATTGCAGTTTGTCTTAAAGTTTTTTTTTTTTTTTGGTTGGGGTGGGTTGGGGGGGGGGGGGGGGGGGGGTCACCAGTTGAGAGTATAGACAAGAAAGTGTGGGGAGCAGAGAGAGGGGAAGGATTGGGAATCAAACTCGGGTCGTCGAGAGCACCGGAGTGCCATGTGTCGACACACTAACCACTTCGCCATTGGCTTAGAAACTTTCAAGTTTTAGCTTAGTCTTGTGATGTTAATTAATGGTAATAATGACAGCACGTTACGTTTTGCTGGTGTCATTTCAAAAATTCTTCCATGAATGTGTTCTTTCCCTTATCCAGACTTATACAACTGTTAAATATGAGTATTCAGACATTCATTCATTCATTCATTTTTTTTCGACTTAGTCCCTTTATTAACCTGGGGTCGCCACAGCGGAATGAACCACCAACTTATCCAGCACGTTTTTACGCAGCAGAGGCCCTTCCAGCCGCAACCCATTTAGACATTATGTTACAGTACATGCATTCCGCCTAGCATGAAGTATTTGTGAGCAGAGAGAGAAACGCACACAAGATCGAGTATTGAGTTTCTGCTGCGTCTTGCACTGGAATCTTTAAAGTCATATAACCTAAAGCATGTCAGTTAACAGCAGCGTCAGCCAAATCAGGACAAAAAGAACCAAACTTTTTTTTTTTTTCATGAACTGTTTCATCCCTAGTGTAAATACATGAAAATTAAAGTCATTGAAAAGGTGAAGTCATGTGAATGCATACAGTATGTATGTGTTTAGGCAGGTGTAGATTAAAGTCAAGTGTGAACAAACACACAACAATGGCGAAGTAGGGTTGTTTGCCAACACTTCATCAGCAAAGTGCTGATGAAAATTTACATTGCCTCAAACACCAGAGATGCACACGTCTACACACTCCGCAAATTGCACGTAAACATCAGTGACAATCTGCGGCGACATATTGTCACTACATTACAGATGCTGTTTCTATAAAAGACGACAGTACCAAATACTTTTCTAGTATATGTGATGCAATATTTTTGGTTGTTTTCAAACATCAAAACAATTAAAGCATGGCACATCAGAATGTGTTAATAGTAACAGTAAACAGCTATTGTAAATATTATTATTATAATTATTAAAGACTTTGCAACATTAATTACGTTCTCAATTTGTATAACTAAGGATGGAGAAATTCTACTTCTTCATACTGAACCCAGAAGAATCATATAACCAACACTATGAATGCACACCCTGTTACAACACTGAAGTGATTATCATTCTTCTTCTATCCCCCTGCAGACGGACTGCTCCAGTGACAGTGAAAGCGAGGACAACTTCATCGTCATCCCTCCTCGTGATCACCTGGGTCTTGCTATCTTCTCAATGCTCTGTTGCTTCTGGCCTCTGGGCATTGCTGCTTTCTACTTCTCTCAGGGGGTGAGTGCAAAACCCACCGACCAAATCCACAGCCTAACCATTAAGCCTCCGAAAATATCTGCCACAATACGAGCAGACAGACGCAATGACACTTTCTCATCTGTGCACCCCTGTAGTCTCCCGAGAGAAGAGAGTTTGTGATCTCTATCAGCTCCGTCTAATAATACAGAACAGGTGCCTCATTATAATATGCACAATTATCATGCGCTCCACTCCTCTGATATAAATATGTAAACACAAAAGCACTGCTAGGGTGTTTGTGAATAGCGTTGATGCTATGGCCCTGTTTACATCTGGTATTAAGATGCATTTTTATTGATCCCATCAAGTGGATGATGCTAAATTGACAGTCAAGCCCATATTTATTCGCATTTTAACAAAATCTTTAAGTCAGAGTTTGCCAGGGGTATGAATAATTTCGGGCTTGACTGTATGTACACTGACCAGACGAGTTTTAAACTTTTTATCTACAAGGGTTTGGTTTGAAGGGTGAAAAAAATGCAAAAAAGCTAATATTCTCTTACCAATCCTGATTCTAACACACAACTATTAGATCAGTAACATAAACTGTAGACCTTCATATCACTTTCCGTTGTCTCTTTTCTAGTGCACACATATGCTCTAAAGATAATTCAACTTTAACTGAATAATTGAAGTAATAAAATCTCTGAATCTCATGTACGTGATGTAGGAGAAACATACAACAGCAAAGTCCCTTTAAGGCAAGTCATTTCACTTGGCGGCCATCTTTGAAACGTCTCACAGGCAGTATGCTCAGTAGGGGTGTCAAAATTAATTGTTTCTTCGGTGCACCGCGATGCAGACGCAGACAATTCGGTATCGGTTCAGTAATAATCATAACCGGTTCTTATGTACTGACGTCATTTATCTCCTATGCGCTATGTCGCGGTAGCTTACTATGGCGAGGGAGGCGTTTACAATGCTTCGCCTACTTGACGCACAAACTGCACAATTTCACTGCGTGTGTGTTTTCTGGACACCAAATATAAAACTGTGTTTGGGGAAAGCATCGATAATGCACCGTGATGCACCAAGATATCGAATTGAACTGAATCGATGGCATGATAATCGTAACCGAACCGAACCGTGAGACCAGTGTAGGTTCACACCTCTAATGCTCAGGCATTTGGTCTGAATGGGGGAAACATCAGATTCTCCAAAACTGTTTGTCAAGCATGCGATTACATTACATATTTGAAACCACCAATAAAATTAAACTACAACTGTATCATAAGTTTCATTCTAAATGTCTGAGTCAAACAAAATCAGCATGTTTTCAGGGTGCTCAAGCTAATGCGCATACGCACTCGAAAGAAACAAGATCACGACACCAACCTCATTTATGGCCTTTCTACACATTATCATGCTCTGAATAATGATAGTCTGTACCTCACGTTCGTTTCATACAGATTACAAAACCAAAACACTTTTGTTTTCAAGTGCACTTGGTTTATTTAAAAGTGGAGATTTCAAGTTTTATGTAGATATATGTCTTATGTCTGTGAAGCAAGTATTCGCTGAGAGATTTCAGTGTGTTTGTTGACCACCAAACTGTCGTAAAAGCACACGTCTAGTCCGAGCTTCTCTGTCAGCCTATAGCGATCGGTCATTGGCTCCTGTACTAGTAGGCGGGGCTTCATTCGCCATATTGACCGTTACACTTTTCCCCATTCAAAACTATACGAGTGACATGTCTTGTGTATTCTATGGTATTTAACAACAGTTAATATAGTCTGAAATGTACAGCTATTTATTGAATTTTGGCTTTCACAAGAATAAATTTGACCACAAATTAGATTTTTGGGTGACACTTTACAAAACAGGACATGTAGTTAATGTTAGTTAATGTATAACATTAATAAACAATGAACAATGCTTTACTAATGCATTATTAAAGTCAAATGATGTGCTTGTTAGCAGGGTGCGAATTATACATTGACAATTAGGGGGGTCAAAATGTTTGGTAATGTTAGTTTGTGTAATGCTTCAGTGTATCAAACTTTTGCATTTATTTAAATTACATCTAATTTATTGATAAAACACATTTAAGATAGTCTGACAAACAGCTATTTTAGGAGAAAAGTGACTTGTGAACAGTTACAGTGTCCATCGGTGTTCTAGATCTGCCTAGTTTAAGGGTGCTTTCACACTTGGTTCAATTGCCTGGACCGTACTCAAGTTCGATTGTCCACCCTTGCCACCTTCTCAGCTGGTTTGTGTTCACACTGTCTTTTTTCCTTCTGAACCCCGGTATGCTTGCGTCATCGAGCTGCTGTTTTGTGTGCGGCTGTTGTTAGTAAATAAGTAATGTGGATTTATATAGCGCATTTATCGTATATGGCCGTACACCCAAAGCGCACCAGGCGAGGGAGGTCTCTCCACACCACCACCAGTGTGCAGCATCCACTTGGAGGATGTGAGGGCAGCCACAAGACAACAGCGCCAGTGTGTTCACCACACATCAGCTATTGGTGGAGTGGAAAGACAGTGATAGAGCCAATTTGGTGAATGGGGATGATTGGGAGGCCATGATCGTAGGGGCCGAAGGAGGGAATTTGGCCAGAACACTGAGGTTACACCCCTACTCATCCGAAAGATGTGCTAGGTGATGGACACAAAAGCAAAGAGTCCAAATGGAAAGATGTACACACATCACAGTCTTTCTGCTTTTACTAAATTTTTTTACTGAATCGTCCATCTGCAATATCAAAAGTATAATAAATGTTTAGAACATAACGCAATGTCCGCAGAAGCTGTTTTGGAGGAGACAAGCAGACATTATCACTGTGTTTGCCCTGGCTCAGTCCCGCTTGTCACCAAGGTACAGTACGTAATACACATACAGACTAGGGTTGGGCGATGTCGATCAATTTAGCATCGTACGATGTCTAATGTGAAACATCGCGATGGACGATGGCATGAATAGGTATGGACGATGGCATGGACGATGGACTCTGGCATGAATAGGTAGAGTGATCTGTGTCAGTCAGGGCCGGTGCGTCCATAGAGGCAACCTAGGCGTCTGCCTAGGGTGGCAGAGCAGTCAGGATGGCGTCCGCGGCGCGTCTCCTCCCCTTCGCTTTCGTCCGCAACAAACCCTGCATCATCTCAGCGCCCCTCAGTCTTCGATTTCGTCCACGACAAACCCCGCATCATCTCAACACCCAGCTTTGTCGCCCCCTCCTCACTCTCCGCCTGCTTTTTCGGATTGAAGAGAGCATAACTTTCGGTTTGAGGGCGGCTTTCTCGTAGTTTGCATAGAGCGCCAGTTGAGCTTGCTCCAGCCCTGGTGTTAGTACAACGAGCGGGTTTGCGATGGGGGCAGGGCGGGGGATCGGCGATGCCGGCTCAGCATCGTGATGTCTATCGGCCATCGGCATCATCTATCGGCCCAACCCTAATACAGACACGAATGAACATTATGAAAACGGTAGTTTGTTGTACGGTTCACTTCCGTTATTTGGTAAGATTGCATTCATACCAGAAGTGAACTGGACCAGAGTTTGTGTAAACCCTACCCCAGACCACGTCTTTCAGGCGGACTCGGGTACAGTTCATCGGTGCGCACCCGAGTTCAGAAGACACGTTCACACTAGCTAAACGTACCATACTCTGACGTCAAATGAACCCGGGTGCGGACCAAAAGTGCTAGTGTGAAAGCACCCTAAGACAGTGGAATGACTGTTTTTCTTGCATAGACTGATTATGCATTTACAATGGTATGAACCATTATAGGGGTGGTCAAATGTGTTTATATTATCTATTATTTAAATTATAATAATTAATATGAGAGATAAAAGAGCAAACTATTTCTCACTATTTAAAGGACTGACCCCCAAGCATTAATTAGGGGGGTCAATCCCCTCCAACCCCCCCCCTGTAATTCACACCCTGCTTGTCAGCTTTAATGTTAGCGTTAATGCACCGTAACATTACATGAAATAACAACAAACA
This sequence comes from Danio kyathit, assembly GCA_903798195.1. Classification (NCBI taxonomy): domain Eukaryota; kingdom Metazoa; phylum Chordata; class Actinopteri; order Cypriniformes; family Danionidae; genus Danio; species Danio kyathit. Next base: position 31,318,523 of record LR812538.1, on the reverse strand, counting down.
ACTGTACTGTCTTTTACTAATGTGAACTTATTATTAAATAATACTTTAATAATGTATTGTTCATGGTTTGTTCATGAAAATAAATAAATTAACTTATATTAACTACTATAGTAAAGTGTTACAGATTTTTGACATTCTTGTGCATTCTCTCAGCATCTATGAATTTGTGAAATTCTGTGGTGAAAGTACAGCTTTGTCAATTAATTTTGCTTTAAAGCGATTTATTTTATGCAGAGCAAAATATAGGGATGAGCATGCGTATCCACCTGACATTAAAATTAATGATTTTATTTGTACACTTAATTAAAGACATTAATTACTTGCAATGTTCTAAAATACGTTTGATGAGTTTAAATGCAGACAACCATGTATATACTGTAAATGTTAAATCGGAAGTAACTTCGACTTATCACAGCATTTTATACTGCTGCTCTCTGATGATTTGAAGTGCTTCTTTGATCCTCACTTGTAAGTCGCTTTGGATGAAAGCGTCTGCTAAATAAGTAAACGTTAGATGGTGTATTTGGAAGTACTTTTACTTCCATTACTCATGCATACCCTATTCATAAAGTATATTTAATAGATTTCACTGCTTTAACATTCATTTAACAGTAAAACTGAGCAGAAATGAATATATCATAATTTAAAAGGGGATTTGTTTTTTTTATTTACATTAAAAGGTCAGGAAAAAAAAAAAAATCAACATTTACACATGCCTATAGACCCTTGCTCATTTTAAAGGTGGTTGAAAGTGGCCAAAAGAGACATAAGTAAATGTAAGGTGTAAACAGAGAAGCATCTCTGTTGTCTGTTTAGGATCCAATCAACAAAATGCATTTTAACACAAGCTGTAAACAGGTCCTCTGACGCATCATCTTTTTCGCTACATTTTCAAATCTGACACAAAATACCTCTATTTTTCTACCTCCGAATGAGCCTTATCATTCTTATCTGCAGTTTAGTTTGTGGCAGACACTGTCAGAGTAAATAATTTTGTCAGGAGTTAAGTGAATTCTCAAGAGTAATTGTGATGATGATGGTGTTGGTGGTGTTCAGAGAAGTGAAGTTGTCCAGAAGAGAGCTTCACTCCTCTGTGTGTGTGCATGTGTGTGGAGGATGGAAATGAAATATGGTGGAAATGCGAATGTTTCCTGTCTCCTGGCTGGAAATATTCCTCCGAGAACATCCTGAATGGATTTTCTCACCTTCCCCGCGGCATAGGGTTGAATGTTCATGAGGAATGTCTCCAACCATTTGCTTTCGACTCCTTCAACATCCACCTCTGTCTCACTCCAGCAGAAGGAGAAAATGACGTTCGCTGCATCTCATTACTAACAAAGCACTTTGAATTGAAAAGGATTTTCACTCTTTCGTAATAAACATACTTTATGTATTCGCTCTGGATTTGATGGATTTTTACATCTATCACTTTGTAAGAGCTACTATACAGTTAAAATTTGGTTAAAAATAATGTTTTGTGCATTTATACCCTTTAAAGCAACAATAAATGTTCAATGCCTGAATTCAACTATTACCTTAGTAACTATTAATTAATACTTTATTGACTTAAACGGCACCTATTTTACCCCTTTTACTAGATGTAAGATAAGCGTTTTGTGTTTCCAGAATGTGTCTGTAAAGTTTCAGCTCAAAATACCCTTCAGATCATTTAATATAGCCTCCACAATCTGCCCATTTTGGTGTCTGAATACATTGTAGCTGTTTTTGTAGCCTATGGCTTAAAATGCAAATGAGCTGCTTTTCCCCGCCCACCGTTCCCACATGCGTGTCTACTTCTCATCATTCGTTACGTCAGATAAACAGCACAGTGACAGAGACAGACTTGGATTAAGCTGAAATACAGTTTATTAGTCAAAAACAGCAAGTACGTTTATTTGATGTATTTGTGGTGGAGTTTATTCTAGCCTTTCTGAAATGATGAGTCTCACACATATGCCGTTTGCAGTACAAACACACACACAAACACACACACACACACACACACACACACACACACACACACACACACACACACACACACACACACACACACACACACACACACACACACACACACACAAGCATTTACTGACACCATCTGGCCGTGGTAATTATAGTGGAATTAGAATTAGACATTAATAATTAGATATTAATAATTAGAATTAGATAACTAAGAATTAGATAGAGATTTTACTGTCTGTATTACAAACATGCTCTGTTTTAAAAATGTTTTAATCTTACAAAACTTGAAAAAAATAAATAAATCAGAGTTGTAACATATTTTAATGCCAGTTTATGTTCTGTGGACATGTGTATACATGTTATTACAGAAACATGATGCCTCTCAATCAATTCAGTGGGCGGTGAAAACCTAAACAGTCCTTATTCTGGATTTAGTCTCAGTTTTTTGTGTAATAACTATATTAGTATGGCTTAGGGCTGGGCGATTAATCAATAAGTAATCGAAATCGACATTCAGAACCTATAATCGATCTAATTTTACCAGGTCTGTTTTTTTTTATTACTTTCCCTACCATATGTGGAATCAAGTGACCCCGCTCTTTTTTTATACTTCTGCGGCCACTTTGCAGCCACATCATATCTGGTTAAGTAGGACGATGGACCCATTCTTGAGCCATACTTACATTGTACTTACATACACTACATTGACGATAATTGGAAGCTACGTCAGAGATGCCTTGAGACGGCATATTTTCCATTACAATAAAATTATTGTTTACATGAAAATATTTGTTTACAGAAGATGCAAGAAAAAATATTATTTACAGGATATACAAGAGTTATTTTATTTAAAAGAGATACTGCTGATTTTCTACTTTTAATATGAAAAACATTTATTTTGTTTTCAAAAGTGCAAGTTATTTATTTTAACTTTTTATAATAAATAAAGTGACTGTTGGTTTTAGGTAATGTGTGTTTTAATTTCAGTTGTTCAGCATTGATGTTCAATAAATAATTATAGATAGTATTTAGAGCGTTTCCTTCAACTATTTTAAAATCAGGTAATGCACCCTTCATTCAGAAATCTCTCACTTGTAATATGTGAGGATATTTACTGTACAAAACCTGCCAGTGAACTATGAGGGCAAAAGAATAAATAAATAAAATAATCGTTCATTAATCGTAATGGAGTCAAAATGTTCAATTAATCGAGATTTTGATCTTAGGGCAAATCACCCAGCCCTAGTATGACTACATTAATATCTCAACTATTAGCATCCACAGCATCACACATAGTTCTAAGCACCAGATGCAGTTTTGTTGTCTGATGCTTTGACTATTCAAAATCTGCATTGATTCTAAATTTATCTTTCATCATCTAGATTCTAACAATCCCATAACTATATGTAATTACCCTTATTATTTTGGTGTGGACTTTTAATTTACATTCGGAAAGCTTGATCTTTATATCGGTATATTACTTGGTATAAACAGACCTTTACCGGAAAGGTCAGTAAAAAAGATGTCTCTTAAATTTAACAAAAAAAAAAAAACATGTTAACATAGCAACTCAGCTAGCGTACCAGCACTGGTGTGTCCAAACAGCCCATTATTGACTGTCGCAAAGCGTAGGAGTGAAAATCAATAGTGTTTTCCCTAGACTACAGGGTCAGATGCAGTGACAAAGGGAGCAAGACACATCCCGCAGCGACAGCCATGTGTGACTGCCAACTCTTTCCACTTCTCTAGAGGATACGAGAAAAAAAAAAAGACAGCAGACTCTGAAGCGTCACGACACAATCACACAAAGCGACTGTTCAAAGCATGTTTGCGTGTTTATACACATCGCATATCATGCTGTGGGGAAATAAAATGATGTGTATAATAGAGTCTCTTTAACTTATCTTCACTTTCTAGAGAAATTTGCCCCATTAAATTCATGCAGCCCTTGAGCCATGTTCTTGGTAAACGAGCATCATAGTAAGACTTAATTATTCATTTGAACTGGGAAATGGATTGATTAAACTATTACATCGGGCTCCGTAGGCCTCGCTATTAAAGAAATTAAGGCAGTGTGATGTTCCTTTTTGGACTTTAATAGCTCTCAGCAGAGCGGATTTCCAGCGCGGGGTTGTATGGAAGACGCAAACATTAGATAATGCCATTTATTGCCATTTCAAATCACGTGTCGTTTTTAAACTGCCCTCAGGTGGAAATAGTACAAGACTGAATGTTTTACTCTACAAAGCGACCATGTTGCTATTTGTCAAGAGGATTGCAGCAGCAGCATCAGTGCAAAATGTATTTTCGTCTGATCTCTGTATCATGTTTAGCTCATCCCTCCTGACACCAGCCCATATAACAAGAAAGAAACATTGTGAAGTTGACGAGTTGAGCGTCTGTGCAATGCCGGATCCTGCTTTCTCTCGTGTCCCTGTTGCATCACTGATCATGACTGAAAACCTCAGAGGTGTTTTTAGCAATGTTTATAAAGTGAAACAAGCGGAGACAAAGCAAATGAAAATTATAACAAAAGCACACATGTAAAGTGCTCCCAATGGGCAGGAACTCTACAGACCTTAAAAAAATAAATAGGCATAGAAACAGTATTGTATGAGTTTAGAATATTTAGAAATGTAGTTTAAAACATACTGTACAGTATTTTTTCAGTTTAATAATAATAATAATACATTTTATTTGTACTGCACGTTACTTAGACTTGCACTACAAGGCAAAATACTAACAATACAAGGTAAAATACCAACAATAGCAGAAACAGCACAACAATAAAAGCACACATAAATGGTTAACTACATGTGACACAAAAAAAATTGATTTTAAACAATACTTTTATTTATTTATTATGACACTGTTACACACTGTTTCTTTTCAATGGGTTCAACTTTAAAAAAAAAGGCTGTTGAAATAAAAACAATTATGCCCTTTAGGAGCCATGTGCACACAGCTGCTCGCTCTCTCTCTCTCTCTCTCTCTCTCTCTCTCTCTCTCTCTCTCTCTCTCTCGCTCTCTCTCTCTCTCTCTCTCTCTCTAGTTCAGGTTGCTTTTTAGTATTTAGTACAGGATTGCCAAAGCATTTTAGATATGTATAAAATATGTTATATATTAACATTATCAAATTAATACCATATACAGCAAAAGAGAAATAAATGACAGGAAAGCGAATAGAAACAGGCAATATCTCTAAAATGGATATTTATTAATAAATTAATAATTACAATAAAAAGTGTAGATTATTTAAATAAGGCAAATGAGTCATTTTTAATGATGTACATATATTTTATATACATACAGCCAGTTTAGATGTAATTTCGTCTTCTCCGAGTATTTAGTAAAGCTTTATTTTTATTGCTTAAGTTAAGCCAAACGGAAAGTAGTCTTTAATAAAAGAGTAATGCAAAAATGCTATAACTTTAGAAAGCTAAAGCAAAAGTCAAGGTGCATGTCTGTGTATTTCTGCAGAGCATGTGAGACTGTCTGAGGAAGTGTTGTTGACAGTTCTTGTGCACACACAATGAGCAGTATGAATAGGGCAAGAGAAGATTTTCCACTGGTTAATCAAACGCGGATGTTTGGTTAACTTTGGCGGATACGGAAAAAGTGTAAAAGGATGATAATATTGGTAAAAAATATATACTTGTCTTCAAATATAATAATATGGCGGCAGTTAATATACCTGGGCGGCCGGACCAAGTAAAGTCTATGTGTGGGAAGCACTGGACGTATATAACTGACTGTTCAGAACTTTTTACATTTAAGCTCAAAAAAGGAATCAAAAACATTCCACATGACTTCACTGGTTCACGTACAATCATACACAACTACAAGAACACTTTTGTGTGCCAAAAAAAACTTTAAAAACGACTTTGTTGGTTCTTTTTTTTTGGGATTTTAAGGAGTCTGGAACATTACTGTTTAGTGGTGTAAGGGATCACAAATCTCACGTTTCGGATCACATAATGGTTTTTAAATCACGGATCAGACTCGGATTTGGATCAGCCAAAAAGGGGAGGAGACAAATGTAATTAGTTTTTTCGTTTATTACAAAAACAGTACTGAAAGACACTTTTGGTTTTAACAAACAGAACTTAAAACCTGTAATTTTATAAAAAATAAAATGAAGAAATAATCAGCTGAATAAAAATAAATTGTAAAAAATTCGGTACTGTGAGAAATTCACTGTTACTACTGCTGTTGCTGATGATGCTAAATGCATAAATTCAACATTATAATTTGTACAACCCATATTTATTTTTAATCTAATTTTCAATAAATGATTCAGTTATTCACTCATAAAACTTCATGTTTCATTGCTGGATGGATCTTTTTTTTTTTTTAATTATTCAGTGGCATATTTTTGATGGTTGGTCACCACCTATTGGTTAAATTATGTAATTTCTGCCTACAACGTTCATCTTTGAGTGTTGTTAAAAGCATATGAAAGTAATTTTAATCTTTACCATAAACATGAGTGCTTTTATCTAAACTATAAACTGTTATCCCAGTACTTCTGTGTTATTTGGCTGTTTGTAACTAACTGAAAAGACTAAAGACTGAATCTCTTTCTTGATTTTTGTGTTTTTCAAACACAGATTTGAATGCAGCGATTCGAAGGATTAATAAACATATGCAAATCACCATAATTTGGAATTTATGTTGTGTAGGTGTTGAGATCCTGAACTCTTAATGAGTAATCGTGCCGCTTACACTGAATACATTAATGCAGGCTAAACAAGTAGTGATAGAAAACACTAATGAAACCCACCATATCCTGAATAACCTACCACAACTTCTTTCGTCATCATTATATTTTACAGGAAAGCCTTAATGTTTTCATACATGTGATTTGAATGACGCGAGAGGCGTGTGATAGTTACAAATTTAGGATTAATCTAACAGTAAAAACGCGGGCCATGTGTGTTCCGAACCGTGGGGTGTGATCCATATGAATCACGGATCAACCATGACCCGTTACACCCCTATTACTGTCTATGGAGGATGAGGGAGCTCTCCTAATATATATCTAAAATATCTTCATTTGTGTTGAATATTCACATATCACCTAATTCATTTACTAATACATTTTATTAAACAACTAAGATAATATAACAAATATATTTAAAAATGTAGAAAAGGTAATTGAGCTGGAATAATAGTGTTTTCTGGATGCTTTTTCTGGCTGTGACAGTAAGCAAAGAAAAGTTTTCCATGTCAGATACCAGCACAACATAAATCGGTATGAAAATAAATGTAGCCTGTACACTAAAACATCAAACTGAGTAAACAAAATAAAAAATAAATTTGCATCTCATATATGCAAGACATTTTATGGTTCTAAATTTGTGAAAATGAAAGACACTTTAAGGCTTTTTAAGGATCCACAGACATCCTGCTTACTGCATGTATCCAATTTTCCATCTTAGATGCATTCAGCGTATCTAAAATATGACGGTTCACAATGCTTCCTAAAAGGTTGCTTGAATTTTTAACACATTTAAAAAGTAAGGTACTTTCCTTTGTAACACTGCCCTTCAAAGTAGGTCGAATGGATTTTTAAAATGTAAAAGCATGAGATGTGGCTCAGCACTATGTGCCTAACAACACATCTGATATTCCATTTCGCCCTCAGCATCAAGAAAGCACTATAAAGTTCAATGCAATTTACCCTTGAATGGAAAACAGGTCAATGTATCCTTTGATCTTGCTTCTTTCTCACCCTTCCGTCTCTTTGTTCCAGACCAGCAAAGCCGTGACTAAGGGAGACTTTCCATTAGCTAGCATCGCATCTAGACGAGCCTTGTTCCTGGCCGCTCTCTCCATCACCATTGGGACAGGGGTCTACGTGGGTGTAGTGGTGGCCCTCATCGCATATCTGTCCAAACCAGGCCACATCTAGCAGAGCGCTCAGGAGAGGACTGCAAAACTCCACCATACTACAGTACAAAACCGTCTTTTTTTTTCCAAATGTCTCCTTCTCGTCCCTCCCCGTGGACCACCTGTCCAGTCAGAGAAAAGGATGAAGCAGAAGAACTGGGCACTTTATCGCCTCAGTCATAATATATACATGTACGCTTCACCTCGCGTCAAACCACCCTGGATGAAACTTAACTAAGTCAGAGAGCAGTTCAGGTGAAGAATATAAACTTCAGACAAATCAGCAATCCAATTAACTGAACCCAAAAGGGAAAGTATTCCAAGGGACACCAGGAAGGATCAAAAGGGACTAAGTACCCTTGGATTTGTTTTTCTCTTCCCAACTGTGCTTCGTTCCAAATCTGAAAGAGAAATCAAGCCGTGTCTCTGTTTCTCTCTCTCTCTCTCTCTCTCATTACTTACTTAGTCCGGTAAACCCTGTATGTGCGTGTGGCCCAATTAAACCAGCATTGGTGAATACACCGACTGCAGGCTTTGAGCTCTGTTAAAAAGAACAGAATGTTTTCATCCTATGCTGGAGAAATAACACAGCTTTGTATCTTATAAGCAAATGTGGAGGTCATACACAAATCTAAATGCTAATGATCACAATTTGGATCTACAAGACAAGAAAAAGCTCTCCAAGACTAAGCGTTCCACCTCAAATTCATCCCTACTTGTACACACAGTCTATATGTCATTCCTACTTTTTGTATTCCTGCTTTTTAGGTGCTTTACATTGCATATTCTTTGACTTTGTTTTGTCTAAAGTCCAAACTTCAAGCTGACCCAACATAAGCAGCAAGGTTTATGTGAAGGTAAAAGATGCAAGGAAAACAAGTGTTTATGTTATATCAGTGCAGATTTGCTTGACTTTACCAGATAAACTTTTGCTCCCGGGTGTCTGAACTGAATATAAATGAAAAGACAGCACACACATGGATGAAATGGCGACGTGTCCTTTTACTCCCCAAATGCATCATTTAATGTCTCTTATGAGTCGAATACAAAAATCAATCAGACTTGGCATAACAGATGGTCAAAAATGTATGATATGCTCTCTTCAGATCCTAAGACGGATGTTTGAACAAAAAGCCAGGTTTTGTTTTCAGGTGAAAGGGCCTCAGATTGAATCGATTAATAATGTATAGGATGTCTGTAAGCTCACGGGCATGAACAGGAACACACAGGGGATGTTGAGGTAAAGGTCGACTGCTCTATTTCAACAACAATGAAGCCTGGATCTGGTGTAGTCATCCGCATAAGAACTTCAAAACATGAAAACAATGGCTTCTCCGGCGACTATGTTTGTGATTCGGGGCTTGATTTGAATTCCTCTGATGGAGTGCTCAGTCGGAAACTGAGAAATGAAATTGGCCACATTCTGAAGTAGGATTAGCCAATGGTGTATACACTCCTAATTGCTTCCCTTGGCTATTTGGAATACCCAGTTGTATTGAATACACACATTTTCAGGGTGAAGCCTTTTGGGGGCCAGATTGACAAAACATTCATGTTCTATTTTCTTCCTTTTCCAAGTTGTTCTTGATATCCCCCCCAAAAATTACAGAATGTTCTTAGCTTTTTGTCAAAAGGATATTGAAAAAAATAATAATAATTTGCTGATAATTTACTCACCCTAAGGCTATCCAAGATGTTCTTCAGTAGAAGATTAAAGAAGATTCTTAGCTGAAATGATGGTCCTCGAGACACCTCATAGGAAATATGTTTAGGACTGTTTGTTGAGTCTGTGGTGAAATATAATACCGTTCAGTGTCTTGCAAAGACCAATCATTTTGCTTCATAAGACATGAATGTATCATCAGGATTGAATGGCATAACATATTTTCGGCCGATAAATTTTCGGTGGCTGAAAAATCAGCACATCTTTAATATCAACACACTTCTACATTGTTGCACATTTCTGCTGTATAATTGGCTCTTGGATCAACATAGACTAAAAAAAGTCCAGAGCTTAGCATTGTTATTGACATAAATATTAATCGCAATTTGATAAAATATTGTTTATCGGCCCAACCCATAGGATCTACAGGTATTAGTAAGCTTTTGGCTACCTGTTTTTAGATTCTCAAAGTGCCACCAGCCATTAAATTTTATACATTTTTCAGCCATTTTATAGGTCATCAAGGATCCTGGTTTTAGCCAAAAAAAAGTCTTATTTGAAAAACAAAAATCACATCTTTGATAGTCTGAGGGTAAGTTAACACCAAATTCCAAACCAAATCTTTCCATTTAAGATTGTTTGCAGGACAAAACATTTTTTAAAAAAAAACACCGTAAGTAACTTCTTAAAGTTACAGTTTTTCTCAGTCACTTTGGTGCATTTCTCACAACACTATTTACATTTGCACAACAGTTAATGCATTTCTCAAAACAATTAGTCATTTGTGCACATCATAGAAGCAGTTTCTCATTCCTTTCAACAAATTGCAAATGCTTTTGGACATGCATCAATTGCTTTCATGCAACTCTCTGTTGTTTGTAACATTATCATTTGCTTATGTCATGTCAGTCAAAATTAACTAAACTTGTGAATGCTGAATAGTCATACCATTTAAAGCTAATAGTCCTCATTTCATTACTTGAGTCATACATACACAAATGTTGAACTAGTTGTCAAAATCTGTCAAGCAAATTTTATTTTTAAAATGTTAAATCTTTTTTTTCTGAAAATGTCTCCTAAATTGAACAATTTGATGAATGATTTACAGATCTGTGTATGTTGTAGGTTCAGTTCCAATATGTCCCGCAATATTGTTTACAGTTGTGCACAGCTCTACCCAAAGGGAGTTTATGTTTGTTGTAAATAAGAGTGTGTTTATTCTTTTGCACAATGCTGTGAATAAATTAAAATTGCAAAGAGCAAATACAGTAAAAAAAAGTGAAACACATATTCAGTGTCTTGTACTCTACTAAACGCAGTGATGTCTAACTTTACTGTAGTTTTCAAATGGCTGTGCTAATAGTATAACGTGCTGTCTTGAGCATTTTCAGGAAGAGTCTCCAAAATCTGACTTTTTTGCATTGGAAAAAATGTACAGAGTAAAGTGTCATAATGAAAACATGACACGCCATTTGACTATCTTGTTCATAAACAATGGTGTCAGGACTTTTCATCTTAAAGGTGCAGTATGTAAGTTTGACACCCAGTGGTTGAACTAGGTATTGCACTCCTGGATCATAATAAAAGTACGCTAGGATGCCAGATTGTGTACAGGAGCGATTGATTTAAACTCTGTTCTAAATAAAAGCAACGACACGCGATAGAGGGAATATTTTCCATATTAAAAGGAGTTTTTGTCCTAACCAACACCTCGAATTGATATATTAGAAACGGCTTCTATTTCTCACAGCTGAACAACAGAAACCTATGACAGCTAGATCACCTCAGGTAAGCCTTGCGTGCTTTATTCTGTGCTAAATGCTAACAATGCGAGTTTGAATGCATTTTACATGGCATTTGTTGCCATATACTGAAAGCAGAAAGTTCACCTCAGATCTTGAAAATACAATAAAGCGTCTGAAATTGAACTTTAGAACTAAACACAGTGAGTGATTCAGCATCTACATTGATGTTAAAGTGGGTTAACATGTATTAAATAGATTCTAAACCTTACCGTTTCGTGAGCGAGTGCATATTCTGTGCTTCTGAAAGGCTGTATTTACATTTCTGCCGTGTCTCGTCTGGTGCAAACAGCCAAATAGCTGATCACTGCCTCTCTCGTCACAGCGTGTTGTTAGGACACGCGGTTACAATGTAACCTGCTCACCTAATGTTTACGTTCATAATATTTATGTAATTTGCTAATTAATAACCTCATGTGGAACTGCATCTGTCTCCCATACTGTTCTTTTTGGTCACGGACGCATGCTTTCAGAGTCTTTCTGAATGAATGAATGAAATACGCTGTTTTCCAACAAGGCAACCCAGGGTGCTGAAATATAATTGGCTAAACTGGCATCGTGCATATGAAATTTATCTAAACAAAGACAGAGTTCCGGCACGGAAAACCCATTTTCAAAGCAGAATATCTGACTTCAGCATTGTTTTTCAGTTAAACAAGTATGTTCACTTGGGATGTTTCTTAAATATCTGCACACATATTATGGTATTTTTATGCTTTAGAAGAGTCAAAAACTTACATACAGCACCTTTAATGACACTGACACTTTCATTGACATCAATACTTGCTTTTGAGGAATGAGCTCTCCATTTTGAGCAAGTGACGCGCTTTTGCAGGTTATCTACTAGGTTTTGCAGTTTGCACTAATTGTTTTGAGAAATGAATTAACTGTTGTGCAAATGTAAATAGTGTTGTGAGAAATGCACCAAAGCGACTGAAAAAACTGTAAGATACCATCCATCTCCAACCATCTCCATTAGACAAGCCTCATGAGTTTGATAGTACGCAGTCAGATAACATCAACACCTGTCATGATGACACACCAAGCTAGAGTTGAAGAACTAGCAGCGAGAAAAGCAGACTGCGTTGTCTCCTCACGTCAGCTGCGTCTCAGCCAGGACCTGTGATTGATCACAATAAAAGGACTACAGGCGACTACAAACTAGCCCATATGCATTCTGCACCTGCGTGTGAGGAATTTTTCGGTATATATGAGCAACGATCAATATTCAGAATTCCTCCTTCATAAAGGAATATCTAACTAGGACTGCTACAGATATTTAAACAAAGCAGTGCTTTCTTATCATTTTGGATATCAATACACTTTCTTCAGTCAGGAGGATGCTGTTATTGATTGATGGCTTGGTGTGTGTTGATGATCCTTAAGAACAAAACTATGGAGGATTTTTTGTACAATTTACTTTGTCGTGAAGAAGGGATTAAAACTGTCACAATGTTGTAATTTAATCTTGATTTGGTTCGCCAAGGCAATGTTTCTTAATGATCCATTTGTTATGTGCAGGTAAACACTCATCTCATTGGTCAGAATAAAACCTGTTTGCATACCAATCATCCATCAGAATGTATAGACAACAGTCTATATGTGTTTATTGAGGCTTTTTTTTTGTATGCGTGTGTATGTGTACCTTGTATTTCTCATGTTGTGGAGACCCTACAAGTACAACAATACCACTAAGGTTTGACCTTGTGCAGATATAAGGCTCATAAATCAAACAGAATTAAGTATCTTGAATATAAAAAATGCAGATTGTTTACTGTTGCGTTTTTGGGTAGGGTTGGAGTAGGTGTAAAATATACAGTTTGCAAATTATAAAAAAACATTACATCTATGAAGTCCAAAATTAAGATAAATTTTTGCTCCAGATTAAATAATAAATCATTCTGAGATGCATTAAATAAACAAACACTGCTATGTCTCACACAGTGTATGTAATAACTCACAATACACTTTGATAAAGCCTGCTTCATTGTTCTATTGGCGTTCTCATCACAAGCAAACTGCACCAGAGTTAGATATTTTTGTTTTGTTTTGTTTTGTTTTAATGGACCAGGACCGACTTGTTTAAGCAATGTTTTATGATCTTGTACTTATATTGTTTTGGTGTGGATTAAAGCACGATTGCAGACCATTTTCACGTATACCCAAACAAACTGAGCTAAGGAAGACAAATATGCACCAGACTTTGAAACAATAAGCCAGGTGTAAAAGCACCCGAAGATCCCCTTGAGAAAATTACTTTTTTTTTTTTTAATATATTTTTATATTTAGTCCTGCTTCAGGGGATAAATTAAAAAAAAAATACACAAGCTGAACTCACAGGACTTGGAGGTTACAGGTGCTTTTTTTTGAAGTCTGCAGAAAATAATTACCTGAAAGGTATGTGGATTGTGAAAACAGTGAACTGGTGTAAGGCTATATATTATATTATATTATTATAATTTCATATTAATAAGCAAATACATAAGGCAAGTTTAAGAAACAACTTAGACTTGGACTTCTGTCATGAATAGTATACTGATTGATTATTAACTAATTCAGTGTGTAAAATGTGTAACCTGCACACTACAATAAAAAATAGCACCAATTAAAAATATATAATCTCAAATGCAAGTTAAGAGGTCAGGGAAAAAATGTCTACAAGAGGAAAAGTTTCTATTGGTGTGGTGCTTTGTTCAAGGTCTGCAGATTTACTCATTACCACAGCTTTGAAAGACCACACTGGTGCAAATGCATTCCGTGAATCACCAAGCTTTTTATGAGAGAAGAATGAGCTGAAATGAAAAACGAGGGTTCAGTTGAGGATTTTACTGTTCATATTTGTGCCGTAAGGACTAATTTCACTTAGCGCTTAGTATATGGCATCTACAAATGAGAATTAACTTACAAATAATAAAAATAAAAACAAACTCCATTACTATATACCTTTGTAGACTTTAATGCAAACAAACCCCAGCTGCATTCAGTATGTAGCACAACAGGAACGACTGATGCCTGGATGGCTAAACGCAAAGCTCTGCTGCTTTCTTTCTCAAAGCCTGTGATGCACAGACAGCAACACACACTCAAAACCTGCTGGTTTTTGGTTTGGGTCTTTAGCAAATGCATTTCCACTGCAACCACCGGAGCGTTGAAAGCCAACATGGGACACTTGCAGTCTCTCAGCACAGGTCATGCATTAGTCATACCTGACATTTACGGTTCACAATTAGCTTCCCATAATGGCTTTTTCCAAGGAAGCGCCTGCTCTCCAGAGCATAGCTGAAAATAGCAAAACAGAATCGTTTTTACAAATAACACCCTATGCTACTTTGCAGCCACTGAAGCTTAACTGAGCTAATCTTTCAAGTGCAGCACAAATAAAATTAAAATATGGGTTACAGATGACAAAACAGGGTCTTGTGCTTGTTCAAACTTGCTGGAATGAAAATGGCTTTAGCGTGAAAGTCTGAACTGATTCTAACACGATATGTAGCGGTTTTTGCTCATGTGTTTGAGTCATTAATTTCTAAATGAACAGTGTCAGTGTCTGCCTTTCCTTTGGTTGTGTATCAGTCTGGCCCTTTTCCCCCTATTTTACGTTTCCATAGTGACTAGTCCTTTTCAGACATTCATTTTATGCACTCGCAGTGACCTACGCTGAACCAATGGAGAGATTAAATGTGCAATTTATCAAACTGCGAGAAAGTCCAGATGCTTATGTTTTGTTTTGGTCACTGAAAAATGCTGTTTTTAATCTGGTGTGGCTTATCGCTACAAATTGAGCAAATTGATATCTGTCAGATTCGGTTTGAACGGATTGAGAGAGAGAACGAGAAATACAAGTGTTCATAAAGATTGTCAATGTTTTCTTCTTGGTATTGTAATACTTTTGAGTTTTCATTCGTTCATGATCAGAATGTGCTTGTGAGACGGTGGTGATGTAAATATTGCAAATGAAAGACATGATGCAGCTGTATAAAATAAATTATTTGAGACAAAAAGATCTTGTGGTTATTATTGCGATGCTTAGATGCATTTATGCCTCTTGGGAAAATAGATGATAACACTGTGGTCTTCATGTGTGAATTTCTCTTGTCAGGAACAAAACGCTAGTCAGACCAAACAGACGGATGAGTCACATTGGAGCTTAGCAGAGGTGTGTATGGAGGTGTGAGCATGGAGATTCACACTTTCCTCCCGCTCTTATTCATATATTAACTGCAACAGAATGCTTTTGTAGAGGACATAATGGAGGAATGCTAATATATTTCATGTATTCACAATCTGATTACATGTACACTACCTGACAAAAGTCTTGTCGTTGATCCCAGTTGTAAGAGCAACAAACAATAACTTAACATCTAGTTGATCATTTGGAAAAGTGGCAGAAGGTAGATTATTGTTATCATGTTGAACTGCATCCCAATCATTACAAATACTGTAGAAGGCCTATTTGAACCTGCATTTCAGAGAAATCAGTCAAGTTTGGTAAAGGAACAATCATGGTTTGGAGTTACACTTAGTATGGGGGTGTGCAAGAGATCTGCAGAGTGGATGGCAACATCAACAGCCTGAGGTATTAAGACATTTGTGCTGCCCATTACATTACAAACCACAGGAGAGGGCAAATTCTTTAGCAGGATAGTGCTCCTTCTCATACTTTAACCTCCATATCAAAGTTCCTGAAAGCGAAGAAGGTCAAGGAGCAGGTCCAGAATTGGCCAGTCCAGTCACCAGATATGAACATTATTGAGCATGTCTGGGGTAAGATGGAGGAGGCATTGAAGATGAATGCAAAGAATCTTGATGAACTCTGGGAGTCCTGCAATAACGCTTTCTTAGCCATTCCAGATGACTTTATTAATAAGTTATTTGAGTCACTGCAGAGATGTATGAATGCAGTCATCCAAGTTCATGTGAGTCAAACACAATATTAATTCTTTTCCCACTGCACCATGACTTTATATTCTATATTGTACATTATTTCTGTTAAGTGACAAGACTTTTGTCTAAGCAAAGTCAGATCTTACTGTGCTAAAAAATATGATCAACTAGAAGTTATTATTTGTTGTTTCTAAAACTTGGAAAGGCAACAAGACTTTTGTCAGGTAGTGTATTACTTACTTCAAGTAATGTAGGGACTCATGAAATTCATTAGATAACCACCCCCACCCCCAAATTTTCTGAACTTCATCTAAAAATTTTCTGAACTTTGTTTTATTTGTGATTAGATTAAAATTTAGTAATCCAAATGCAATTAAATAATGAAACATTTAGCATTTCTAGCTATATGTATATCATTTAACTACTTTATACCATTGTATTGCATGAAATGTATTTCTATGTATTTGTGATTCTGTTTTACTGCTAAAAATTGGCACTTTATGCATGTTTGTCTTTATTTATTAATTTCAGCTTCTTCATAAAGTATATTCAACTGTATAACAGTATTTAATTGGTAGGCCTTCGTTTCTGTCACAGTTTCTTCAAGTTAGAATGAACTAATTTTATCAGGCTATAAAAAAAGAGGCTTGAGTTCTATATACAGTTAAAGTCAGAATTATTACCCCCCTTCCCCCCCAGCCCCAATGTGTTGAAGATTTTTTTAAACACATTTCTAAACATAATAGTTTTAATATCTCATTTCTAATAACTGATTTATTTGATCTTTGCCATGATGACAGTAAATACTATTTTACGAGATATTTTTCAAGACACTTCTATGCAGCTTAAAGTGACATTTAAAGGCTTAACAAGGTTAATTAGGTTAACTAGACAGGCTAAGGTCATTAGGCAATATATTGTATAATGATGGTTTGTTTTGTAGACTATCGAAAAAAATATAGCTTAAAGGAGCTAGGAATATTGACCTTAAAATGGTTTTAAAACTGCTTTTATTCTAGCCGAAATAAAAGAAATAAGACTTTCTCCAGAAGAAAAAATATTATCAGACATACTGTGAAAATTTCCTTGCTCTGTTAAACATCATTCGGGAAACAAAATTCAAAGAGGGGTTAATAATTCTGACTTCAACTGTATGTGACCAACAGTTTATCTCAAATAAAACAGCTCTGGATATACCATTCATTTCCTCACATAGTGAGATGGCAGAAGCAGAAAACGCTAGTGTAGTTAATATGTATAAATAACATTGTTCCAATTCATTCACAGAAACATGAATTTCAGCTTATCCTGTTGAAGACATTGCTGGGACATTGCAATTCCCTTAGAACTGAACAGGAGCTCAATTGGTTCCCATTAAAATGCTGTAGAAGTGGTCCTACGGGGGATTTATGTCTTGTCCATCAAGACAACTCCTACAGGAATGGTTCTGAAACATGAGAGAAATCTGAGTAGAATAAAGTTTGCAGGTTTTTTATTGGATTCCTTTAAGGTTTCTTGACAATAGACAGAGAGCAGAAAGCCAGACTGACTCAAAATGTTTGTTTTCTGAACCATTTGAGGTTTTTCAGGCAACACAGCAACATTCATTTACAAAGTTGGATGAATTGATTATTAAATGAATCGCAGGCCTCGGGGGCTGTATCATCTACAAAACACAAGCAGGGACGCATTTCACTGTTTGATTACAAATGCAATCAGCCAAAGAGGAACTGTTATGACTAATGGGATTTCTTTAAAGCGTTCATGAAAAATTGTTGCTGGAGGAAAAAAAAAATATTTGAAAAAGGCTTCAATCACATTTCACATTTAAAATGTTGCAAGCGAAAGTGATGGTTCACCAAATCAATGTCATTGATCTACATCATTAGCTCGCAAACCTGGTAGAGCAGCACTCACAAAACTGCAGCGGATGTGTTTTCTGTTCAATTTACACCTTGTAATAATATACATCTACAATACAGGCTGGCACAGCTCGCAGATCTTTCTACGATCTGTGATGTCACATGAATCTTACAAAGAGGAATAGGAAAATAACAGCATTATTCTTGTAGATTAATTTGTCCATATATTGCTTCCCAACATAGGTCATAAAATTCCTACATGCACCAACAACAAAGTAAATATGTATAATTAGTTTGTGCCATTTAGGCTAATGCACATCTGCCTACGTATTAACCATTGCTGATATATGTGAAAATTTGCTTTACGATTGACTTTAGGATTTATATTGTTTGGAGTTTGTATATGTGCTTTCATTGCCCAAGGTGAAAACAGTATCAGTTATAGAATGCAGCTCACTTTTTCTACTACTACGTTTTTTTTAGAACATGCTGCAGCTCTTGGAGAGGAAGTCTGACACTTTATTTATGTAGTTTGAAGTTACAAGTACTACTTTTAGCAAGATACACTTCTAATATATGCAATGTCTGCATCACACATTTCTGTGTTACATATAAAACACACTAACTGAATCATACTTCTGTCAGATCATTAATTTCCAAAAAGTACAAGCGGTAGAAAATGAATTGGACTGATTATTAATATTAATTAGATATGAGGTACAAAACGAATTGGACTGATACCTGACATTCAAATGAAAACCAGACAAATGTTCTGTCAAACTATTTAATTAAACGCATAGCCTGGGGCCAAGCACAATAGAGGAAATATCAGACTAATCACAACAATTAAAAATGAAAGACATTTTATGATGATTTTCATTAGGAAATAATATCAAACAGTCAATTGTTGTAGGTTTATCAGCTTGTTACATTTGATCAATTGGTGGCGCTGTTGTCAAATTGATGTGTTGTGGTCAGTGTGATATTACAATGACCCGCAGAAAGTTTTGCAGAGATCCAGGCCATAGAAGCAGGTTGGGATCCTATATCATAACATTTGTTGATGGTGTTCAACAGTTTCCTCTATTGACATAAACTTCATAATCACCAACATGGTCTGAAGACAAACCAAGCCTAATTTAGTGACAATTGGATGAATAGTTTTGGTTTGAAAAATTAAAGTTGATTTTCAAGTTCTAATCAGTATCAAACCTTTATCTTCTTAATAAACAGTTGCAGTTAAATACATAAATGGAGCACAGCCATGAAACAGAACTCAGAAGAAACAAAGCTTGAAAGAATAAATTACGCGGTTGTTTTCAGCAAAAGGCTTCAGCCACTGTTTAAACTCATCTTTCCCCAACCAGGAGTATGCAAACTTACATTTTCCCATTTTGCCATCTGTTTTGCTCTATGGTTTTATTACATGTGGAGAGCGTCACATCACCTTCCCACGTTTGTCCCAAATTAGGTGACAGCACCCGGATGGAGGAGCTTGGCCAGACGCACCCTGGCCCAAACCAATCGCGTGGATCGAGCACGCTGTTGTTAATATTAGGAGGAAAATAAATATGTTTATGCTTTTTTGGAATTAAACACTTTGGACAACGCATGAACAAAATTTTTTATACACTTTGAAAACTTTTAATAAAATGAGTTTTTAATACCTTTTAAGGGCTTTAACTTTCTCATAATTGATTCACTTTTTGATACGACCCCATGGACACCCTGAGCTTTACAACTATGGAGTCAGAAGGCCAGCGTTGTAAACTAGTTTCAATGAAAAGGTACTAAGCTCTGCCCGAAAAGTCGCTAAATGTCGATAGATTACGTTGTACATCTATTTGCATATTACTGACGTCATCAGTTTCTGTTTGTTTACCAGTCTATGGTTAATAAAGAGGTATTTATATTTGCACTAAGCTTTATGTATGCATGTCAATTTATTTGTTATTTTATGCTGTTTGAATATAGTATATCCGATAGTATAGATGTGTAGTGAATTTGCAGTAACCTCTCAGACGTAATAAACTCAGACAAGTTCCAAAACTATCACTAAAATATCTGTGATTGTAAACAAGAAAAGAATAAATGGTTAAATTAAATTAGTTAATTTAAAACAAGGGAGAAGCAGATCGGTTTGACTGTACAAGGGAAATACCTCACACTCACGGTACTAAATAATTTGCCGCAGAGGGGTGATCTGCTCTCAGGCTGCAGGTGGGAGAGATTGTAGTACAAGGACTGGGCCGCCTGTGATGTGTGCTCTGACATGGGGAAGGGCCAACGGCATCACCCACAGCTTGTTGAGAAGAGTAGGAATGGTACAGTACGGACACATGAGAGTATATAACAATCTCTAGTAACACCAAAAAAAGTCGCTAGATTTGTTGCTAGTCGCTTTTTTGACAATTTGTCGCTAAGGGGGTCTGAAAAGTGTAGCGACAAAGTCATTAAGTTGACAACACTGCAGAAGACTCTTAATAGTGATTTACCCAAAAGTCACAATGTACACATGCATAGCCAAATTTACATGCATGAAACCAAATTCAAGTGCTTAAATTATATATATATATATATATATATATATATATATATATATATATATATATATATATATATATATATATATATATATATATATATATATATATATATATACTGTATATATATATATATACACACACACACACACACACACACAAACACACACACACACACACACACACACACACACACACACAAAGACTATTCACTTCGAGAAGTCTCAAAACACACACATCGAGTGATTTAAGTGTATAGAGATATTGTGCAAGTGAATTGTTTTTGTGAATATATATATATATATATATATATATATATATATATATATATATATATATATATATATATATATATATATATATATATATATATATATATATATTGTGCATATCATTATGGTTTCATGCATGTGAATTAGGCAAAATCAACTGAGACATATTTCTTGTTTCCCTGTGTAAAATACATGTGTTACAGACAGAAAAGCCATGTCAGATCTTCCATTCAGTATTAACAGATCTCAGAAAGTCAAAAACCACCACATGCACTGACAGATTATGTAAAAGGACATGCACCTGAAGCATGACTTGGTGCTTAATTAAAATAACAAGCATTCTGCTAAGAACAACTTATCAGTGCCGGGATTAAATTAAGCATGCAACTACAAAACCAGACCTTCAATGGAATTCGTTCTAGTGGTCATAAGAGATGCACTTGAAATGCATGTTAACACCGGCTGTAAATGGGGCAGAACTCAATTGATTAAACACAACAGTAGAACAAATCTATCAAGAGGGTGAATAGGATGAAGTATGTCATTTCTGTGACATTCACATCAGCAAAAAAATGATTGCTGATATAATAATTGTTTGTGGGTTTCTGTGTACCAATTCACCAATTGCTAATATCTGGAACTATGAAGGCCAAAACACATTTTCTCTTCTTGACCATCAGTTCAAGTATTATGTATTTGTAGCATTTAAGTATTCGTTATAAAGCATTTTTTGCATTTGTTTTGTAATCTGACAACTTTAAAAATCCTATCAAGATTTGTATTTTTTGGCCTATATATACTGTTTATTGGCTTCCAATTTCAAATACAAGAAGTTTTTGGGATCTTCCAAAATGTACATATTGCTGCATCCATTATCAACATTGTTGATAGTGAATAAGAAAAGGATGTAATAAAAAGATTTGTGAATTGACTCATGAAATTTGGGAAATCAAAAATACAGTCATTGTAATGTAATGTGTATTTATATAGCTAATTTATTGTGATGTAAAAATGTAAATGTAATGTGTATTTATAAGGGCATTTAATGTGTATGGCCATACACCCAGAGCACTTCACAATCATGTGGGGGGTCTCTCCACACCACCACCAGTGTGCAGCATCCACTTGGATGATGCGACGGCAGCCACAGGACAATGGAGCCAGTGCGCTCACCACACACCGGCTATTAATGGAGCCAATCGATAGAGCCAATTCGGAGGATGGGGATGATTGGGAGGCCATGATCTATAAGGGCCTATGAAGGGAATTTGGCCAGGACACCAGAGTCACACCCCTACTCTTTACAAAAAGGGCCATGGGGTTTTTAATGACCACAGAGAGTCAGGACCATGATTTAACGTCTCATTCAAAAGACGGCGCCCACTGACAGTATAGAGTCCCCTTCACTTTACTGGGGCATTAGGACCCACGCAGCCTGCAAGTTGAATGCCTCACTGGCCTCACTAACAAATCTTCCAACAGCAAGCTAGTTTTCCCATGTGGTATCATCCCTGCTTAGCTTCAGTGAGTAACCAGTCTTGGGCTGCATGGCATCGTAGCAGTGGCCTATTGATGAATTATGATGAGGACAGAAAACCTGAAGAAAGCTGGCGTATTCACTATATTGAAAGTTCATAAAAAATACATTTTCAATGCCTGAAGTTTGAAATGACCTATTTTTTTTATAATTAATTAGAATAGGTATAAGTCAGTATTTTAGCTAACTGCAAAATCTGAATAATTGATGAAAGTCTACTAATTAATCAGTGAAATAATTGCTGTGTTCATTAATCATTTTAGAATGAATTCTCAAAATAATAATTTGTTGCAGATCCACACTTGAATTTTAAATAAGACTGACATCTATATTAAAAAAAAGGTTATAAGTCCTGCAGACTGAGACACACCAGTCTATGAATGATGAATGGTGCTCTCCACAATGCCTTCGGACTTTAGGAAGTAATTTAGATTTTTTTTCTTTTATTTTCTCATGTTTTTTCCGCTTTTGTACAGCAAGTCTTACTTTTCTGCAGAGATTAGCATGCCGTCTAACATCTGTCTAATTATGTTCATATCTAAGTATCAATTTGCCTTTTCCCATTTTGCCAATTCGCGCTCGCCACAACAGGAGGCTGCATGACAGGAATAGCTGATTGTGCCAAGCGAATATTGGGCCGAGGTAAAAGGCAGATGGGTTTCAAAGCAGATCCGCCTCTCAAACGGCATTTTCAGAGACACCTTCAGGGCTCCTCCCAGCAAACTCTCAGAACGGCTGAAGTTGATGAGAAAATCTGAAACATGAGGAGTGTGGGTGCAGGAGAGCGTCTCTTCCACTCCCACTCAGGTCAATCTGCTGCACGGTGGTTCAGATCTGCTCAGTATGAAACTATGCAAATGGCAGCGCATATTTCCCTAAAGCACCGGTTTTCAGAGTAATACCTCTTCTGATTATGTGCATATATTGGGATTGTTTCATTTCTTTGCAGCAACATTTGTTTTTCAACTTCTATTGTGGGATAATAACTGCGAGTTTAGTTTTGCGCTTAAAGCGGGTAGTGTTTCTGTTATGAGGCGCTGCACATGCTTTTCAGACTGCCTTTGTGAATTGCGAGTCCTCATGAAATTATAATCAGAGATGGAATATGGAAATCGAGTCAGCGCCATTTTCATGGATGAAGCATTAAATCGTTGGGTAACACAATGTCATTCCTATGGGAATCTGAGGAGATCCTGTGTCACACAGGTGAATCCTCAGAGACTGAGATACCTGCCGCTGACAGCTCTGGCTAGATAGTACTTCCTTAGACTACCCATGTAACTCTAACCCATTAGAGCTCCCACAGTGCTCTAATGATGAGAGTGGCCCTCCTTGAGGTGACAAAACCAATCTCTCAGCTAAAGGCTGAATTATACTTCTGCGTCGAGTGATCATCGTGACCCACAGCGCATTGCCTTGCACGTAGCCATACATTTATACTTCTGCTTTCTGACAATAACAATTCCGAAACGCTAGCAGGTAGTGAGGTTTCTATTGCTGCGTCCCAATTGGCATGCTATCCATCCTAAATAGTATTTGAAAATAGAATTAGTATGTCCCAAACTGTAGTATGTATGCCCTGATGGTGTACTATTTCCGGTAGAAATTTGAAGTGTATAATTGTCCGTAGTCTAACCGCTAATACTGCCCACAATACATTGCTCTTTGGTATGCCCACACGGAATCTGCACACACAGAAACCCGCAGATTTCCACAGATTTTTAGCCCATCATTGAATCTATGTATTAACTTGTGTAAATGTGTGTAAATTTATATTTATTCAGTTTTTAAATTAATTTCACTAATATTATTGTGATACAATAATAGTAATATTAAAATGTTCATATTTACAGTTTGTAAAGTAATATTTTCTGTCTTTTAGTTGATGTATTATATGAGAGACTTAAGGTCAAGTTTAACAACTTTATTAATCCCACCAGGGGCAATTAAATTAGAGAAGTAGCATTTCATGATACAACAAACACATAAAGAGACAAATCACTTACAAACAATATTAAAAAACACAATCCATCCTTGCTATGTTTACCAAATAATTGGATATGCATTGTAAACATTAAACAAAAGTTAAAAATGTATTATTTTTTATTTCATAAATTAAGTTTTTAGTTATGATACTTCTAAAATCATTCCACATAAATCCACAGATTTTTGACAAAATTCTCAGCAGAAATAGCAAAAAATGTCCGCAGATTCTGTCTGGCCTTACTCATTGGACATGAATCCAATTAGAACTAGAGCTGCACAATATATCGTTTGAGCATTGATATTGCAATGTGTGTGTCCGCAATAGTCACATTGCAGGATATGCTATGTTGAGTTGGGATTATAGTTGTCCAAGAACCACCGGTAAAACACACTTGATTTGTGCCGATACTGGGGAATTGAATCCCAATAAAGTGAAACTTTAGCATCTGTATGTGTTTTTAAGGCTTGTGACTATGTGAGCATTTTTAGAGAGTTTAAAGAATTTTGCATTAAAAAGTTTAATAAAATTTATTTTGTTGAATAATTTATATGATGAAGACTATGTAGTTTTATTTTACATTTGCTTATTCAACTTCTGTTACTCTCTCTAGAAAACCATGAAGCATGGTTTATTTCACTGTGATATTTGCTCCATTGAGTTTATTTAAGACTGTACATTTTTATCATATGTATATAATAAATTACATAAAAATATATTTTTATTTCACTCCCTTACAAAATCATCCCAATCAATCTAAAGTAATGACTTGGCAAATAGAGCTATTTAAGTCATCTGGAGGAAATCTATATATATCGCAATGTACAGTTGAAACCAAAAGTTTACATACACTGCATAAAAAGGCACATAACCATTTTTTAAAAAGATGTTAATGTGACTAAACCTATTCTCTTTTGGTTAATTAGGATTAATCAAATTTGTTTCTGTTATGCTTAATAGCAGAATAATAAGAGAGAGAGAGAGAGATTTTTTGAGAATTTGTTATAACGTTTCTTGAAAGTCAAGTTTACATACAATAAGATTATTATGCCTCTGAAAAAGCTCAGATGATGGTGTCAAGGTTTTGGAAGTTTTTGATTGGCTAATTGACAACATTTGAGTTAATTGGAGGCACAACTGTAGAATAGTATTTAAGGAAAACCTCAAACACACTGCTTCCTTTTGTGACAACATGGTAAAATCAACAAGCCAGAATCAACAAAAAAGCCAGATTACAATTTGCAAAATTACACTGGGAAAAAGAATAATTTTTGGAGACATGTCCTGTGGTCTGATGGAACTAAGATTGAACTGTTTGGCCATAATGACCAGTGTTACTTTTGGAGGACAAAGGGGAAAGTAAGCTTACAAGCTTAGGAACACCATCCCAACTTTGAAGTATGGAGGCGGCAGTATCATGTTGTGGGGCTGTTTTGCTGCAGGAGGGACTGGTCCACTTCACAGCATAGATGGCATCATGAAGAAAGAACATTTTGTAGAAATGAAGCAACATCTCAGACATCAGAGTGAATGTTTTAGAGTGGCCATCACAAAGTCCTGAACTCAATCCTATAGAAAATTTGTGGGCAGAGTTGAAAAAGCTTGTGCGAGCAAGACAGCCTACAAAACTGACTCAGTTACATAAATTTTGTCAGGAAGAATGGGCCAAAATTCCTTCAAACAATTGTGAGAAGCTTGTGGAAGGATACTCAAAACATTTGACCAAAGTTATACAGTTTAAAAGCAAAGTAAAAAAAATTCCAAGGAAATGTATGTAAACTTTTGACTGTCTAGAAAATTAATAAAAAATAATCTCATAAAAAAAAAAATTCTCTCATTATTCTGGCATTTAGCAAATGTAAATGATTTAAGTAATCCTAACGGACATAAAATGGTAAACGTTTAGTATGATCTAACATCAGACATTATTTTTTAAAAATAGTCATGTTCCTTTTTAGTAAACTTCTGGTTTCAACTGTATATCACAGAGAAAAAAATATTGCTATGTCAAATTTTTACAATATCGTTCAGCCATAATTAGAACTACAAACTCAGGTGGAAAGTGTAAATGAACAACAAACATGGCGGATGCGCAAGACCAACCATCAAGTAGAAAGGGCTTTCGTAATGTTGTTTGAAAATACTATTAATAAATATCTAGCCAACTGGAAAACATTTAAATAATGTTTTGTGTGTTATATTTGTTATATCTGCAAGAACAATGTGAACTTTTATAAAGACATGTTTGGGAATTACCTGAATGCATAATTATTCAAAGACCTGAGGAGATTTTTCTGCATGAAAGACTTGTGAAAGGCAGAATAACCTACTGCTGCTTCTCCAATAAAGTAGGAAATTAAACATGAAAGAAATGTGGATGATGTGTTGAGATGATTGACAGGGGACTAACCAACTTAAAGGTCAGTTAATAAGTAAGTAGTATGTCTCAAAGCTTGCACACTCTTCTGTTACACACTGAAAAGTATGTTCTATTAGGAGTTTAAGTATGCGGATCATGAGTATGC
This sequence comes from Danio kyathit, assembly GCA_903798195.1. Classification (NCBI taxonomy): domain Eukaryota; kingdom Metazoa; phylum Chordata; class Actinopteri; order Cypriniformes; family Danionidae; genus Danio; species Danio kyathit. Next base: position 31,291,597 of record LR812538.1, on the reverse strand, counting down.
GAATATGTATGCGATTTGGGATGCAGCATGCTTCTACGTTCGTCTGTGTCAAGTTTCTTCATGGTTGGGGGGGGGGCTTGTTTAAACTGAAATACATGTAATGCTAACTTATTGTACAAGCAGCTCAAACTCACTCATTCAGAGGCGGAAACCATCAAATGTGCAACAACTTTAATCGTAAGGTAAACACAAAATTTTTTTTCCACCTACAGCTTCTCGAGGGGTTTCAACACTTGTTAAACACTCATGCCAATGGGATCACTCCTCTTCTGATCTCTCGGCGCCGCCCACACTCATCAATGCTACTATCCTGGCCAATCACAGAACTTCCGCTATGCAATGTCATAATGTATTGACCTCATTCTACAATGTGGAAGCATGCTTGTTTTTGCGATTCAGTTGCCTATGGGAGAAATGACCAGGAATGAAAAGCGGCAGAAAACAGTCAAACTACTTGCTCTACAAACAAGTGTGTTCATAAAGATTCCAATGGCTGTGCCCGCTCATACAGAAAGAATAAGGTCAATAGTAATCCTTACATTTTTTTAAGAGGTGTGCATCAGGGTCAGCGTAAGTCACGGCGAAGGGTATGCATGCAACAGCGCAAAGGCTGTGCCGGATCATCCGCATATACTCGACACAGAAGTATAAATCAGCCTTAATATGTACTGCACTTCAAAAGTTTGGATACCCCTCGAGTTTCTGACAGTATCAGCATAAAAACTAATAAATACAAGCACACACACACACACCACAGTTAGATTTGGCTAAGATGCATAATTATTACACTATACTTGGCAAAGGTTTCTATTTTGAAATCACATTTTGTAATTTCATTCATAAATGCTGCTAAAATAAGCTGAAATAACTGTTTACTACATCACAGACATGTATTTTAATTGCTTTATTCATTGACAAATATTTGAACAGTATTCAGAACAGAGAAAAGCTATGAAAATACAAACAAGAGATTCCAGCTGTATGAATTGAGACTAAACAAATGCTGTGCATATGTTTTACTTGCTTGACATTAATTACATGAAATAGGCTGCTTTGGAATACAATTCAGAGCACATTTCAGATGATAAAAATCATGACTAAGTATGTGATTCACTTTGGTGCTGTTTAATAGAAGGCTTTTAGCTGGTTTAATATGAATGTTTATAGTCTTCCAATATGTTTTAGCCAGTTTAGCTGAGAGGATAACTGGTATCACTAGTGACCAAGTCACCAAGACATCTTTAAACCCAATCAGCATGCCATCTTAAAAAAAAAAATAACATAAAAAATAACACAAATAATACATGCATTTTCTGAAATCTATTTTTAACCTATCTTTTAATCTATCTTAAACCTTGAACCATGTCCACTTAAAGCTGTTATTGGGATATTTAGTAACTCAGAGTTGTTTAATAAATATGAAAGACAAGCCATGTTATTGGTTATGGCAATTGCCAAAAGGGTCATTTTGAGAATGTGGAAAAATTAATGTGTATCTAAATTTGGTATGTGGAGTAGAGATCTCATAAACATGCTTGCTTTGGAGAGGATGAGATATATCAATAATGATAAATTGGAGATATTTGATAAAACATGGGGACCGATATTAGAACACCTTAATGCATTGGAAGAAATGCAAGCATAACCAATGAACCCTGTCAATAACATAGTAATTAAGGATTGAGTGTAATTGATATTCACTATTCATAATCTATAATGTTTTTAATAATGTCCCAAAACTATTATTTCACTATAAAACTATTGTCAGGATAATGCATTTTTTTTGGTAATATAAGAACAATGTTACTTTTACATTTCTTACATTTTATTTGCTTTGCATTTGTCCCTCTGTGTTCTTTTGTTCGGATGTTCTGTCATAGGTTTGTGTTATGTACTGTATTGTATTGTATTTAATATGTATTATTATTGTATTATATTGTTTTTTTTTCTTCTATATTTAGTTGTAGTTTTCTAAAATGCAAAAAGCACATACATAAAAAATAGCAGTTCTTTATTAGCATTGACTGCTCCATAAAACATCCATCAAATATTTCCCCTGTACAAAATGTTCTCAAAGAAAGTAGTGGTTATTTAGAGTATAAAATGTTGTTTTCACAGAAAAAAAGTATTTCCTGAACTATTTACTAAAGGTTTTTTTTAGAACTAAAATGGTTGTTCTGCAGTAGGGATGTAGCGGTTATTTTAAAAGAATGCATTACAGAAAAGTTCATGAAAATAATGAGAAAAAACCTTTTTGAGCAATTTGCTGAAAGGTTCTTTGCGGAAGCAAAATGTCTCTTTAATTGTATCACTGTGAAAACAGCTATTTTAAAGAAAGTGAATTGTCTGCATTCTCTCATTAATCTAGGATGAAATTTATGGAGGATTTGCTAATACTGTCTAATAACATATTTCCAAATTTTAGAAGGCAGTATTTCATGGAAAGCTCGTTTACTGATAGAACTGAACGTATCTTTATAGTCTTATATTCATTACATAGATTGACACTGCAAAGTAACATTAAGTAACATCATTTGAACATGATTGCTTCTAGATTAAATGATTTTTACAGCCTTTACACTAGTAAATGAAACCCTCTACACTGTTGCATTTCATTAAACCAGACATCTTTTCTCAACTCAAAACAATAAGGAGGATGCCACACAAAAGAAAAGCAACAGATTTTTTTTATGTTTTCCTGAGGTGACTGACTCTGAAAAGCCATCCTTTTCTGATTGTTTACTCCAAAGCAGGCAAAAAAATAAATAAATAAAAAAGGCTGAGGGACTAGAAGCTTTTGTTCTCGCACCTTTTTTTCCTTTAGCCTTTTTTTTCACTCTGGTATGCACATTTCCTGAGAGAGACTGCCATGAAAGAGACAGATTTATATCTCCTAAAGCCTCTACTGTGGCCCTGCTGTATCTGTGAGGATTTGGTATTGACTTTAAATCGTATGAAAACGGAAGAGCAAAACTGGAAGAAAGAGAAAGTTACACCACGTATCTGGGTACACGAGAACATTTATGAGCTGACTGGAATACAAGATGACATCTTCCGGAAAGGAAACAGACGATTTTTACACATATGTATGTGACCTGAGAAGTCTTTCCATCTCAGTAAGGTAAAAATCAATGATGAATTTAAAGCCTTAGACAGTCGAGGTCAAAATTATTAGACCTCTTGTGATTTTCTTTTCTTTTTCAAATATTTCTCAAATTATCTTTAACAGAGCAAGGTATTTTTCACAGTATTTTCTATAATATTTTTCTTCTGAAGAAAGTTTTTTTTGGCTAGAAGAAAAAAAAAACATTTAAAGAGTCAATATTATTAGCCCCCTTAACCAATATTTTTTTTCCGATTGTCTACAGCAGTGATCCCCAACCGCCAGTACTTTTCCGTGGATCAGTGAGTACCGGGACGCACAAGAAATCATTAATTATTTCCGCTTTATTTATTATCTGAGTCTGAATGATATTTTATTTTGAAAAATCTTTTATTTTGAAAACTCACCGTATTGTACATCCAGGTCACTTGAGCACCAAAATGCAACCCACAAGCTAGCAAAATGAGTAAGAAACAGACCTCTTCACAAAAGCAAAGTTTCTTTGCGAAGGAGAAAAGGCCCAGTGAAGGACCCACAAACTGCCAAGGAATGGATCCGCAACCCATTTATTAACAAATCAGGTGGATCCACCATGTCTGTGCAGAAGATAAACTGCTGGAGATCACAAATGATGGCGGCTGTTCACATATCGCATCTTTTCCGCGTTCATTATTTTCAATGGAGGTGGAGGCTTGTGTGTGAATATTGGGAGCGACACGTGGAAGTGGGGTGGCCCTTTTTTTAAGTTTCATTTTTTCACCTTTTGACAAGTTGTTTTGCTATAGATTATGACAGAAAAGTTATCATTTGTCCATATTCTTTTAAGTGAAGTTTATTTATAACCTAATTTCGAGAGGATCACGTGCTTATGATTTCTTGAAGCCGGTCCTGCATTATTCAATTTATGATTCACCAATCCTAAGCCACTATACAGTAAATATTCTAAGTTCTATATAATAGCCATCTTCGTTTTGAAAAATCCCCTCCTTCCACCCCTACTCCTCCTCTTTTCCTAGATGGGTGTCACGGTGGCCCAGTTGTTAGCACTGTTGCCTCACAGCAAGAACGTCACTGGTTCTAGTCCTTACCAAGCCAGCCAACGTTTCTGTGTGGAATTTACACGTTCTCCCCGTGCTCATGTGGGTTTCCCCCGTATTTTCCGGTTTCCTCCTACCATCCAAAAACATGCAACTTAAGTTAATTGACTAATCCAAATCGGCACCATAGACATGCTCCTAAGTAAGTAGCTATCTCTTAAGAGCAATCACTATCTGTTCTCTAGCTACTACAGCAGGGGAGTTATTGAGATTTATCCCAAGCTCAAACTCCCCTCTCGCCTTGCAAACGGGACTCCCCAGGCTCAAGGATCTTATGAGCTCAGGGCTCCCTCCTGGGACAGCATGCCAAACAAGCTTTATAATCAATCATTAGCTAAGAGTGAATTCTTGAATTGATTTTTTTTCAAACTAGTAAGGATTTTAATGTGATTTATGCACGTTTTGTATTCAATACTTTTATATTGTTTATGTGGCGGATGTTGTGCTCACTCTCTATTGTCAACATCCTTAAATACTTGTGCTACATGACAGTATAAAAGCTTTTTTTGTCCTAGTTTAAGATTTAAGGTGTGGAACTCTGCTCAAGTCAGATAAAGAGTCAGAGTTGACGTCATTCGCTACATTTTTAATGACGAGCGACTCACATTGACCGCGATGATAAAAAAGTTAGGGACCACTGGTCTACAGAACAAACCATCATTATATAATGACTTGCCTAATCACCCTAACTAAGTTAATTAACCTAGTTAAGCCTTTAAATAGCATTTTAAGCTGAATAATAATATCTTGATAAAAAATATCTAGTAAAATAATATCATCATGGCAAAGATAAAATAAATCAGTTATTAGAAAGGAGTAATTTCATACTGAAACTGTTGTTCATTTATTTTGGGATTGTAATTATGTTGTACAATTTTGGAAACATATTGGATCATTTATTAATGATAATATACAACAAGATGTTTCAGTTACTTTTAAATATATTATTTTTGGTTGTTATGAATCTGTCTCTACTAAAAGAAACGCTTGTTTTCTTATAAATGTAATTTATTTTCCTGTTTTTTGCAAGAATTTAGTCATTATTTAAATATAATTTCATTTTCTGAAAGTAAGAGAGCAAACAGAACCATTTCATTTTTAAACATCTTACCCTCAAGTTTATGTTCTTTATTTTTTTCTTTCTTTCTTTCTTTCTTTCTTTCTTTCTTTCTTTCTTTCTTTCTTTCTTTCTTTCTTTCTCTCTCCTGTATCTTTTCATTGACAATGTAATTCATATTCTGTATTGTATACAAATATTGATACAAACATGTCAAGTTTTTTGCAAATTAAAAAAAAATTGAATATGTAATACCTGTTGTTCTTGTTGCATTGAATTAATAATTAGAAATTAGTTATTCAAACTATAATGTTTAGAAATGTGTTTAGAAAAAAATCTTTCTGTTAAACAGAAATTTTGGGGGGAAAAAATATACAGGGGACTAATAATTCAGGAGGGCTAATAATTCTGACTTCAACTGTATGGTATGATGGTTATCACAGAATTATATGCTTTGAACTACATGTATGCCTCAATCAATCAATAAGTATCAGCGTATGCAAACCAGTCTTAGTTTACACCCAAAATGAGCAATCTGATGACTCAGACACAAAACAGTGAGTCATCTGGCTCATATGAAGCAGAAAACATTGAACTTCATCACACACACAGCCGCTCAGATCACAGCTCACTCTCAATAGCACTTGTTTTTAGGGTTGGATTTGTCTTCCGATGAATAATCTGTCAAATCGACTCTTGAATTCAATGGAACATGTAGAAGAAGCAAACGATGAGTAAGATGAAATCTAAAGAGCGCAGACAATATTCAACAAAAGAAATGTCAGGCTTCTCTTTGGAAGAGTAGAAAAAGTCATTGCATTGATGAAGCATCTGCCACATACTGAAGCATCTGGCAATATACACATCTACCCATGCGCAAGTTAAAGCAAATGTTTGAGTGTTTCCACAAGCTTCTGCGCTGTGTAAGCAAAGATAAACAAGATCACAGAAGTGTAATTTGAATAGTGGTTTTGGGATAATAAAAAGTAGTGTGTGTAAAATTTGTTTCTGGAATAAAGTAACACTGTGAGTGTGCAACATATATAATATAAAAACAAATTAAGCCATGCATTTTTGTTTTTATATGATAAATATAGATTATGTTATTTTTAAACAATAAAATACAAGAGGCTATGCTAGTTTGTGAATACAGAAAAATCCTGCACACCATTATTGTGTGTAGATAGTGTTCTGTTATTATTTGTAAAGGCTTGTCTTACATCTGCTTTGCTCATTCTAATAAAATAAAAGAGTAGATTTTAAAAAATATATATTGTATATGAACTGAATTTGAGATGCATTTGCTAAAGCAGTTATAGCCATGTTTTACATAAAACACTACTATTGACCAACCAGTATCAGAGACCAGAACTATGTATTTAGGGATGGATGGATGGATGGTTTGGATTGGATTGAATGGTTTGGATTGGGGTGAATTGGATTAGATTGGGATGGATGGATGGATGGATGGATGGATGGATGGATGGATGGATGGATGGATGGATGGATGGATGGATGGATGGATGGATGGATGGATGGATGGATGGATGGATGGATGGATGGATGGATGGATGGAGATGGTTTGGATTGGGGTGAATTGGATTGGATTGAGATGGATTAGATTGGGATGGATGGACGGACGGACGGATTGGATTGGGTTGGATTGGGATGGATTAGATTGTGATGGATATATGGATGGATGGATTGGATTGGGATGGATTAGATTGTGATGGATGGATGGATGGATGGATGGATGGATGGATGGATGGATGGATGGATGGATGGATGGATGGATGGATGGATGGATGGATTGAATGGATTGGGATGGATGGATGGACGAACGGATGGACGGATGGATTGAATGGATTGGATTGGCTTGGGATAAATGGATGGATTAGATTGGAATGATTGGATTGTGCTGGTTTGAATTGGGATGGATGGATGGATGGATGGATGGATGGATGGATGGATGGATGGATGGATGGATTTGATTGGGCTGGATTGGATTTTATGGATAGAAAATACATTTGGCTGGTGACAGGTTTTAATTTCATACTCTGGTTATTGTTACAACAACTACTGACTGTGTGTTTGAAAAAAAAAGCCTAAATAAGACAAGTGAAAGTAATTCTTCACCAAAACAAATCATTAATACTTCCATGATTCAAATCTACAAGTGGCAAGAAATAGAAAAAATGAGGATTAGTCTGATCCCTTCACACAAATTCTTTCTCAGCTGATGAACATGGAATAAACACAAGTGGTTCACAAAGCTCCCTTTCCTCTCAGTCCTCGACCTAATAGCTTTTTCCAAACCCAAAATCTTGTCGACAGGTAACATCACAGACTCAGTCATTAAAAGCAGCTCTTTCACCTGTGTCCTTTCCAGTGTCACAATTGTGAGACAGCTTCCTAGACGCTCTAATGAGCCTGTGCCTCTCTTTCTCCTTTTTCATGTAATAATGATATATCTATCTTTGGCCCTTTCAATTCTTACATTTGATTATTAACTTACAACAACAGCAGTGTTCCCTCCGACCACAACTGAGGACAATAAATTTCAAAGTCATCATTCACCCAAAAAAGGTAAAAATGTCAGCATTACCTGCACTTTTTTTCTAAAGGTTTTAATAAATAAAACTGAGCAGAAGTGTTGTTTTTAGATCAATTAACTTAAACTGTATGGACAAAGCAGTTGAAAAATTTCTCAAATATTTTTTCAGATCATACAGGTTTGAAAAAACTTGAAATGTCGGTAACAATGATAAGCTCTGGACTTTTTTTTGTCTATAGTGATCTAAAGTGTTTCCCATTTTGTGGGCCATATTCATCAGATGTTAATTCAATGCACATGACATCTGAAAGCAGCGACTATGTGAAGCAAATATAATAGAAATGTCACAGTGCTTTTACAGCTGACAAACTGAAGAACATTAACTCTGCAGGTTATGCAATGCAGAATTAATTTCCAGTCATCATTTTTGACAAATTTTCAATCGCAATTTTTAATTTCATGCCATTTTTGTGTACCTCGTAAAAATGTGTGTATTGACCAACAGAAATCTGCTCATTTTTAAAGTGATGTCTGTGTGATTGACGATACTGTATGATACTGTACGATTCATACTGTACATCAGTGCATTATGTAGAATAGATGATACACCTTTTTTCCTCCTAAAATATCGCTAATGTGACTTCAAATTTTGTTTTTATGCCATTTACAATATAGAAATGCAGGTGGCTCTTCATTTCAGCAGGTTTGTGAAAAGTTTAATATTCCAAATAACAGCTTTTTCCGTTATCTCCAAATTCGGGATTTTGTGCGTAAAATGTTCCCTCAGTTTCCGGCATCGCCTCCTAGCTCCTCATTTGATAATTTACTGGAGAGGCCCACAATTCGGAAAGGGATAATATCATCACTCTACAATAAAATTATGGCACAAACTGATACATCCCATTCCCAAATAAAACCGGTGTGGGAAGACGATCTGGGAATTACAATTTCAGATGAGGATTGGGAATCAGTCCTATACAGAATTCACAAGTCCTCTATCTGTGCAAGACATGGACTTCTGCAGTGCAAAATTGTGGATCGTGTACACTGGACTAACCTAAAGCTCTCAAAGCACTTTCAGCATATAGATCCTGCCTGTAATCGCTGTAATTCCACCCCAGCACATATGTTTTGGCCGTGTATAAAGCTTAATTGATTTTGGGACACTATTTTTAAAACTATATCTGTTTTTTTGGGTATATCTATCTCCCCTTGCCCACTGATTGCCATTTTTGGAATTTTGCCCGCGTCATATAATCTTACAAAAATACAATCTGATTGCATAGCTTTTATTGTACTCCTAGCCAAACGACTAATATTGCTTAGGTGGAAGGATCATAAACCTCGAACCCCAACACAGTGGATCCGTGATGTTCTCTTTTCCTCAAAGTTGGAAAAAAATTTGACTGTTTAGAGGTTTATCAAACCAGTTTAAGAAACTTCGGGACCCATTTAGGAAATATATCCAAGAACATGCTTTATTGTGAAATATAGACCAAGTCCTTGCTTCAGCAAACTGATTCTTTTTTCTTTTCTAAATGCAAAGTAGAGTGTATTGTGTGATTGTATAATTTTAGTTTTTGTTAAGCCACATTATTATTTTCCTTTTTATTTGTTGGTATGTGTTGTTTTTTTTGTTTTGTTTTGTTTCCTTTCTCATTGTATACGCTTAAGTTGATATTGTCTATACGTTTTGAAATATAATTTTTTGTTTTTGTTTCTTTATTTTAGTTTTACTGTAATTTGCCATAAAAGTCATAAAGAAAATAAAAAAGAAATAAAAATAAAAAAAGAAATGCAAGTGGTAAGATTTCCGCAGGTTTGACAGACCCCTTGGCCTAAAAACACAAGAAAGCTCCAGAAAGCTCATCTAACTGTCAGTCTTACATGTAACTCATTCTTGCTTTTCCTGCAACTCTTGTCACACCGTCACCTTCTAACCTCATGGAAAGTGTTTTTCTATAAATACCCTGACAGCTGGCTGGTGCTGTCTAATTAAGAATTGATCAGGCCGCGAACACCTCACAGGTCCATTTTAGATCCCCCACCTGAGCCATTTCGTCTCTTCATATCCACATTCAAAGCTAGTAGAAGATGAACATAGTCATTTATTACACCATAAACAGCCTCCATCTTTTAAGATTATCCTCGGTCTTTGACTGGAATCAATACTCCACAATCATGGACCTGTCCTTCTGCTTGACAGTCTTAGATTCCAGTCTGCATTCATTCATTCATCTTTAACCAGATTCGTATTTTGGGGGCTCTTTGAAAAAAGCTACAAGTGAGATTGATTTGTTTCTAGTGGACATGCCATAAACCTGCCTCCTCTACAGGGGTGTCAGAAAAGCTTTGAGAACACTCGCTGCACCATTGGACATTGCTGTCACGGTCTTAATTGACTGTCAATTGTAAACTCAAATAAACAACAGAAGTCGGTGGGGTGGATGATGAACCAGAATCTCAAAGCTTGTTATTCTGGTTGGTTTTGGTGGCAAAATGTCACAGCTCAGCTGCTCGATCTCTTTCTATGAGCTGGAATTAATGCCATTGGTTTGGTTCAGACACTTTTCGAAGGTTAATTACTTTGCTGGATTATGGAGAGGTGGTCTTGCCACCTACATTAATTAAGAAATGTGCTCGATTTATGGCTAATCCTGTTAGAATAGGATCAATCTGAAAGCAATACCCTTGATTCATGTTCTGATCCACATTTGTGGTGATTTTTAGAATGTAGTTAATGAAATAAAAAAAAACAACAAACATAATCCCTGTTTGATATTTAAAAGCATAACAAAATGACTAAGGCAATGGGAATTATTTAAAAGTATAGTAATCGTTTTGTCATAGACATGCTGATATTCAATAATTCAATATATCGAGATAATAAACATGCACAATATTGATATCTTGGGCTCTTCAAAATACAGTAAATAATTATTTATTATTTAAGAGTGCTTTTAAAGAAGATTCACATTGTATTAGCAGTGATTTTTATCATCATCACCAAATGCTTAAAGAATTAACAAGCTTTTTATTTTCAAACATTAACATGTTAACATCAGATAATTGAACTAAACTCACGATGGAATCTACAAAAGCTTTTCTTAAACTTAGGCGATCTTAAATTCTTAGTTAATTCCAAATAATTAAAGTCAAAAGTTGTAACTGTCTTATTAAATGTGGATAATAACTTCAGTTGTTTGTTTTTAACAAATTTTAAAATATTAACTAATTATCGTGGCTATTTCTCACTGTTGATTTGAATGCAGGAAGTACATTTACTAAGGAGACTTCATTGTAAATTGTTACCTGTTGTTACCTTTATTGTTCTTTTGCAATTTGTTTTAAACATTTGTTTGCTTTGAACATGTACAATGTGCAACTATGTACTATGTAGGGCTGCACAATATATCACTTCAGCATTGATATCGCAATGGGATCTTTAGCAATAGTCACATCATGAGTATACGCAATGAGTCTGAATTATAATTTAGCATTCTGCAAGTGTTTTTTGAGGCCTGTGACTGTGTGAGAGTTGTTAGTGTTAGAAAATGTACCATTTGTAACTTTGAAAGATTACTAACAATTAATATTATTTAATTGTTTATAAAACAGAGACTATGCAGTATGATTTTACATCTGATTATTCAATTACTGTATACCTGAATACAGTTTGACTCTTTGGAAAACAATAAAACGCTGTTGTTTAATTTGCATATTTTCTTTATTGAATTTATCTATGCTTCTAGATTGTTAAAATCATTCAATGAATCATCTTAATCAATCTAAAATAATAAATTCTTTCAAAACTGTTTTTCAACTCTAGAGAAACTGTATTCATATGGCAATGTATTTCGCAGAATAAAAAACTATCGCAATGTGTAATTTTTCCAATATCGCGCAGCCCTGGTACTATGTACACTTTTTTTGGTTATTGTAACTCCTAAAGTAATATTTCCAGATTTAAAAGTATGCCAACATTGACTGAAAAGTGGGACACAAAAATGAGAGAAAGAAAGTCAAGAAAGTCTGTCATCATTTGCATAAAGTTGCAGGATTCTCAACTTTGTCGCGTCGCTAGACATGTCCTCCACCAGTTCCTGGTACTTAGCGCATTTTCTCTTATTGGCCTTCTCAATGCGCTCTTCCTAAAGCTCCTTCAGCTCCAGAATGATTAGCCGTTACGAAGCTTCAGAGGTAACTATCATATTTTTTTTTTTTCATATATGACTTGCTGTTGCAATGTGATGCAATGTGCAATGTAACCATCAAACAAACTTCTTGGCTTTTTTTAAAGCATGTGAAGTTCGCAATACTGCTGACAACATAATGTGTTGCTCTTGAATTAATGATTTATTGGTTTGATGCTAATGACACTGACATTTTACACACAACTAAACACAACGCTGAAAAATGAACTGTGATTGGTTGCTTATTATGTCAGTCAGAAGACCTTGGGGCGATCATTGGACAATGAAAGCTATAATGAAGTCCAGACCTTCTTTATTATGGAAGCCTACAGAAGGCTGACAGGTTGATTGATGATGAGACACATACAGTACAATCACAACTGTACTTATCATTCATAATTCCTGAGCCGTCATGCTGTTTTGTTTTGAATTCATGAAGAAAGCCTGTGATGAGTTGTACTCTGACTGATTATTGTGCTGGTTTTGTTTCTGACTACTGCTGTATGACAAGGGTATAATGTAAAACATCTTTCAACAGAAACTAAATCAACCTTCTTAAGCAGCAACAACGCATTACGCCTTTCCCAACTTTGAGTCTGTGCAATGATGGAGTGAGCTGCAATTGGCTTTTATTTGCTCCTTCTCCTATCATTGTCTAGCTTTCATGGATAACTTCAAACTAATTAATCAAGCAATGAGAATGATGGAAATGGTCATTGTATTGTCCTATCTTGTCTTTTCCCCAGAACGTCCCTTGCAGTGCTGACAAAGGCCTTTTGAAAGACACTCTGTTATGAGCAGATAATATTTTTTGAAAAAGGAGGGAATATTCTATAAACATATCTTTAGGGAAGTGTGTTTATTTCCACAACCTCGATTACATTCACTTTGCCTTGCACCGAATTTGTTTTCATATCATCTCATCCAGGCCCCAAGCTGTCTCGCAGTGAGGCCCCATTTTCAAAGCGCTTGAATTTCTTATCCAAAAATTTAAATAAATGAATAAATGAGTCTCACTTTGCACATCAAAATTGCATTTAGATGTTTTATATGTAAATTCGAAACACTGTGGACTTAATGCTTCATACTGTCAGTGCAAACGCAAGGAAACAAAACATAACGATGTGCCTCTCTCAGTCTTGAGAATTCTTAAGAAGCCCATTTGACTGGAGAACATCATTTTAGTGTGATTATAAACTTGTGTCCCAATTAAACTGCCTTAAGAGATTAGATTTGAGCTCCTCCTCAGTCAAGCCCTCTATTAAGAAAGCATGATATTGAAGAAAAATATGTTATGCAGTATCATGATAAATATGCTGTGTTTGATTGGCTTTGTTATAGGCCATTTCAATGTGGTCCTGTCATTGGCCCTTTTTCCTGCTTGTTATCAAACAATTTCATAACTGTAACAAGAGGCAATTCAATCATAACTTAATATTAAAGCAGCTATCATAACATTATGTATCAATATGTGACTTTTTGAATTCTCTGAAGCTATAGAAATTAAAAATGTAAAACAGGAAATACATTAGGACCATTGTTATTGTTTACATCCCTCAAAATGGTCTATAAAAGAGCATATAAAACTATTTCTGGAGAAATTTAGAACTTACCCAAGCCACATACCTACTATTTACAGTGTTTCTGCAGGTTTCACACCAAGTCAAATTTAAGACTTTTTCAAGACCCCTTTAAGACCAATATAAATAAAATTGCAGACTTATACAGGGGCTAAACACTAAGGATTTCTTCTAATGTACCAATTGGGCCATCGGAAAATATTTTTACCTGCAAATTAATTATTTCTTAGCCATACGTTTTAAATAATGTGTCAAAACAAGCTAACCCTAGTTTAAAAAATGACTGACAAGCTTTAAAAACTAATAAACTAAATGTGCAACAGTCTAAATATATGGAGACCTTTAAAACAAATGTTATTGTAAAGAATATAATTAAACCATATTGTTAAGTAGTTATAAAATAGAGTGATTGGATAGGTGTTGGTCTTATTGGTTAGCTTCACATGAACATAGAAAATTTAAGACCAGTTTAAAATAATTTAAGACCTACAAGACAATATCTCAGTAAATTTAATTCTTTTTAAAGACCTAAAATTTTTATTTTTTTTTTAAAAATCTGAATGCACGGACACCCTGTAGATATCAGAGAACAGTTGAACTTATGGAATCAAAGCACTCCGTAACAACTTTAAGACACAGTATAAAATCTATGCCATCAGGAAGCCGCTTTTACATGTTCGCTCACTTCTCACTTTCACTTCTCAATTACTGTATAGGGTACAGGAGTACTGACCACACATTTTACAAGATAAGACATAAGATTTATCCTCCAGCATCTTTGACATCTCTCCTCCTTACTCTTGTCAAGTGTTCAGTGAAATGACTCACAAATTATACAAATTACTCAGATAAGCAAGTATAATCACTGAACAGTTCAAAAAGACCAATTACAGGTCTAAATTTAGCTCAAAATAAATCACATTTAAGAATAAATCTAATTTACAGCATCATCAGGGAGAAGAATAAGAAGAACCTGATCAAAAAAAAGCTTGTAATGCAGAGACAATTCCAAAAACAAAATCTGCATAGATAACCAGCCAGGATTCAAATTAGGAATGTCCCGATCAGGTTTTTCTGCCCTCGAGTCCGAGTCATTTGATTTTGAGTATCTACCGGTACCGAAACCCGATCCGATACTTCTATAATACATAAAAAAAGAATAAAGAAGAGCAAAGAAACAAATCTAGGATGTTCCTTGTTTTTTATTTAATTCACCTTATTTTGGACTTGTGCAACAGTAAATATAATATAAAACAAATAGCACCTCAACTTAAAATACCCGGTAGGCAATCCCAAGTTTACATATCTCACAGTTTGCTATGGCAATGTTGACCACATCAACTTTATAATACCTCCAGACCACAGACATACTCGCGCTTTCCACTTCAAGCTGCTTCCGTGTTTTACTTTGCCGGTGTTTAACTAATAGCGTCTCTACAACAATGTGATGTCATGTCGCACATGTTGCTGTTTATGTATTAGGGGTGTCAAAATTAATTGTTTCTTCGGTGCACCGCGATGCAGATGCAGACAATTCAGTATAGGTCAAGTAATAAGCATAACCGGTTATTCTGTACTGACGTCATTTATCTCATAAGCGCTATGTCGCGCTAGCTTACTATAGCGAGGGAGGTGAGCGTGAGTAATTAAAACACTCCAACTACTTAAAAACGCAGAAACTGCGCACAATTCATTGCTTGTGAGTTTGCTGGACAGTCTTTCACTGACACTGAACAGCAGAAGCCCCTATTTCACTGGGATTGAGAAAATAAAAAGTAAACTCCATTTCTCTCTCTCTCTCACTGTGGACCTCTGACCTGTTGGTGTGAGTTTTCCTCTCCTCTCAGTTGTTACAGTGTTACTTCTTGATACGGACACGAGCGTGTCTGCAGAGCGAGTTTTCTCCACAGTGTCTATCATGGATTAGCTGTGATGCCGATGCCGTTTATCAGTGTTTATCATCGGTGAACAGTGCCAGAGCATTAGAGCTAATCAGAGCCCTTTCTGTTGAGCACGTGACCAATCATAGGAGTGTAAGAACTCGCATGAAAAGGCTCAGTAAGCTAGCAGGACATTTACATTTGTTTATTTGCTATGAATGCTCATGTTGTTCGGTGCCTGTACTTGAGTTTTTAAAGATCCATCTGACTGCTTGTATTAAAATTGCATTACAAATAACATATAAATATAAACATATTTATATATTTTTTTGTGCTGTGAAGTAAAATATAAAATTGTGTATGGAAAGCATCATCAATGCACCGTGATATTGAACTGCATGATAATCGCAACTGAACCGAACTGTGAGACCAGTGTAGGTTCACACCTCTATTTATATATATATATATAACCGCGTGATCAGGCCTGATTTCTGATCACATGATCAGGTCTGGTCATCCCTAATTCAAATGCTTTTAGACATACAGAAGTAGCACATGTAACGTTAGCATAATATCTTAATACGCAAATCCAACTAACATGAAAAATTTACCAACTCTGTGGGATTTTTATTTTGCACAAAACATTCAGTGTACTCTAAATGGCATGTGCTGGAACCATAAAAACAGTTAAAACAGACTCACATCATAATCATACACACAAAAACAATTGAAATTTTCCAGAAAATGAAGACTTTAAATGTCAACTTAATTTAAATCCGCGAGAAAAAAAAGTTTAATCCTTGGGTATTGTGGAAGACATTTTGATTTCTCTGATCTGAGTGAATGGTGGTCTCTTAAATGAGGCCTCCTGCTAACTGTCAAACACTTAAAGTGGATCTACGTGGGCTAACATCAACGATTTAAAAATCCCAGACAAAAGTTGTCATTATCACAGCATAAATCTCTCATTTGATGCAGTCGCAGCAGGCTTTGAGACATAATGACTGCTGCTGGATTTACAGGCACTGCATGCTGCCACTGTAAAGTGGCTTAACTGCCGACCGCTTTTATAGCCCCAATGGTTTATTTTAGCAGGATGTTAAGGTAGCCAGGAAGGCACACAGGTCTAAAGCAATAACTCTAAGTTTATAGCAGCGGACCATGACCACATAACCTGCAAGATGCTAGAACAGGTCTTTTTCACAAATCCAGTGAGGGACGAAAAGGCTTTTATTTGTGTCCTCGACAGCATGTTATTCCATACTCCTTATCGTTTACAAAGCGGGGATGTTGGTAAAAATAGAATTACAAATTATTACAAAAAATCTGGAGTATGGATTTCTCCCAGAGCATGTGTGAGAACTGACCCATTTATTATGTGGTCTGAAATAGCCCGAAGGAAAGCGGTAACTGCAAAGAAACTTTTTTTCCTGGTTTCCCCGAGCTTTAATTTAGTGAAACAACTCTAGAGAGCAACTAAATGTGCTGCTTTTTACCAAGCTCTGCTTTCTCAATGGGACTAAGACTGAGTAGCAATACTTTCAAGATCTCAGCAAAACGTCTGTATTTCTTGCTAGTAAAAGCGTTTTTTGGTTCCAGAATGCATAGCCCAGCTCATGTGGCCACGAATGGCAAAAAACACGAATACAAAAAAACTCTCTTGCATGTTTGATTTTTAATTAACAAACAATTTAAAAATTATTTGCCTAAATAGCAAAAAGGACTGCAGAAAGACTGATTGTTGTTATTTGCATTACTACATAATGCTACAATAGTAAGGGTAGGGTCAGTGATGAAACAGGTTTCAAGCATCCAAAAAAGTAAAAATGCATTACCATAATACATTTTAGTCTAGATGTACAGTACAGAAGACTCGTGCTCAAATATTTTTAGTGTAACAATGGTTTATTTTAATTAATTAATTAATTAAAAATCTCCACAGAAATATTTAAAACAAGAATCATTCATTCATTTCCCTTCGAGTTAGTCCCTTTATTTATCAGGGGTCGCCACAGCGGAATGAACCGCCAACTTATCCAGCATATGTTTTACACAGCGGATGCCCATCCAGCTGCAACCCAGCACTGGGAAACATCCATACACTCTCATTCACACACATACACTACGATCAATTTAGTTTTATTTAATTCACCTAGAGCGCATGCCTTTGGACTGTGGGGGAAACCGGAGCAACTGGAGGAAACCCATGCAAATACAGGAAGAACATGCAAACTCCACACAGAAATGCCAACTGACCCAGCCGGGATTTGAACCAGCGATCTTCTTGCTGTGAGGCGTCAGTGCTAACCACTGAGCCACCGCGTCGCCCTAGAACAAGAATCATTTGATGACATGGTAATCAGGACTTTACATTAACACCCACCAACCCGCCAAATGAGAGTAGATTTCAGCTCTGGTGGGTTAGACAGACACCTCCACTAGCCACTTTGGCTGGTTGGAAATCATTTTTTAAATTGTAGTTTTCTTAAAAGCAGGGTTTGACAATAAGCATGGCTCAATGTGATCTTAGAATCGAGAAGCAGCACGACTGACAAAAATAACTGTGTTTGCGTGAGCAAAAGAAAGCAGGTAAATACCGAAAGAGGATGATCACTCGCGCGCACAGGTGATGTGATGTGAGAGACTGTTAAAAAGCGTGCGCGCTCCCGTTTACTTGCGCGAAGCAACCGTGCCTAGAGGAAGCGCAGCTGGTGCAATTGGTTCCTTTTGAAATAGACTGGAAAAGAGCGAGGATCGTGGACACACAGTCCTGCTGCTTTTAAGAGCTCAAGATTTATAAAAAATTACACATTCTTTTGTAAGCAGCAGCGGCCACTGCTTTCATTTTAATTATTCTTTGAACAGATTATTAACAGGCCTATATGAACCGTGTGCGTGTGATCATCCTTTCATTATCAAACACGGTATGTTTCACCTGCTTCATTTTGCTTACAGTTATTTTTGTTAATATGGTTTAATTATATTTTTTTTACAATAACATTGCTTTAATGGGAGATTACTCCCCGTTTATGTGTAGTTAACTGGTGATCTGAGGCTTTTAGTCAGGACAGATTACTGTGTATATTTTAGATACATGACAATAATTCTTTTTTTAAATGTAACGTTTTTTTAAAGAAAAGTTTTGTTAAATTAAAAAGTGCACATATACAGCTATATTTTCCTTGTTTTGACACATTAAAAAATGTGGCTAAGAAATACTTATTTGGTGTGGTCAGAGATAAATTTGGTAAATCCTTAATTTTAAGCCCTGAAAAGTCATGTGAAATAAAACTGATTGTATTGCGACACAACCCATTTGCTCACGCACACTGAGCAAGCTAATACACAATACACACAATAAGTTAAATGAACGAGAAGGCACAATGTAACAAACGCATTTAAATCCGTAAACAAAGCAATTTGCGTCGCGCTTTCTACGTGGCATTAGATGCGATATGAGAATATAAAGAGTTAATCTGATACAGTACAAGAGGTGACAAGTAACAAAACACAATTAAATACAGAATTTGCAAGCTAGAAAAATCAAGGAGGCAACCATTTTAATCGCACTTACTTGCACCTGTGAAATGGAGGAAGAAACTGATCCATGATGCACTGATCCATGTACTGACATAGTCCCTTACATCAATAGTCTTTTCTGATCCTTCCTTTAACAAACGGCTGACGAATGCCCCGTTGTAAGCATGTAGATTCCAGAAGCACTTGAACTGCACAAGGCTGGGCTATAATGCTGAGGTATTTTTGCAAAAAAAAAAAAAAAAAACTCAACCACTGACTCTTCAGTTTCATCTTTGGGTAGAAAAAACAGCACTAACTTTCCCTCACACTTTCAATATTATCCAGCTGAGCACAGCGTTGATTCAACCGACGACTGCTACAGTGCGTGTCTAGCTCCTTTTTCTTTGCTAGTGGGCGGGGCCGCAGGTTTCAATTTTCCCGAGTTTGCGCTGGGCGGGGCTTAAGTTTCATATCCACGTCATGCCGAAGCGGCTAAAGACTCGTTATCAAGACAATTCATTTGAAGTACTAGGAGTCGACTCTTTTATAAATGACTCAATAGTTTTAAACATGGTGCACTTTCAGATTTAAGCCTTAGCTGGATATTTCACTTCACTTAGAGCTGTGTTACACACTACATGGAAGGTCATTCTCAAAAACCCATAATAGGGGCTCTTTAATGATAAAGTTTCTGTCAAATCCTAGTTGATTTACTAGATTATTAGTAAATTATTAGATGGTAAATCAATATCAGATGGTAAATTAATAGCTAAATTATTAGATGTGCTATTTTTTGTTTATTTTCACAAACATTAATAATATTTTATTTAAAGAAAAGAATACATTTCTAAAACGGTTAAATGTTCATTTAGGCATCAAATCACTACACAATATACAACATATATTGATTTTAGAACACTGTTAACATTGTTACAAATTCAATAACTGCAATTATTAATTAACATTAGGTTGGTTCTGAATGACTGCAAAGGTAATCTAAATGTAAAAATATAGGAAATCATCACCACATTTAAATATCCAATTTACCTCCTATTCCAGCTGATGAACAATTTAATACTTCAAATGATTAACAATCGATCAACCATTTATATTAGTTCACAGACAAGTGATTCCTAAAAGTAGCATTACAGAAATTAATCAAAGAATGCCTCAGATAGTACATTGGTGGCTTGTTCTGTGTAAATGTTGTGATAAGCATTACAATTATTCTCTGTGTGATCAGACAGGAGAACTAATCAGGAGGGCCTGTCATGCTTAATCTCTGAACTGCCTCTCGACTGCTTCTGGCTCAGTGGTCTAAGAAGCATCTGCTTCCCAAAATAATAAAACAAAAGTGAAGAGGGAAACCAAGCAAAAACGTATCAGAGAGAAAGTAATTTCGCATTCCTTATCGATGGGCCTAGAACTGGCGACGTATCCTCTGTTTAACCTTCTGTCTGCAGGATACAGCATCTGCTGTTCAACCAGAAACATGTAACAAAACTACATTTAGGAAACGCACTTCCGCTAGACAGTCCACAGGGAAACGATCCCAGGGGTCTCATTAGTTTGGGTTTATCGAGAGCTGAATATATCTGGGAAGGTCTGTGCTGTAGCCCACTTATCATTGAGTCTCACGGAAATTGAGGTCGGAGCCTGCGAGAGGCAAGGAAATGCTTTTTATTAGAGAGCTTATGAATGCTTGGCAATGTGAAAGCTTAACTGTTTACAACAGCAAATCCTTATGTTCTGAAATATGACTAGGCATGCGTGCATTCAGACGCTTTCTATAAAACAATTCCCTTTCCATTCATTCCCTTTTGTTTCATCTGTGATTCCTGTGGCCAAACCTCAGGGGACAATTAGCGCTAGGCTAACATTAAAATGTAATTATCATGGCAATAAATTATGATTAACTGCAGGGCTGTCATATTCTCGACGGAGCCGCTACCGCCTCAGAGTGGAGCTGGAGGTACACACTCATCCCTGAGGGGCTTCAGTCAGCACTGCAAAGGGCAAAACAGCGTTCACTCAACCTTAGCCAACCACTTTCTGCGTAATGTAACTGGGCGATGGAAGTTTATGAGTTGTGAAAAGGACTGTAAAGTTGACCCCTGAGAGAACAGCAACAGTTGTATATGCTGACGTTTGGCCATCTTTTTTTCCAGGGCTGGGTAAGAAAAAAGACTTTATTTATTTAAACTTTCTGATTTTTGATTAATAAAAACACACTATCTTTTACTCCCGGAAGAATTGAATATGTTTTCACTCAGATGCTAAAGATGTGGGGTTAGTTCTGAAATTGCTTGCTTAACTGCATAGTTTAGAGTTCTGATGTTAATTATTTACATTCATAAATTTTTAATTTACCAAAAGCACCCATAAATCTACATCTGGCTACAATCTACAAAAAAAAAAAATCTCCAAATTCTCCCTGAACAACACACCAAATATGCTAAACATCCAAATATCTTTATTTGATTGTTGTTTATATATAAGGGTGAACTTGTGAAACGCTTAATGTAATCAGACTTGAAATTATCTAATTAATAATTATATTTATATGCTATATATTGGTTATCAACTTCTAAATAGGAAGAGTTATCAGTATTGAAAAAAATAAACATCTATAGTGCATCCGGAAAGTATTCATAGCGCTTTTTCCACATTTTTTTTATGTTACAGCCTTACTCCAAGATGGATTCAATACATTTATTTCCTCAAACTTCTACACACAACACCCCATAATGACAATGTGAAAAAAGGAGTGGCTTCACAACAACTAGGTGAATGTCCTTGAGTGGCCCAGCCAGAGCCCAGACCTAAATCCTATTGAACATCTCTGGAAAGATCTGAAAATGGCTGTACACCGTTGCTTCCCATCTAACCTGATAGAGCTTGAGAGGTACTGCAAAGAAAGTGGGAAAAAATTCCCTAAGGCAGGTGTGCCAAGCTTGTGACATCATATTCAAAAAGACTTGAGGCTGTAATTGCTGCCAAAGGTGCATCAACAAAGTATTGAGCAAAGGCTGTGAATATTTATGTACATGTGATTTTTTCAGGTTTTTTATTTTTAGTAAATTCTTTTTTCATATTATCATTATGGGGTATTGTGTGTAGAATTTTGGAGATATAAATGAATTTAATCCATTTTGGAATAAGGCTGTAACATAAAAAAATGTGGAAAAAGTGAAGCGCTATGAATACTTTCCGGATGCACTGTAGATGTATCCCTAGTCAATTTGGTTGTTTATCTTTTAACGCTCAACCCTGTTCTGTACAAACAGGCAGTGACTTCTGAAAATTCATAGTAGTGATATATTAACAAAACCTCTATACAAGATGTTTAACAAACCAACAAGATAACCATTTGTGTATCCGAACCAATAATGAACAGAAAATGTTTTAAAATGTAAAATGTTGCTAACTGCTCCTGATTGCTGTAATAGTTCTAATACCTTTTATGAAACTTGATTACTTTATAAGCCAAGCTAGGGCTGCACGATATTGGAAAAATCTAATATTGCGATATTTTATGTTTCTGCGATAAATATTGCGATATGAGTATATTTTCACAAGATGGTTTTAATAGCACTATTTGATGGTTTTCTGGGGAGTCTAACAGTATTCAGGTACAAAACTTGAATAACCGCAATGCAAAAAAATGCTTTTCTAACCTGTTTGGTCTCATTTCCAGTCCAAATATTAAAAAATTCTTAGAGCAAGTAAAAATATTTTTTTTCTTCACCATCAGAAGAAATGTGTTAAAATTAAGAGTTTTTCCTTGAAACAAACAAAATTGTCAGTGGGGTAAGTAATCTTGTGTTCACTTTACTAGAAACATGACAAACATTCCAAGTAAGATTTTTTTTTTTCAAAAATCATATAAATTCTATATAAAAACAGTGATTATAACTCTGTAGCTCCTACTCAACTATAATTCAGACTCAACATTGCATATCTTTGCGATGTGACTATTGCGGATGCTCACATTTCAATATCAATGCTAAAATGATTTATTGTGCAGCCCTGGCACAATACTGCTCATAATAAGTTGACATGGAAATGCTGCTAGGGCACAACTGCACCATGAAACAGTCTTCCAAACATAGTGCCACAACTCCCTCTATTGTTATTAAGTTAGAAGAAAAACAGACTATAATGAGCGTGTAGTCACTGTAATATGAATTTAGTCTTAAATAGTTGATGCCAATGCATGGAACATCAAGACACTGCCAATACAGTAACCATCGTAGCACATTCTCACATTCTAATATGCAGATTTGGTGCTCCGCAAGATCTTATCAAATTTTAAAAGAAAGTAAAATGTTATCATGTTTTTCAGGATTCTTTGATTACCAAAGAAACATTTACTTGAAGTAGAAATCTTTATCAACATTATAAATGGCTTCACTGCTACTTTTGCATCAATGCTATACATGTAGCACAGTGACTCAGAGATCAAACCAATAGAAACTGGAATCAAATCAAAATGAAAGCTCATGAATATGAATCAAATCAGGAAATCTGATTCGACACCCATCCCTACCCTTTTGTCACATACCAATCAAACACATGCACATCTAAGCCACTAGGAAATGGCTTCAATGGCAGGATGTTTGGATTCAGACTTGCCACACCCAACATCACCCATCTTCTTGTTGCTACTCATTAGGAACAAAGGACCAAGCAGGAGCTACAGCAACAAGCTCTCTTTCATTCCAAGGTGTACAGATGCTCTCCTAGACTAGCAGACCCACCTGATCAGCTACCTACATCCGCAATGGCTTCCCCCCAGACATGTAGTTCTCTCTCCCTTCCTCTCAAAAGACATTATTCATCCCCAAGAATCAGATGCTGTGTCACCTGCCAGTGTTGCCAGCCATTGAAACCCAAGCGCACAGCTCCAAATGAAGATGTGAAAAGCCAATCTACGTTCCAGCAGGAGAGGGAAGTAATTTTCTCTTCCCGCCTCTCTATTGATCTCAGCATGGCTGATTCAGAGCCCTGCTGCTTTCTGGGCACAGAAACTAAAAAGAAATGCCCTCATTGGGAGGAGAAAGCAAACAATTGTCATTACCTTCATGACATATTTAAAATCCTACAGAGGACAAACAAGCCTCGATATGCATCAGATTGTGAAGTATCTCTTGTATTTCATGGTTCCCCTCACCGAAGGATCACCTCTCTGGGCATTTATACTCCATGATAAATGACTTACTGTTTCAGGGAATATCCTTGGTTACTCTCTCTTAGGCATATACAAAGGCGTTTGGTTATTTGATAAAGCATAATACATGAGTTTACACATCCTTAAGGAAACTTCTACTTCTACTATATTTTCTGACCTTATCATACATATAATACACAAAAAACCCAAGGCCAGAGCAACAGGTATTTGAATTAAATAGTCTGTTTTTCAAGTTTGGAAAAGACTTGCTAACTTTCCTCCCAGAGATGACTGGAAGCGCACAAACAGTCATCAAATATCAATGTGTGGCAGTAAATCTTCAGCTCAGTGCCCAGAGGAAAACGGCACCTTACCTCAGTGACAGATGTGTTGCTGAATAACTTTGGCAAGATGAGGAGTAAACAGCCAATGGGCTGGTGCCACATTAGAGACAGATTATCAAGATGCCATGCTGCAGGGAAGTTGGTCCTCCTTGCGAACCTGTTGATCCAGCCATAAGAGTTTAGTCAGTCTGCATGCTCGAGAATAAAAGCTACAATCTTTAGTTATTGCCACTCAACCAGAATTAGGAAAATTGGCATTTATCACAGAAACTCTGGAACAACAACGGTGAAGTGTTTTGCTTGATTGCACAGGACTGATGGCTCATGGTATGATTCTTGTGTTAATTGACATCGCAATTTTACAGTAATCTGCCTTGAGCCTTAAAGATGAAGTAGTGTGTAATTTGTGAGTTACCAGCATAACCAAACTGAACTGAAAAAATAATGTATATTCAAACAGGTTCCCTGAAGTACTCCTAGGATCCGTTCTTCATACGTGGATTACTCAATTAGCTGGATTTGGTTATTGATGATTTGACATGATCCAGGATTGTTTTGTTCTTCAAAGCTCATCTGAGAGTTGTTGTCATAGTAACAGTTCTGGTAGATCAAACCTGCTCGAGAGAAGGCTTATTTCATATAAACAAGATTAGATCAGGTCTTTTCAAGCAAAGAAAATACTGAAAGTACGTACAGAGTGCTGATATTTTCTTACAGTAGTAGGTGTACTTGGGAAAATAATAAATAGTTTTAAAAAATTATATACTCCAAAGGTTCTCCTTAAGGGGTTCAAAGAGAACATTTATTAATATGGACTTTTTTTTTAGACACAAACGTGTACTATTTTAAGGTACCAGCTTTAGTACAATTTGTGTAAGATAATAGACATGCACAAAATTCATCTGTTTTTTTAAAGGAATAATATTGTATGTAGTCATGCACATTTTGACAGCTACAGTAATATGACAGTGATTTGATACTTCGCAAAAGTTGCAGACACCTTTACCAATATCAAAATGCTTTTTGATGCAAAATTTATTTGAACAGCCAGTTATTCCTTGTGCCAATTAAGGGTGCTTTCACACTTGGTTCAATTGCCTGGACCAAACCCAAGTTCGATTGTCCCCCCTTCTCGGCTGGTTTGTGTTCACACTGTCTTTTTTCCTTCTAAACCCCGGTACGCTTGTGTCATCAAGCTGCTGTTTTGTGTACAGCTGTTGCTTGGTGACGACCATGAAAGCAAAGCGCCAAAATGGAGACATCTGCATATCACGGTCTTTCTGCTTTTACTGAATCTTTTGTTACCAAAACCAAAATATAGGGAGCCACTTGCATCTATCTGCCGAAAAAAAAAAACATTAAAAAACGTTCAGAATATCACACGATGTCTGCAGAAGTCGTTTTTGGTGGAGACTAGCAGACATTATCACTGTTTGCACTGGGACATTCCTGCTTGTCACCAAGGCAGGTGATACACTAACGAATGAACGTTATGAAAACTAAAGTTTGTTGTACAGTTGGCGGTTCACTTCCGTTATTTGGTACGATTGCATTCATATCAGAAGTGAACTGTACCAGTGTTCGTGTGAACCATATCCCAGACCACCTCTTTCAATCGGACTCAGGAACGGTTTACATGTGCACACCCGAGTTCAAAACACAAGTTCACAAGTTCACGTGTGTTACAAACGTACCATACTTTGACGTCAAACGAATCTGGGTGCGGACCAAAAGTGCTAGTGTGAAAGCACCCGAAGACACTTGAATAGGCCTAGGCTACTATAATAATGAAAATCCACTCTAAAATTAAAAGTAAACAAATTGCTAAATACTCCTGACTGTACTGTATAAGGTCTAACTGTATTGTATAAGGGTACATTTCCATGACAATGCAAACCATCAATGCAAACATAAAAGTTTTTATGCATCTGTATTTCAGCATGGTATAGCATGAGGATTTATCCTGAAAATCATGTTCTTAGCACAAGCAAGCAGCTTTGATCAAGTACTGAAGTACACAGACATTTGACTCTGCAGTCCTCTACCATCCTACTCACTCTCCATAAGAATAAAAGCGTGTTGGAGAGTCCATTTGTATAGATGATCCATTAAATTATACATGATGCCCCCATCGAGCCAGGCAAAGTTAAGGTTTGTATATCACCGCCCTGAGGGTCTCTAAAATGCTCTGATGAAGGTGAGGAAAGGGCTTATTGTGCCGCCTGAGGAACTGTGAGATAGACTGCACTCATTTGCAGCTACTCTTCAGCAGACACCGTCGACTACATGCCAAGTGGAGCTGTGCATAGGAGGTGTCAATGTGAGCTTCCATATGGTGACAGGCGCCTCTCCACCCCTTCCTCTCTGTCTACCTCACACGTTCAGAAACACTCCCAACCTGCGCTAAAGGAGCAAGTGTCAAACAGTGAAGCATGACCAACTGTGAAACTGTAACAGCACATATTGATCTGAGAGCTTAGAGTGACCCAAAGTTGTGCGAGACTCAATGCTGACACTTAAATCTTTCATTCTCCCTTAATGGTGCCTTTGGGTTTGCCTGCACTTTTAAATTAAAATGTTCACTGCTAACAAATACACCTGTACAGTGCTTGTCGATATTTAAAATGGACTTTTCCCAAAGTGAAACCTTCGGACTGGAAGAGCTTAAACAGGTATAGAAACAAAATAAATGCTTCTTTTTGTATGTCTTTCATTTCATCAGATAAAAATAAAATGAAAATGATTTGTTTACGGGCAACCCAGTGGCGCAGTAGGTAGTGCTGTTGCCTCACAGCAAGAACGTCGCTGGGTCGCAGGTTCGAACCTCGGCTGGGCTGGGTCAGTTGGCGTTTCTGTGTGGAGTTTGCATGTTCTCCCTGGGTTCGCGTGGGTTTCCTCCGGGTGCTCCGGTTTCCCCCACAGTCCAAAGACATGCAGTACAGGTGAATTGGGTAAGCTAAATTGTCCATAGTGTATGAGTGTGAATGTGTGTGTGGAAGTTCCCAGAGATGGGTTGCGGCTGGAAGGGCATCCGCTGCGTAAAATCGTGCTGGATAAGTTGGCGGTTCATTCCGCTGTGGCGACCCCGCAAGGGACAAAGCCGACAAGAAAATGAATGAATGAATGAATGATTTGTTTACATTTGAACTGATATCACTTATCAATACTGCTTCTTATCAATATTTTTAGCAATATTATTGTCTAAAATGTGATGCAAAAAAATAAAAATAAAAGTAAATATTTTATTACTGTTATTGAACCTTAGAGCAGTTTACAAATAAACTGGTTTACAAATGAAATCGCATACTTCCATACTATATAATATGCTAAGAACAGTATGCGAGCTGAGTAGTATGTCTGATTTCATAGAATTCGAAAAACAGTATGTGAGAAGTACCAGGTGACCTACTACTTCTGGCAAGATTCTGAAGTGAGCATGCGATGCACGCTGCGCTATCCCATGATGCACCATGAGAGAATTCATGAATAGGAATGAAGCAACGCAACTGACTAACACGGTTAGGTCACGTGATCACGAAAAAGTGGCAGATGTAGTACATCTGAGTTCCATTCATACTGCTTCCATTCATACTGTAAAGAATGTACTGTTCTAACGGCCGAGTAGTACATTTAAATTTAAATGCAGTACCTACTGAGTAGTAGGCAGTTTCGGACACAACCTACAAGAAGCAAACACGAGGAGAACATGCAAACTGCACACAGAAATGCCAACTAACCCAGTCGGGACTCGAACCAGCAACCTTCTTGCTGTGAAGTGACAGAGCTAACCACTGAGCCACTGTGTCGCCCATGCAATAAACAAAAATGTACAAATTAAATAAAAAGTGTTTTATTGTAGTCCCGAGTCATGGAACTGTATTCAGGTATATAGTAATTGAATAATTGAATGTAAAATAATACTGCATAGCCTTCATTTTATAAACAATTCAATAAAATTAATCGTTGTTAATTTGTTGTTAAGTTACAAACGATACAATTTATTATACCTGAATGCTTTTAAAACCCTCACACAGTCATAGGCCTCAAAGAACACCTGCAAAATGATCAATTATAATCCAGAGTCGTTGCGTACACTCGCGATGTGACTATTGCGAATAATAACATTGCGATATCGATGCTGAAACGATATATTGCACAGCCCTAATAAGTCACATGATGACGTCATTCAGGGAGATAAAATGATACACAGCAGCTTCTAGTTCACGGTTACCACTGAAGTATAGTAAGTATCGTCAACAGTATCGTTTGTTCATGAAGGTTATCGGTATTCAGCTACTGACCCAATTACGTACGCATCCCTAACAGAGAGGAACAAGATGATGCATCATTATCAAAAAAACTAAACATAATAAAAAGAGATCAAAATATCTGCCACTATGTACAACATGAATAGACAAATCATTTTAAGTATCATCAAGTAATCTGTAAAACTTGTCAGATTATTGGTTCAGTTATTTGTTTACTTAGGGTGCTTCTACATATGTGGTTCGGTTCATTTGGTCCGGACCAAAGGCAACAAATGATACATTGTAGCATTTTTCTGCCGTTTTGGGTCCCTTTCACACCACACTGATTGCTTTCGTCCGAGCCAGTTGAAACGAACCAAAATGCAGTCATGTGACAAAATCTACATCACTCACTGGCCAGATGTTATTGAACACATTTCCTAAACTGCTTTTCAATTGGTCAGAATTCACGTGGAACTACCGCAAATAAACAAACCGGCAGACACACAATGTCGCTGCGCTGGCTGACGCAGTATCCCTGGTCATAGTATACTATGTAGTTTGTATGCATCACTTTAGACAAACTATACATTTCGAGAATGAAGGGCGGCTGGGGCTGGAAAACAATTTTTTAATGCATTGCAATCGGCGAAAGCATTAGGAGAAGGCGTGAAATAATTTAGCTAAACTGCGACATGGTGATCTTTCGGAAATATCACCAATGATCCATCAGGTAATGTTTTTCCCTCCCTCTCTCTCTCTCTCTCTCTCTCTCTCTCTCTCTCTCTCTCTCTCTCTCTCTCTCTCTCTCTCTCTCTCTGTTTAAAACTGTTGGTAAAGTGCTGTCAACAAATATTTTTCCTCCAAACCCCATAAGATAGACAGCACATCCCACTACGGCAGCTGGATTAGTCAAAAAAGGCGCAGTACTTTTTGTGGTTGGGTCTGTTTTAGTTTGGATCACGTTCTCACCACAAACGAACCGCTCCAGGGTTCGTTTGAAAGCGTACCGAGACCACCTCTTCAAGCAGGCCTCGGTACGCTTTTTTGGTGCGCTTTTGGTGCGCACCCGAGTGCGATTGCTACGTTCTCACCTGCCCAAACGAACCGCACCAAGAGGGAAAACGAACTCTAGTGCGATTCAACCGAACTAAATAAGGCAGGTGTGAAAGCACCCTTAAATTAACTCCTTTATCATCTGTGCAAATGTACTATTAAATTGGTTATGTGTGTGTCTGATAGGTCTCAATTATTATAAAATATTGTGCTCAATACAGTAAGTTCAATAATGCAAGCATTCATAATACAGCATAAGAGACTCCTTTCAAACACATTTAAATATATATAAATATATCATGCATAATATCCCCCAACATAATATACTTGTGTGTTAGTCATAATGCTGCTGTCAGACAATAATGCAAATTCTGTCAGTGAATAATACACAATAATAAATATAATTTCCCTCAAAAAGGAAAAATGATGGCAATTATGTAAAAAGTCTGACACCTTGTAATGAGAATACTGTACAGTTTGCATTCAGTAAAGGGTTTTGACACTTTAAGAAGTGAAAGGTTCATTTAGACATCACCATGACCATTTTGCTGAAGTCAGTATTTTTGGAGATACAGTTCTGTATCCTCCCACATCCCCTGCTCCCTCAGGCCAGCAGCACACAGATAGAAGAGGTTGTAGAAGTTGATTAAAAAGCCGTAAACCCAGAGAGAGTAGTGTGACTGCACTGTGACCCCTAGAGCTCAAACACAGCAAATTGAAAGCTGATAAACGTGAGAGGAGCCCCTCCACAATAACCAGCGATGGAAAAAGAGGGTCAGCGGTTATGATGGAGCCTGAAGAGGAATTAACTCGAAGTCCAGGTGGGTGTGTACAGAGGCGTATACGGGAGAGATGCCACAGTTCACCTTACTTCTGCTGCCACTGGAAATGTATTCTTTTAGCTCCAGATCTCAGTGGACCACTGACTGCCAACTGTGAGACAAATGGAATCAGTTCTAAAAACTTCTATAATACAATTATAATACAATCACCAGCCAAGATGATGGGTGATAATAATGCATTTAAAGGTGCCCTATAATGGAAATTTGGCTATACCAGGTATAGTAGAATAATAAGAGATCAGTGTATGAAAATGGGCAAATTGTGAGCCTCAGACACCATCGTTTCCACAATCTCATGTAAATTCCATGTGTGTAAAAACCCAGTGTACAACGAGCCAATCAGAGGACAAAACAAACTGTGATGAGACTTATGGCCCATGCCCTCCGAATTTGCATGTATGCCTACTTTAGGTCATTCATCCGGACCCGACGAACAGCTGAGAACATCAAGAGAACACGACTCATATGCATCACAAAAAAAGGCTCTGAAATCATTAATATGCATGGCTCAGGCTGCGTTTGATAAGCCAAATGTTTTCTAGTTATACAACATTGATAATTTTCCTCCCTTAATGATTTTAAGCATATATTTCACATACTATGCATGTGGGACTTTTATTTTGAAAACCTGAGCCCAAAATTGTTTACTGTGCATTACTGGGCAATGACGGCATGAGACATGTTTCAAACTTGCCTCAGGACACAAAATGCAAGATTTACAGATAATACATTTATTCAGCACCACTCCGACGAGGCATAAGGTATGTTTAGTTACATCTTTTGTTAATTTATCGTGTTTATTGTGAAATTTGATGCGTATGTTTCAACAAACACATGTAGACTGCGGAGTCATGTCAAATCACTCAGCTCAACTGTTCATGCAGAGGTTGATATAATTTCCTGGCTGTTTTCTTTGATTGTAGCTTCAAAATACAATGTGACACATCTCTATCACTCTCTTTTCAAGTTTTTTTTTTTCAAGCAAAATAGGTTAATGTTACTTTGATTGAGTTTATATTTGTCAGTGTTCACAACCAGCATGCTCTGTGTGTGTGTGTGTGTGTGTGTGTGTGTGTGTGTGTGTCTGTAAGAGCTGCATGCTGAGCTCATTAATATTCAGGACATGAACCATATTTGGTCAATCATGGACCTTCTAATTATCTGGGTATTTTCTGGAGTAATAAATGAGCTTATTTAACCATTTCTAGAGATTTTTTGAACTTACCGAAGCCATAAACCTTCTATGTAGATATCAGAGAACAATTTAACTTATTAAACCAATGCAGTATATGGCACCTTTAAATTCGAATGAAAAAGTGATTTTGGAATGAAACGCATCAGAAAACTGATGATAACAGTACTGAACGCATCACATACTGTACATGTAGGTGAATAAGAATGCTGACCAATATGAGGAGATTTAAAGATATCAAAAATTTACATACGCACAGTTTATAGCAATTAACAAATGACTTTTTATCCCTGTATATAAACATGGGGTTTTCCCTGGTTTTAGGAAACATAGTTTTCAGACAAAATAACTTCTGGAAATTAAAATAAATATGGTTTTGCATTATGGCTATTAAGACATTTTTTTTAAACAAATTTAAAGTGCCAGTCAGCGTTGCCTGACGTCTGATAATTATCGTATTTGTATGATAATATCAGCCTCTGTACGATGTACGATCAATAACGAAAAAAAAAATCCTATAATGTACGACAATTTTAGAGTTTTATGCCATTTAAAATGAATTTCATTGTAATCTTAGGGCTTCTATACTTATTGATCTAGCTGCATCTTTTGTCTACTGTCTGTGAGAAAAACGTGGAGTTACACACATTTTCTATCTCATCTTACATTACATCTTCCCAGCCAATCAACGTGGAGAATGGCACCCTCTCATGCCATGCTTAGGTCAGTAGTTTTCAGGTTGAGGTTGATCATTTAAGCAATAAAGCTAAAAAAAATTTGTGCTAAAATTAAGGTGAGAAGGATAGGGGAGTTTGGCCTTGATGTTCTCGTTTTTCCTCATTCGAATGAGTCATGTGAACGTGTTTTTCCAAAGTTAAACTCATCAAAACATAGCCACGAAATTGGTTCATTACAGATACTCTGAATGGGCATGTGCACACCTCACAGTGTGTTAAAAATTCGAGAGGGTGCACTGCTTTCAAGACAACCAGCACTACAGTATGTTGTGGTCCTTGATGGCATCCAATTTGTATTGCAAAATAAATCCCTCAACATCTGGCAACACGCATGTATCCAATGACAGCGACTCAGAGGTGGAGTTTGAACCTGAAGGTTTGCACGTTGTGTCAAAACGCTATTTGTCTAGATAATATCTGTATACTCTCCATTTGACTAGTGTACAATAATTGTCCCCCAAATACGATAAATTTGAGATTCTGGTATGATAATTTGACATTTCCAATCTGGCAACACTGGTGCCAGTTATTGCACAATTTTTGCAGCGAAATCTGGACACAGAAAAAAAATCTGGCCTGTTACTCAAGATTTAAGAAATAGCTTCATCAGTCTCAGGAAAGTTAAAGTCTTGCCTTGACGAGCACAACATTTAAATGTGAGATAGACTGCATTGATACAAATGTTAAATTGTTCTCTGATATCTAAATGTCTGAAAAAATCTCCAGAAATGGTTTAACAGGTCTATTTCAGATGAATCTGAAATAGAAAATGGTGGCACAACATGAATGCTGTGAGCTCATCAATTGCTCGTTATTTCAAAACCTCTGTCAGTAACATTACACTCTGAAAAGTGCAGTTTTTTCAACTTAAATTTGGGTCAAACAAAGGCTACATAAGTTTTAAAATATAACATTTTATATATTGTCCATAAATATGGACATCAGACCCAAACTTGCCATTTAAACTGGCATTTTCTCACTCGCTCATTATCCTTGGGCTTAGTCCCTGATTTATCTGGGGTCATCACAATGAAATGAACCGCAAATTACTCGTATGTTTTATGCAGCTGATGCCCTTCCATGTGCAACACTGGCATTTTCTAAAAAGTAGTAATTAATAATAGCATTGGAAATATATGTTTAATAGCAGAATTATAAACTAATCAGAAAATATGCCTGATTACATGTCAACAATTTGCTTTCAATGCTTATCTACACTTTAGAAAAAGCAAAGCGAAAGTTCAAATCAAAAGTTATAATACTTCAAAGCGAACATGTTATTCCCTTGACAGAAACTACACGCTCACCGAGTGCCAACTGGGTTGGCAACAAACTAATATAACATGTGGCTGTACGCTATGAAAGATGACAGGTGGAAAGGAAATGACAGGGTAATAATTCACCAAGGACAGGGGCAATTCTGTACTTACCTCATGCACACTGTATAAACAGTCTGCTTCTGTCCGAGACTCTACATTGCATGCTAAAGGCACAATACGAGGGTGTCAAAACAGCAAAAAGTGAAGCTAATGAATAAATGAGACTTAATTTACTCCTTCTACATCTAATATGCATTTATAAAAGAGTCTTCCATTTGCTGGGTCACAATGCCAGTAAAGTTGCTGTGAGATCATTATCGGCTGAACGGCTTGAGAAATAACTCAAGTGATGTGAGTGAATAATAGAGGTGAAAGGTGAATAATGGACTTCAGTCATGGCTAATTTACCTACTGTGGCCTTGATCATTACCATAGCTACCACCTAAAAATCTAATTTAATAGTCAGCTGAAATCACCATTGGCCATTCCTACTCATGTCTGGTGCAGAAATGTAGCAGAAACGCAGACCACACATTGTATGTTATATCAAGAAGTATTTAAAAATGTATATTAAAGGTCCTATGAAATTAAAATTAAACATTTTTAGATCTATTAGCTTGAGTGCTCCAAAGCAGTGACAAAATTGATGTTTAGAAAATATAAAACTGATATAAACATCCAAAGCTTGTAGTTTGTCATTTCCGCCTAAATGGATCAAGGATTTTTCACATCAGCTCATACTGCAGTTTCTCTTCAAATCTTGGTCAATCAAATGCACTCTAGTATCTGACGTATCTTACAACGGCTTTCCCTGCCCCCCTTGAAGTCAAGTCAATTGTATTTTATGTATAGCGCCAGATCACAACTTTTAATAAACAAACTAAATAGCCATATGTAATATCTTATTTGCACAACGGCATGTGATTTCTGTCTCTACATGGACGCGCGATTACAAATAACGCTCTCTGAATCCCGCACAGTGGAGTTCTACATAGCTGCTGTATGGGAATGAATGTACGCGCAGGGCCACCACGCCCATAGAGGCGACCCAGGCGGCCGCCTGGGGCGGCAGAATAGAGAGGGTGGCGTCAGCGGCAATCCCCCCACCGCCACGGTCCTCACTGTCGTACACGCAATCACACCCCCGTCTCTCGTTTTCGGTTTGAGGGCAGCATGATCAGCTTTTGCCTAGAGCTCCAGTTCAGTTTGCTCCAGCCCTGTGTGTGCGCCACACTGACAGGATCGAAGACACGTGCGCTCCCCCCGTATATTATGCATAGACTACAGCAGCCACAATCCAGGTAAATGATGTGTTGGGGCCTGAGTGATCGATGCGTGAGAGTCACAGCAGCTAAAATATATACAGATGTGGTGCGACCTGTTTACAGTTTATTGGCGCGACGTGTGTGATGTTCTCTTTGTTGCAAGTGCAGCCATTGTATTTACAGCGTTTTGCACTGCTGTGACGCGAGCGGAGCGGAGATATATTGTATCGTGACTCATGTATCGCGATATGTATCGTGAGGCCCTTGCTAATACACTGCCCTAATTATTAGATAAATAAAACTTTATTTTTTAACACGAATATTTAATGATATAACTTCTTCTAATACACTCATTGCTATAAACAGTAGTTTTAAGGCCTATTTCTTTTTAGTAAAGAAGCATTAGATTTACAGATGTTCATTTTAACAAATTATTAAACGTGCACTCCAAACTTGCTCTTGATTGAGACATGTTGCTTTCTTCTTTCAACATTTGCAATGTTTCCAATTTGCATTGTAATTTTTCATAATTTTTATATCTATTTTGTTATTTTCTGTGGCGAATCATTCCGCTGTGGTGACCCCTGATAAATAAGGGACTAAGCCGAAGTAAAATGAATGGATGAATAATTTTCTGTAAAGCTGCTTCTGGCCAAGACACGTTCACACCTAAATGGTTATAAGAAACGTGTTTAAGGTATTATATGCAGTATCCTTCATTTATTCTCTTAGGTAGGGCAAGATCTCCTCTTAAGGTTCATACTTTTTCCCTAAATGTGCTCAATGCATTGTAAAGCTTGAAGCATTAGAATCGGTGCCAAGTATGAACCGATCACCATGACAAGGCATCGGTACTCAGTATCAACTGCAAAAATCCTGATTGGAGCATCCATAGATTTGACCCAACTTGGCTGTCAGAGCAGCAATACTCCCCCTGGCTGTACAAGACTGATCTTAGTCTGTAAATGCACCCTTAGGAAAAAGAAGTATACTTAAGTAAAGGTCAAGTATAAAAGTATACTTAATTTAGTAAGTATACTAACATCAATGTACTAGTAGTGTACTTGAAATGTTCTGCATACTTTGTGGATAAAAAATATATAAAAATAATTGTTCATTTTTAGTTTAATGGTTGTACAATTCAAATAATTGTTAAGTTTTTTTATTGCTGTCATTAAAAGAAACAAATTAACACAGTCTGAAGGGTGGAGTCTGGACAGCCCCGCCGCACCCCCGATCCCCCACCCAACCCCTCAAAAACAAAAACAAAAAAAACTGAAAACCGAGGGGAAACACTGCATTTGTTTTTTATTTGATGCGCTTGAGCTCAACTATTCTCACTGTCAGAGCTGTGAGCCATCAACAATCACTATAGACTGGCGTTTCTCCAGGAGGAGAAGCTCGGACTAGACGTGTGTTTTTTTGAGACAGTTTGGTGGTCAACAAACACACTGGAATCACAGCGAATACTTGCTTCACAGACATAAGAAATATATCCAAATAAAGCTTGAAATTTTACATTAACCAAGTGCACTTGGTTTTGTAATCTGTATGAAACAAACACGAGGTTTAGTCTGTCCTGTCAAATGCACATCACATGACAGCAACTACTCAAATGCCCACAAACTTGTAAACAAGTTGCTGTAGCTGTCATTTATGGAGGAGATTCGCCATCAAGACCAATTTGTGGATTACTTCAGAAGACCAGCGTGATCAGACCATCATAATTTAGAGGATGATTATGTGTAACACAGCCATAAATAAGGTTGGTGTCATGATTTTGTTTCTTTTTAGACGATTTAGTTTGATTCGGACGTTTAGAAATAAAACTTAAGAGATGGTTGCTGTTTAATTTTATTAATGGTTCCAAATATGTAATGTAATTGTAAGGTTGGCAAACAGTTTTGGAAAATTTGATGTTTCCCCATTCAGAGGCCTTTCAAAGATGGCCACCAAGTGAAATGACTTGCCTTAATAAAGGGACTTTGCGTAATCTTTATTAGACAGATATGTATTATATTCTACTCATCATACTGATCAATAGTTTAACTAATATTTGCTTTGGGGAGATATATTGAAACTGTACTCTTCATGAAAAGTAGGCATGGGATGATACCCATTTTCAAGGTATACTGTGGTTTTAAAACTGCCAAATTTTTCTGCTATACCGTTCCTAAGGTATATGTAAAGATTTTTTTAGGACAACAGTATCTCCCGCAGAAAAGATATCCAAAGAG
This sequence comes from Danio kyathit, assembly GCA_903798195.1. NCBI lineage: Eukaryota > Metazoa > Chordata > Actinopteri > Cypriniformes > Danionidae > Danio > Danio kyathit. The sequence continues at coordinate 31,254,205 of LR812538.1, read as the reverse complement.
GCCGTTTTAAAACTAATGGAGACAGCAGAAGTCCATGATTCATTTGAATTATTTAGCCTTCAAAATATTTTAAAGGTTTCTGAAAATAAAATATATTGAGTTCAATGTGGAAAAAAAGTTTTAGTTTTTACCCAGACATTTAAAAAGAACATATTTGAAAGCAGTAATGACAATATAGTGAAACCGTGATATTTTTATCTAAGGTTATCATATCGTCAGAATCTTATACTGGCCCATGCATAATGGAAAGCTCTCATTTTGAACACATTTGTTTTATTTAATTCACTCGCTTCATCAAACCTCTCTCTTAAGACAAAACACATGGAAGACTGAAAACCAGCAGACAAAAACAGACTATTCATCCATTTCGGAAGCAAAAAAAAAAAAAAAAACACAACTAATACATCATGCATTTAAACTGGGATATTCCTCCTACTGTATAACTTTTGGCTCTCGGGCCATGAAGATGTGCCAACACTGAGAATTTATTCAATTTAATGAATTTCTGCTCCATAAATGGCTCATAAATTCCAGCGTTGTGTGAAATACCTGCCAGCCATACACTGACCCCTTTCCTAGTGAGTGCTTCCTAGGTTTGCTTTCCTTAGAGGAAAGAATCGATCCGAAAACAGTCAGAGTTAATTATAAATAAAAACCAGCAGACACTTACAGGGATACTGACGAAAATCTCCCACAGTAGAGTGCAAGTCTGCCTCAGACACCTTACTTTCACTTAGAAATGTTGCTCAAACACATAACAGCTCTCTTAGAATTGAGGCTGTACAAGAAAATAAGAAAGCAAATGCTTAAAACCAAAACCAGGTCTTTGCTTCAAAGAAATTTTACTGTAAAAAAACCAAGGTTCCACATAATTCATTAAGTCCCAACACAAATCGATTAAGTTAGCATAACAAATTTAAGTGGATTGAACATGAAACATTAAGTTTCCCAAAAAATTATTGTTTTTTAAGCTCGTTTTACATTAGTAGTTTAAACAAGCAGTAAAAAAAATAACATTTTTCAGTTTTCACAAAGCTTTCATTTTCATTTGTTCATTTATTCATTCATTCATTCATTCATTCCATCCTAAACTAATGCTAAAATCTACAACAAGGTTACATTAAAAAGTAGAAGCTGAATCTAAATTTAGAGCATCACAGCGAGAGAGGGTGACCTTCAAACTCTAAACATCAATACAACTGCCTGGAAATTCTGAAAACGCATGTTCTCTTCATCAGGTATAACACTAACGACAAAAGGAAAAAAATCTAACTATAACAAGATATACCTGGCAAGGAATAGGGTTAATTAAATGTTGACTGATAAAAGAGAACTCTGCATTTCTTCTGCAGTTTAGTTTAAAAAAGTTATTAAAAATAAAAGCATACTTATACAAGAGACTAATATTATAAATGAATAACCTTTATAACAAAGTACTACTGCTTGGTTTGTAAACTTCTGAACTCTTTACTACGTATACTGCATATTCTAAAGGCTTATTTGAGATGAAGTTTGAGCATGGGAACATCCCAACTGAAATATCCAAATTCAGACCTCAGCAAGTTCCAGTCACATTCCTATGTTCACACTCAGCAAGTTCACACTTCACATTCATATGTTGACCACATGATGCCACCATGACACAAGTAGAGCATTTACATTTTTTTTGTCCATTACGGCACAAACAGACCCAAAATATCAACCAATGTTGCCATTCGTACAGTGAAAAACATACTAGTATTGTTATACTTATTGTATGTTAAAGTTAACATTTGACATAAGCTATGTTCTCTGAAATTATTTTGTGTGGTGCACCATATATTATTTCCAAGCAGAAGGTCAAATTAAAGCAAAAAACTTCTGAGCTGAACATATAAAAACCTACGTCAGGAAGTTATATATTTTTACCTCACTGAAAGGTTTAAAACCTTCACAATAAGAATTGTCTCTTGGGAATAAAGTACTGAGTGATGTCACTGTTGCGGGGGTCAGGCCTCTAGTGATGGGGGGTCAAGCTGTATACAGTATGTTGCTGAGATGAGGTCTGTGCTAATGGATATTGTGGTGGTATTTATGAGGATTGTCTGCAATCATTTCACTCTATAATACATTTAATTTTATATTTATAATTATTATTATTATTATTATAACCTTTGCTGCCACTACTCACTTCCCCACACCCATTATTAATAATCAATTTTAATACTATTTTTATTTATTTACTTAGTTTTTACTTGACTAACCTATGTACCCAATGTAAATACCACATTAACACACTGTTAAAAATGCTGGGTTCCACACAATTACTTCATGTTGTCCCAACACAAATCGATTAAGTTAACTTTTACAAATTTAAGTGGATTAAACATAAAATATTAAGAAGTTGTCCCCCAAAAAAACTTAAGAATTGTGTTGTTTCAACTCATTTTAAATAAGTAGTTTAAACAAGCAGCAATATTCATTTTTTGGGCGTATACAGGGTTCCTTCTTGGACATCAGATTCAAGGACTTTTTAAAGCACCATTAATTTAAAATGAAGCACCTTTAATGCATACCCCTGCATATGTAGTGCTTTGAAAGTTATTATAGTGCTTAACATTTCACGTTAATATTTGTATTCAAAATGTCAGAGCAATTTTCAAACACTGACTATCCTAAAGAGTCATGTTCAAAGAACTAAATATAAAATAATACTAAATAATAAAATTTGTTGAATTCAATACTGGTAAATTCAAGTGCGGTTTATATTTCAAATGCCTGAAATACTGTAGTAATAAAATATGCATTATTTTAAGAATTTAAGAATTTCTCATTTTTTTCATTCTGTTTTGACAATTGAGTACAATTGTTGAAATAACACCATAAACAAATTTCATTTCAAACTTAAATAAAGCACTTTTAAGGACCTGTGTTTGTTTTTAAGTTCCAGGCCGTGAATTGATGTCTGAAATTCAATTACTTTTAAGTACTTTCGAGTAGCATGGAGACCCTGTTTACATCTGTATTGTATGTGCTCATTGTGTCTTCGTTCTGTTTGTATTTGCTTGCATTTTTTGTTGTTGTTAGGCATCTAGTCTGACATGTTTACTTTTCCAAAAAACTTTAAATGTTTCTCAAAATAAAATATATCATGTTTAAAAGGGAAAAAAGGTTTTGTTTTTTTTACCCAGACATTTAAAAAGAATATTCTTTAGAGCAGTAATGACAATACAGTGAAACTGTGATATTTTTATCCAAGGTTATCATACCCTCAGAATCTGTCTAGTTGTTGTATGGTCTTGGTGTCTCTCTATCTTACCTTAAAAATTAACAAAAAAAAACTCTTTAAAAAAATACAGCTAACTGTTAGGGCTGTGAACCTTATTATCATGCCAACGATTCAGTTCAATTTTTATTTCAGTTAATTACGGTGCATTGACGATGCTTTCCATACATTTTTCCATACATTTTAATTAGATTTTTTCTTCACAACACAAGAATTTTAGTTTTTTATTAAAATATATATATATATATATATATATATATATATATATATATATATATATATATATATATATATATATATATATATATTTATATATTATATTTATATATGATATTATATATATAAATTATATATTATATTATATATATAAATATATTTATATATTATTTGTAATACAATTTTGTCCTTTTACACAAGCAGCAACTGTACCTTGAATTTTACCTGCTCAAAGAAAACACTCCTTTTGAATGTTTTAAACAAAACTCAAATACATGCACAAAAGACAACATGAGCATTTATAGCAAATAAACTAATGAAAATGAAAGCTTGCTTTTTGACCGCTGTCGAGCGAATTCTTACATGCCTATTGGTCATTGTCTTCACGCACTCAACAGAAAGGGCTTCAATTGGCTCTAAATCTGTCAGCGCAGTTCAGCTATGAGTGACGAGGGAAGAACGGCCACGGAGAGAAAGAGAGGCAAAGATAGAGTTTAACAGCTTTCATTTTCTCCCTAGTAGTGAAATAGCGGCTTGTGTGCTGTACCTTCAGTTTCAGTGAAAGACTGTCACAAGCAGCAAGCAACTTACAAGCAGTGAATTGTGCACAATTATCTGCTTTTTAAGTAGTTGGAGTGGTTTATTTACTCCTTCGCCATAGTATTCTACCTCGACGTAGCGCATAGGAGATGAATAGCATAATGAAAATAAATTAATAATAAAACCGGTTAAGATTATTACTGAACCAACATCGAATTGTCCGCGTCTGCATCATGGTGCATCGAAGAAACAATTAATTTTGAAACCCCTATTAAATTTGTTGTAAAATCTAATTTACATTTAAAATGAAATGTCACACAAGTAACAAGCATAGAAATTAATAAACATGATAAAAGAAAAAATATCTAACTCTCTCATTAACTGTCTCCAGGCAATCCTATTTACTGGAAGGCATTTATAATAATTATGCGTTTGCATTGCAGGTTTTCGTGATGTTCTCTAGCGATTACTTATAACCACAATTATCCTTTGTCCTTCTCTTTCACCTCCTCTACAGCAGACAAAAGTCGACATGGCTCGCGTCTGTGGCTGTTTGCCTCTTAATCACAGAGGAGAGAGGCCATTAGGGAGGTGCAGCGGTGAGCAGGATTCCACAATGGAAGTCATTTGGTCATTATCAGGGATGAGGTTAAATGAGAGAGTTGGGTTTACTAATGAGGCGGCCTTATTACAGAAGAGACACTAAGCATTAGCATGCAGTGGATGGTGCTGATGTTTGCCAATTTCTCTCTTTCTTTCTCATCCACAATCTCTCGGTTTATTCTGCTAAGACGACCCATGTGGCCTCAAAGCAATCTCAGGGGGGTGTTATCAAATTCCTGTAATGGAAATGCTTTTAATGCCATAAAGCATTATATTTGTGATACGTACAACTACGCACAGGAGGCAAACAATTATTGCAATGGTTAGTAAATGGTAAATTCAGCTGCAGTGCTGTCTTTGTGGATTATTTCGGCGTAAATGCCTCTGAATGAAAGCCGACAGCAAATTGACTATCAAATGAGTTAATTAGACACAGCAGTGATGAAAAATAATGAGTGGAGAAATTAGACAAATTTGTGGAAAAAGTTTGTTAAAGCTTCAGAAAAGCATTTAGGGCATCTGCGGGGATTTTCTCACGTATATGCACCTCACGCATTGTGAGCATTACAACAAATTAGTCAAAATGAGCAGGAGCAAAGCGCCATGTCTAATCTAGCAAAAGAGTGTACAATTAGTCAGAGCTGACTGATCACCTCAAACAAATTAAACAATCGTACACACGCAGCTAACAAAATCTCCAGTCATTCTGTTTGAACCCACTGCCATAATGTTGTAAGTCTAGCTGATCTAATCACTGACGTATATGATGATAAATAAATGGGATAGCCATGAGGAACTTATTTAGTTCATGATTTCTGGACTTTATCGATGTGTGCGGGTGTAGTAATGAGCAAACAAAGAAAACAAAGCAGTGTTTCCCCTACCATTATTTTAAGGGGAGCCCCGCCCTCCCAACGGCTTTCCCCGCCCCCCTTGAAGTCAAGTTAATTGTATTTTATATATAGCGCCAGGTCACAACTTCTTTAAATAAACAAGCTAAATAGCCGTATGTAATATCTTATTTACACAACGGGGATGGGAGTGTGCGGAAAAAAAAAAATGGGAGTGTGCGTGCCACATCTGACAGGACCGAAGACGCACGTGCGGTCCCGTATATTATGCAGAGCCTACAGCAGGTAAATAATGTGTGGGGGCGTGAGCGATCGATTCGCTCGTTACAACACCTAAAATATACAAATGCGGTGCGACCTCTGTTTATACAGTTTATTGGTGCGACTCGCGCGAGTGATGCACTCTTTGTTGCAAATGTAGCCATTGTATTTCCAGTGTCCAACCTTATGACCTCTCCTGGAAGCTTCGCGAGTCTCCCGCAAATTCATACTGGCTCCATGATCCCCAAAAATGAGTTAAAATACCCAGAAATCATGGCGACGAGAGTGAACAAGAGAACAGATCGCAAGAGCCACAGTGATGGTCTAAACATTACATTTGTTAGATGAATGGAGCAGTAAAGATATCACGAGTGTAAATCCCACTCTCTCTCATTGAGGGATCTGCTGTCAATAGTTGGCGACGAGCAAAATATTTGAATGGTCCTGCATGTATGTAAGCCTTTTACCATATAACAACTGAAAGTTCTGTGTTGACAGTATTGCAAGTTCACTAAAAGCTGGCTGGAATAATTAGATAAATAAAACTTTATTTTTTTTTTAACATGAATATTTAATAATATAACTTCTTGTAATATACTTATTGCAATAAACAGTTTATTGGCCTATTTCCTTTTAGTAAAGAAGTATTACATTTATAGGTGTGCATTTTAAAGGGCACCGTTACCCCTTTTTCCAGATTTTAATACAAGTCTTTTGTGTCCCCAGAATATGTCTGTAAAGTTTCAGCTCAAAACACCCATCAGATTATTTATTAGACCTTTCATAAGTTTCTATTTTATAGCTCTAAACAGCTTGTTGCTGTTTTTGTGTACTGGGCCTTTAAGGCTGGTCCTCACTGCCCATTGTTCCCATGTGCTTATCAGCGTGCCTCAATGGCCGTCCTTGGCTGCCTCAGACAACAGACATGATGGAAGATCTCACGTAACGTTTGTGAGAAATACTAGAGTAAGAACTTTACCAATGAGTATTATGCATTTGTTGTGGAGTTGCAACGATGAGTCAGACACAATGTCGTTACAAAGTTCACGAAAACACATAGATACACACACACACACACACACACACACACACACACACACACACACACACAGCGCGCGTTTAGCTTTGCACTCTTTTTGCACGCAAACGTGACAGGATACAGGTAAATATCCACTGCTGTATGGATATCTGTTATGTTAATGTACAAAATAAACCTAATTTAACGTCCACAAACTGGGATTGAAGCGTCTTCTTTTATAATTGTTCTGACATGCGGCTGTGGTGATGAAGTAAATCTGAAGTAAATTGCTGTAATTCATTAACATGCACTGTTTTAAAATCATTTTAAACTTGTAAAACTCACACTTGATCACATTTGATGATGATTGATGATCCTAGCGAACTGAACAGATCTTTTATTCCCGGTTGCTTTGTGCATGTCCTGTCTTGTTGATATGATTACACGCATTACTACGGAGACATGTCAATACGCAGCTGTCAATCAATTCGGTGGGCGGGGGGACCACACTCCAACGTCAAGTTGAGGTCGGTCTCAAAACGACTCCAATTGGTCCACCGTTTTTATGTTGGTAAATTGAAAAAAAAAGGACTGGGTGTGTTTATATCACCCCAATATGACGGTCTATACACTATACCTACACATATGTCTGTCCAAACACCTTGACAAGTAGATTTTTCACCATAGGTGCCCTTTAACTTCTTACGCATCAAATGATTGAATTCTTCTTTCATCATTTCCAATGTTTCCAAATTGCATTGTAATTTTTCATAGCAATTTTTATATCTGTGTTATATATTTTATTTAAATAAGGGACTAGGCCGATGTAAAATGAATGGATAAATTATTTTCTATAAAGCTGCTTCTGGCCATGATACGTTCACACCTAAAGAGATATGTTTAAGGGATTATATGCAGCATCCTTGATTTATTCTCTTAGGTAAGGCAAGATCTTCTCTTAAGGTTCATACTTAGAGGGAAAATGTGCTCAATGCATTATAAAGCTTGAAGCATTAGAATCGGTACTCAGTATAAGCCGATCACCATGACAAGGAATCGGTACTCTGTATCGGCTGCAAAAATCCTAATTGGAGCATCCCTAGCTTTGACCCAACTTGGCTGTGAGAGCAGCAATACTCCCCCTGGCTGTACAAGACTGATCTTAGTAAGTCAGAAAAAAGAAAGAAAAAGAAGTATACTTATGTAAAGGTCAAGAATAAAAGTATACATTATTTAGTAAGCATACTAATATCAATGTACTAGTAGTGTACTTGAAATGTTCTTCCAGAAGGCCATTAAGATACACTGCGGTGACAAAAGCTGCACACTTTGTGGATAAATATATAAAAATAAATGTTAATGTTTAGCTTGTACTGTTGTTAAGTTCAAATAATTGTTCAGTTTTTTACTGCTGTCATTAAAAGAAACAGATTAACATCATGACTCCTTGTGTCGGTGTCAGTCTGAACAGCCGCGCCGCCAATCTCTCTGAAAGCAGGAGAGGGGGTGTGTTTTAGGACACGGATTAGATCAAATTTAACAGGGAGAGAGGATAATACATTTCCATGCACACAAACATGCTCTTTGTCAGGAATGCCCACGCAGTCACTTATCAATCGATGTAGAAAAGTAATTTAAAATTATAATCTTCACAATTTAAAAAAAAAATATTTGCATACTGACCACCGGGAAAACTTCTGATCATAGATATATGGATATATGTTTATATATCTCTGGCTCTGGATGGCCAGTCCTCCACTGCACCTTGGTCCCACATTCATTTCAAAGGAGCGCTACCCTGTACTAAAATTCCGCATCAGGGTAGGTGACATCTAATGTAAACATCTATGATGAGGTGCTATAAGTAGGGATGTCCAAATCCAATCACAGGATCGGAAATCAGGGCTAATCGCGTGGTTTCAGACTCGATCAGAATCGGACGTTACCTCCCGAATGGGACTCAAATATATATGTATATTCACATCTATAGTAGTGGCACAGCGTTAGACTTCTTTCTTGACTTTACACAGAAACAGCAATGAGTGCGGCATGACATCACTTTGTTGCAGAGATGCTATTGGTTATATGCCGGCAAATTAAAACATGGAAGCAGATTGAAGCGGAATTCGCGAGTATGTCTGCGGTCTGGAGGTATTATAAAGTTGATGACGACAACATTGCTATAGCAAACTGTGAGATGTGTAAGCTTGGAATTGCCTTCCAGGTTGAGTTGAGGTGCTATTGTTTTTATATTAATTTTTTTTTTATATATATATATTTACTGTTGCACTAAAGTCCATAATTGAAGAAACGATGTTATTCATTACTTGATTGTTCAAACTACCTCACAGAAGTGCCCTGTTTGTTAACGGAGTTGTTGAATGTTAAAATAAGGTGATTTAAATAAAAAATAAGAAAAATCCTGGATCTGTTTCTTTGCTCCTCTTTATTTTTTTCTGTATTATAGAAGTATCGAGTTTCAGTTTAGGTAGATACTCAAAATCAAATGACTCGAAGGCAAAAAAAAATGATCAGGACATCCCTAGCTATAAGTATTGTTTATGATTAATTGGTCCCTATGCATCCCAATATAGTGAGTTTGAACTTTTAAGGCAATAATAAAAATACAACAAAGTTTATTTATGTTGGTTTTGTTCTCGGTGGCATTTAGATTAATATACAAATATGTGTGCACATGAATAGTATGTGTGTGTGTGTGTACAGTAGATACACCATGGGATTTCTGTCCTTTGTCTGCACAGGCTGAACGTGCACATTTAATTTTTGTAGTAACAAGATGCCAACCATGCCTTGGGGACGTCGATTCGCAAGGTAGTCAAAGAAAAACTGCATAAACTGAACAGACTGGAACATGTGCAAGCTACAGCGACAAGGAATGTTTACGTAGACAAGAGATTGTGCGAAGAGGATAGTGAATATCCATTTGTACAACTGTAGTACTAAAGAATACAAAAATCTTTTGTTCCATGAGTTATACTCATGGTGAGAGACAGGTGCCGGTAGTACAAGTCAAATTAAGTACTTGGAAAGGCTGTGTGTTTGACTGTGCATATATGCATAAAAAAACAAATACTTGCCTTAATTCAAATCAAAGTAAAAGAACCCAGAGTCCCAGCTTCCTATTAGTCTTAAGCCAATATTAGTTTTGAAGGTGTTTACACCTAAAACAAATTCTGAACTTAATTTTGGGCTGATTTTGTTCTAAATTACATCATCTCAGAGCTTTCTTTGATTTCAATTGAAGTATGTTGAGGTCTTTATGCTTTGTACTAGGGCTGCACAATATAGCGTTTAAGGCATAAATATCGCAATGTGTGCATCTGCAATTGTCACATCGCAAGATATGCAATGTAACAGATGACCAGAAATCACAGGTCAAAACACATGGGATTTGTGGAGACACTGCAGAATTAAACCATAATAGAGTGAAGTTTTTAAGGCCCATGACTATGTGAGTATTTTAAGAGAGTTTAAAGCATTTTAGTGCATGAAGTTTAATGATTATTTTTTTATTGAATTACTTGTATGATGAAGACTATGCAGTGTTATTTTCCATATGATTATTCATTATCTGTACCTGAATACTGCTAGACTATCTTTAGAAAACCATAAAGCACGGTTAATTGCACTTTACATTTGCTCCATTGTTTTTTTATGACTGTAGTATGTTTATTGTATGGATATTATAAATTACATAAAATATATATATTTATTATTCACCCCCTTTTAAAATGATTCCAATCAATCTAAAAGTAATGACTTTGCAAATAGAGCTATTTAAATCATCTGATGAAATTGTATTTACATCACAATATAAAAAAATATCGCAATGTCAGATTTTTCCAATATCGTACAGCCCTACTTTGTACCTTATAAAGTCCCAGAGTAACTATGAGGAAGAATATATATTTGTAAAAAATTACATACGTGAGCTGGGACTAAACTTTAACAAGCAAAGACTGAGTGCACCTTTAATGTTTTAAAAGATAACAACCAAAACAGATCTTCACATATTCTGAAAGAATGTATCCATTTCAAATCCGCCAACAAGCGCATTTACTAACAACAGTATCAATCCGCCTTTTTCGCACCACCTAGGCCCAGTTTCACAAACAGGACTTAGCTTAAGCCAGGACTAGACCTTAGTTAAATTAGGCTATTTAAGCCACATTTTTAAAAACAGCCTTGGAAAAATACATTACTAGTGTGCACCTGTAGACAAAAAAAGACACTGGCATAATTTAAGGCATCTCACTGCAAGTTATTTTCAGTTGAGACAGCTCAAACATGCAATTTAATCCACGACTAGCCTTAAACCTTGTTTGTGAAACCGGGGGTTTGTGAACCATTTTCTGTCTGTTAGCTAGAAGTGCACAACAAAGTGCACAAAACCTGTACAAAATCACTTTTATAAACCAATGTGTTTAGTTCGTTCATAAACAGTATAAGCCATATAAGTTTTCAATATTAAAAACTGCAACAAGCTGTTTTCTACAGCTAAAATTAAAAGGAACAAGATGAAACTGAAAGTCTCGCACAATAAAATAGCAAATGGTCAAATCTACTGAAGGTTACAACGTGTATATTAAGCTATAAGGACTAAACACTGTGAACATAACAACATACTAGAACTAATTTAATTATGCTTACTGCAATTGACAAGTGTTTAACTTTACAACATACAATTTTAAGTGCAGGTCAGACAACATATGACGGAAAACCAGTTAAACAGACTTTAAACAGACCCGGCTAGGGGAAAAAACAGCTTGGCTTTACTGGTTTTAGCTGGTCGACCAGCCTGGTTTTAGAGGGGTTTTTAGCCATTTCCAGCCTGTTCTTAGCTGGTCAGGCTGGAAAATGACCAGCTAAAACCAGCTTACCTAGCCCGATGTTGGATTAGGCTGTTTGTTTGTTTTTTTCAGCAGGGGTGGATATAATAGTATATTAACGTTTTTATCTATTTAACCTCGCTAAATTTCCCCAAACAATAAAACAAAACAATTACCTTGCTTTCTCAATGGGTAAGGCACCTGCTGAACTTCCGACTCCAATCAGTTCATCGCTCGTTTTCACCGCGACGTAAAAGTGATGTCAAACTAAAAGTGTGATTAATGCGTCAATGAAAAAACAAGAAAAAAAAACAATGAAATGGATACTACTATATGACTAAAACTAAAAGACATCATCAAAAATATTTAGAAATTGCTTTATGGGCTATTTCTAAAATAAAGTTTCTAAAATAAAATCAATTTTTAAAATTGTCAACAGGCAACATCAATGGGCCTACGTGTATTTTGAATTAGAAGTAAAATCATTGATCTATGCAAGACACAATATGGGAAATCTCAGGAAGAGAGCAGAATGCAGCTCTAAATAAAAAGGATCCTGAAGCAGTCCACCACTGCCATCTAGTGCATCGGTCTCTAAAAACTCTTCTTTTGGATTTAAATACTCAGAAGAGGTCAGAGTATTTATGAACCAGTTAAAAGTAAATTATTTAGGAGCTAGGCACACCCAAGAAATTTCATACTGATATTATGAAGGTATTTATTCAAACATGCATGCAGACATGTACTTTTAACTAGACAAATGTTGTGTTAAAAAAAACAACAACAACAGCTTCCTCCATGATCCTGTAGTAATAAATGATTTATTTCAAGATTGTACAACTCTCAGTTCAAAAGCTCATTATCAACAACTTAAGTTAACACTTGATGGTTAAAGCTCATTGAATATCATAAACGCTCACCTAAAGAGAACAGTGATTTTATTGCACAGAGGAACTGGCCTCAAACATGAGCTGCTTTCCATGATAACATTACAAACTTAGCGGTGCGCTTATTAAATTCACCAAAAGAAGCACATTGTAAACTCATTTTTTGGACAAATTAAACTGAGTTACAGAACACCATAACAGTGAAAGTGAAAAATCAGCTAGGTAGTTGAACACAATAACTTTACAATACATTTAAACAATATCAAGATTGCAAATATTTACACCTTTAGCAGCAAGAAAAAAGGAAATGTGAACTGAAACATGCTCAAAATAACAATGTGCAAAACAGCAGCAACTCTGTAACATTCAAGTTTGAGGATTTAATTTTAAATTGGCCATATTAAAGTTGTCCCAATCAGAGATCACATTCAATTGTCAGTATAAAAATATATATGTATAAAAAAAGAAATAAAGACACTCCAGTGTATGAATTAAAATACTATACATTAAGGGGAAAAAATCATAATTGTAAATTCCATAGTTTAAAGCTAAAAAATGAATAAAATAAAAAAACAAGAACTATTTTAAAGAAATAAAAAGAAAAAAAAATATCTGTTCCAGGCTCTGACTTGAGTTCATTTAAATTGTAAATATTCAGGGGGTTGGGGTCTAAAAGAGCCATTTGAAAACCTGATAATGTCTTTGAACTGCCTTTTGCCTGGGGGCCACCAGCACTTACTGTAGGAGGACACAAAGACTGTCTGATTTCACACACACGCAAATGTCCTTGAGCTAGAACCAAGTGGTCAAACAAAGGAAAGGGACAGATAATTAAGATGCATGAACTGCAATTATGTAGGTAACTAAAAAAAAGAAGAAAAAAGAAACAGTCAGATTCAAATAAACATTGCATTGTGAACCACAAAAACTAGTAGTGTCAAATATGGATTTAATTACTGGATTTTACAGTGGGGATGAATATGACAGCATTCAGGCATGAATTAAAGGCACCCCGTGATGCAGAGCCCTTTTCCACATGTAGTAGGTGGAACGAGGAGTGAGAGGAAAGTAGGACCGGAACTCTTTGAATGTAGGAAAGGCCTTTTCTTCAAAGCGCTGTTGCAAGAACAGCTTTGCTTTGGCCTTGAAGTTGGCCAGTGCCACAACATCCATCACAAACATACGTTCGGTACTGGACTGGTTAGGCGGAGAGTATTCAGGCATTGTGAATTCTGTCTGTCCATTCAGGCAATCGATGTTCCCATCAAAAGAAAACATTCCTTGAGTTTTTATCTTTTGGAAGACGTCTGGCGAAACGGCCAAGCTCTTGGATTCCTCAGAGTTAGACATCACAGCAGGCTTTTCAGGTTTCCTGTTCAAAGAAGCTCTCCAGAGCCAGTAGAAAGAGGAGGAAACCGAAGGGAACTTGAGCTTGAATTTGATGAAGGACATCTTTGACCTTCGGATGAGCATTTTGGCTTCTTCCCTCAACATTTTCCTGTGGTGGTACGCCAGCCTCAGGCTTCTGTGTTTGCGTCTGGAGATCCTCACTCTTGGTGACAGTTTCTGTCTGTCAAACTTAGCAGGGGACACTTGACTTCTGGGACTCTGGGATTTGTCAGCATCCGAGCCTTCCTCGCTGCTACCGGAGTGCTCCTTGAAAGGCATAAACAGCATGGCTTCCCTCCTCCAGTTGTAGTATGTGGATCTAGAGATGCCTGGAAACTTTCTTTTGAAAATTCTGTAAGGGAACGAGGTGTTGGCAACAATACAGTCCTGCAGACTCTTCTTCGCCTCTTGCATTAAGGTCACATTTTGGGTACGTTCTCCTTCCAGTTTCTCATATTTGAATGCCAACATGTTAGCAAAGCTCCCTTGGCCTGGCGTCTTCTTGACTTCTGGTGAGGACCAGTAGTCTTGTTCAGTGCTGTCTCCAGGACTCAACTCCCCCGTAGAGCCGCCTGAGAGGCTACAACAGGACACAAGCTCTTGCTTCCATGCGTAGTACGTGGACCTTGGAATTTCTGGGAAAAGTTCTTTAAACTGGCTGAGGGGAATGAGCTTTCCTTGTTTGTAGGACGTCAGGAAAAAGTGTTTGGCCTCATACCTTGCTACTGATTTCTTGTGGTACTCGATGCTTTGCCTCTTCCAGCGGTAAAAGGTGCTCTTGGTGATGTTGAACTTGTCTTTGAGGTTGGAGTAAGACAGCTGAGCATCTTGATTCTGAAGCTCCAGGGACTTTACCAAGGGCATACGCTGCTCGCTGTTGGGGCTCCCAATTTTGAGGTCGCTTGCATGAATCAGGGCCACAAAGTTGTGGGGTTTGAAAACGGAGCCTGCCTCCAGGTCACCCGACCACATGATGTGAAGGGTCAACGGCTCTGTGTCTTTCGACCATATCCTTGGACGAATGAGCCTGTTGAAATAGGGCCGAATCTTTAAATTGTACATGGGATAAACCGAATAAATGTTGCACTGCAGGACAGAGGCCAGTGCATACACATGCCACATGTTTGCAAATGACCCGTGAAAGCATGAGGCCTTGACATCGGCATCGAAGATGGCCTCCAGCACCTGAATGGGCAGATTGAGCATATCCTGAGATTCCTCTGCACACAGGGAAAATCTGGCAGCTTGCAGCATCACTTTCGAGTCGATCATTCCACACAGGTAGTACCTCTTCCAAATCAGCATCTCCACCACCGTCCTGACCTGCAGCTCCAGACTCAGACTCGTAGAGCCCACCAGAAGCATGCTAGCTGCATCAAACAGCAGGTTTCCTTCTCCTTTGCAGACCAGAGGCAGCAGACCTGTAGGTGCATCTCCTGGGTACAGCCTGTGAGCCACTGCATCGATGCCCTGCCATGAGGAGATCTCAGAGCAGGGTGCTGTAGGAAGTTGGAAAGGGGCCAGGACCTGCTCCACCTCCACTGCAACTTTAGTGAGGGCATCAAGACCCACACACTCCGTGGCCTCCTGCAGCTCCCCCAGGACTGAGAGCACCGCCTCTGTCCTCTGAATCATAACTACACAAACATACAAAAAAGAAAGAAATATGACTGACATAAATAGATTTATACATACTGAAGTGCTGAGAGACTAAAATAGTGTATTTAAATTTATGCGAAAAGATATGTATTAGTATTAAATGGTTAGAATGCATAATAGGGCTGGGCGATTAATCAAAACGTAATCAAAATCAACATTCAGAATCTATAGTTCATCAAATTTTTCCAGGTTAATTTTTTCAATTACTTTCCCTACCGCGTGTGGTCACGTGACCCTGTTTTGTTAAGGCTGATTTATACTTCTGCGTCAAACGCACTTGTATGGTCGGGCGCAACCTTTGTGCGGTCGCATTCCCATGCACCTCTCGAAAAATGTAACTACACGTCGCACGTTTGCACTACATTGATGATGATTGGAAGCTGCACCAGGGATGCCTTGAGATGGCATATTTTCCATTACATAAAAATTATTAATTACATTAAAATATTTGTTTAAAGAAGATTGAAGAAATGCAGTTTAAAATATTATTTACAGCAGCAGTTCCCAACAGGGGTGTCCCGGCCCACAAGGGTGCCTCAGCGAGCTCTGTGGAGAGTTGCGTCATATTTTAAAATATTTTTAGCAGTGGACAATTGAGAGTACGATCATGTTGCCTTAGTTCATTTTATCCCCTGGCTGACCGAAAAAAAAAAATTGACAAATTTGTAATTCGTCCTCAACAAAAAAAAAGACTCACTTATTCACCTTCAGCAGCTAATAGTAATGACCCAAGCATACTGAACCCAAGTGAGGAAGCTCCAAACATTTTGGGTCGCAGCGCTAGCAATACACAAAATGCAGGAAATACCAATATAGTTACCTGAACTATGGTTTTGTTCCATTTTCTCCAAGCAAAGAGTCCCTGACCCAGCCACAGTGCATTACCTGCACCAAAGTTATTGCTAACAAATGCATGAGGTCGTCCAAATTTGCAAAGACATTTGCAGACGACTCATCCTCAATTCCGCAAGTTGTACCCAATACAAATGGCATACTGATGTTTTGCTTTTATATTTTACATTAGGGTATTATTTGTGCATAAACACATCTAGATACAGTAATAATCATACCGTTTGTTTGAAAACAACCTTATTTTTGTGATCCTTACTGCAAACTTATATGAGCGATAATATCATTAAATGTGGAGGGGGGCCTTACAATATTTTCCACCGGAGAGGTCTCAGGCAAAAAAAAAAGTTGGGAACCACTGATTTACAGGATATACACAAGTTATTTTATTTAGAAGAGATATTGCTGATTTTCTACTTTGAAAACATTAAAAACAATTAATTTTGTTTACAAAAGTGCAAGTTGTTTTCACTTCTGTATAAGAAAAAAAGTGACTGTTGGTTTAGGCAATGTGTATTTTAATATCAGATGTTCAGCATTGATGTTCAATAAAAAAATCCTAGACAGTAGATAGTGTTTGTTTCCTTCAATTACTTTGAAATCAAGTAATGCACCCTACATTTAAAAATCTCTCACTTGCAATGTGTGAGCATATTTACTGTACAAAACCTGCCAGTGAACTATGAGGGCAAAACAAATAAATACAATAATCGTTCATTAATCGTAAAGTTAAAATGTTCCATTAATTGAGATTGATCATTTAAAAAATAACATGCCATTTAATTCATCAATCAATTTCTGTGCCCAAAGTTTACTTTTTTGTTCACTTTACTCAAGTGTCTGTAAGGCTTATGGATGTATTGTAAACTCAGTTGGCAACTATACAAGAAGTTAAAGAATTAATTTCATATGAACATATTTACATAACTAAAAGAGTTCATTTACAGTTCACTCCTTTAAGAGATGGAAGGAACCCAAAAAAGAATATCATATTTATTGTAGAGCATTTGCTTGATCGATGTAGAAATAAAGATCAAAACACATATAAATCAGTGGTCACAATTAGAAACTGATTGATTCATATTGTAAAAGACAGATAGTTAAATGTAAATTTAAATATGAAAGACAACGCAAATATGCATTTATTCTTAACTTTTGCAGCATACTTTCCCAAAGCTTTGAGGCAAAAGTAAGGTATTGAAAAATGTTGTTCTAGGCCAGTAGGTCAAACTAGACATTTTAGATTCCCGTTCTTGCGCTTTCTATATTAAATCTTATTTTCTTATACATAAACTTAAACGTTGTTTGATTTATTGAGCGGTCTAAAGAGTAAAACGTAGCCTATTAGTCTGAAAGAAAACAAAAAAACAAAACACACATGGGAAAGAAATGATTAGCAGATTTCAGTAATGTAACGAACAGTAAACACAACACGCAAAGGGTCTCCGTTACACGCGCGGAAAACACAACTCAGTTTTACCAAAACTAAGCAATTCGTCCCATTTTAGTGTGTAGTGATTATCGTTTTCGTTCTAAATTGAGGTTACTAGACAGAATATATCCGAGAAAATACACTCAATGTGATAAAAGTCACCTTACTCCATGACCAAATTATTTCAAAGAAAAAAATTACAAACGGTATCGTGCAAAGTAAACAAGGCTCTCAATATATACTTCGCGAACCTACCTTGTTTGTTGTGTTTCCACCTCTGAGATTTAAATCAGTTTCGTAAAGTAGTCAGGTATGGCGAAACTGAGACCTTCTCACAACTCCAAGTTTAATCCATTGTGTGCGTTGAACCAGCGTGCTCATCACAGGCGACTGAACGCGAGAAGTGGACATTTCACATGATAAGAGAGACCCTCCTCCAGGAAATTGTCAATCACTGAGCCCCTACACACACTCACACACCTTTATCAATGGACGCTGTTTTAGTGAGGACTACTGATAGACACAAAAGTTGATTATTATTATCATGCAGACTACCCAACCCAAAATGTATTATGTAAGCATCCATCACATGCTAGTTAATAGTACTTTCAAATTAAAACCCAGCTGACTCGTTGATGAGCCCTTCACATAAGGAGGGCCACTTCAGTAGGCCCTCCTTTAATTTAGGCTAATATTTTTAATAGTTTCACCAGTCTTGTAAACACACTAGCTTCAGGTCCCTTTTAATGTATACTTTAGAGTATATTCAGTGAACAATGATGAACGTTTATCAGTTTAACCTTATCACAAAATTCTCAATTTCAGGCAGTAACCTATAGGCTATATAAATATTACACGAATTTAAACATTTATTGAGTAAATATGATAATAAAATAATAATAAAAAAAACACATTTTGTTTGCATGTATGTATTTGTTTGCTTGCTTGTATTTTGCAGCACCTTCTCATTTTCAGCCTCCAGTGATTTGAAACTCTGAGGTGTTGTGTAATATTTACTGTTAATTAATAATTTAAATAATGTTGAAAATTGACCAGCAATTTTTTTTAAGAGTGCAAGAAGCCAGCTGCACAAACAAATAAATAAATAAAACAAATAATAATAATAATAATAATAATAACAATAATAATAATAAAGAAAGAAAGAAGTAAAGAAATTAAGAAAAAAAAAGACAATTATTGTTTTTATTTTACTATCTGAAGGTACTTACTTTTGTGTATTGGTAAATAAGTAAATAAATAAATAAATAGGTACAATATGATTTATAATGCTTAAAAAAGGCATTTTTTTATTTAGAAAATAATATATTATCATGTCATCATGTTATTGTCATGTGAAATGTATTCATGTTAAAAGTTTACAGTTATTTACATATTTTTTGCAATGTGGGATATTTGGTATATTGCGTTCAGACAGAAACTGTACCAATACAACGTAATATAAGGGTTAGAATCTTTAGATCATCAATGAAACTGAATTGTAATACTTTTATTATAATATGGGCTCAAAATGATGGCCATTTCTCATTTGAGGATGGCACATGAATTAATAAGAGACAATACACACCTGTAAATAACTATTTTGAGTGGATGCCCCTTGGGTCAACTGGATGTTCTACAGATCATTATAAATTTACCTTTGTGGCCTGAAGCAATACAGATTTGTAATACATTTTGTAAAAAGATTTTATCTATTTTATTTAGTTTTAGTATTGTTGTTTAGTTTTTTTGTTGGTGTTAGTTATATATTTGTGAAGCACCAAGGAGGTCTGAATTTATTGCCCCAAGGGGATTTTTTAAATGAATCTAACCTAAATACAACATAGCTTGCTAACATTGTCACCAGTTAATAAGGATATTCATTGTTGTTTTAGTGTTAGTATAATCTTTACAGTAATGTGACTTTATTTAGAAAGGGCCTTAACTGAAAACAAACAAACCGTCTTTCTACGTGGAGGTTTGAAAGGAACTTTTGTTGCACAGTTCCCTTATACTGTATGTTTGTATTTTTGCATTAGCAGTACCACAACAAAAACAAAACAAAAAAAGACCTTAAACAGACAACAAAGTCTAAATAGGCTCTGCAGCTTCCTTAGTAATTAAAGATAAGCTTGGCTGCACTTTTGCAGTTGGCTAATTATCATTGAGGAATGCTGCAAATTTCCATTTCCATAGCTCAAAGTGAACTCCCTCACACAATGGCTTTGAAGTGTTTTCTTTCCATGCCAAAGCCTGGGCTCCAGTTTCAATCAGATGTAGATGGATTTTTCAGTATACCTGGGGATGTTTAGTGTAATGCCCTCTTTTATCGGATTAAGCCCTTGTTTTCCATTTTCACCCCCACACGCAACTTGTGTCCTTCTTGCATTTCAGTAAATCCAACAGGTACGCAAACGTTGACGTATATCTGTGTATGTTCTCAAACTCTACTTATCTCAGACCGCACAAGGTCAAGCTCAGTGTTTGTTGATTGGAGTTGTGCTGAGGCAGACAGTGTGTGCAAATGGCAAAGAGAGGTGCATATATCTGCCTCTTGTTTCTTCAGGGTATCACTTTTAACACCTCTGCATGTCCACCTTTTGCAGGCTTTTCACAAGACCTTTTGTTTCAACCCCTCCACCACCCCACAAAAACACAAGCCTGACCTCATCCACCCTTCACTCCCTCTCAGTTCATCCTCTACAGGTTTGGTGTCAAGCTTAAAACAACAGAGAAGCATGTTTTTATTCAGATTTACAGCTAAATCTACTTTTATATGGTGTAATTGATTTGAAAAGGCAGTCGCAAAGAAACTCCAAATCAACTGACTTGTTTATGATACATAATTGGACATGTGAGAAGCCTATAAATTCAACCAAGGAGGCAACACCAAAGCTTCAAAAATGCTAATTTATTGAATTAACTGACACAAAGCGTGTGAGGAGCCTGAAATGTAAAATCCCACTTAATAAGTGTGATCTGTGGATTTTGTGGGTCTGTATGTTCCATCCCATCTCCTGATATATAGAGTTAAAATCAAATGGGAGGAAGAGTTAGTTACTGATTTTGATGAGGAAACATGGGATAATATTTGGTCTAATGCTAAGAAAATATCTGTTTGTACACGTACAAGAGAAATACAATATAAAATAATACACAGACTCCATATCTCCCCTAACTGCAGACATCTATTTAACCCTTCTAATTCGCCTATGTGTTTAAAATGTAAAACTTATGTAGGTACTTTAACGCATACTTTGACGCATTGACTGCAAAGGTATTGGTCTTTGGTGCTGGAGGAAATGGAAAGGATTTTGATCCAGTTTCAATGATTTTGGGTATACCTAATGGATGCATTTTTTCATCAGCTAATAAGAAATTGTATAATATATTAACCTTTGCCGCCAAAAAAAAATATTTTGCTTAATTGGATTAGTGATAATGTCCATCACTTTAAGGTTGATAATTTTTTAGTTAATTCCCCTGGAATAATTTTTTTATTATCAGAAAAATAAGCAATGTGTTTAGCCCTTTTTCTGATCTGTTTTATTTGGGTAGTCCGGTTTTATATATCTGAACCTCTTTTTTTTTGTGCTTTTTTTGTTTCTCTCCATTGTTTTGTGTTGATATTTTTCTTTGCGTGTCTTTTGAAGATGTATTGTTATGTCTGTATTATTGTGTAAATCCAATAAACATAATTATAAAAAAAAAAAAAATAAGTGTTATCTACACTGTTAAATATGTCCGTTAATTAACAGTTTTTATATTTCGTGATTCAAAGTTGTTTTTCATTCATTCATTCATTCTTTTTCTTTTCGACTTAGTCCCTTTATTAAACCGGGGTCGCCACAGAGGAATAAACCGCCAACTTATCCAGCATATGTTTTATGCAGCGGATGCCCTTCCAGCTGCAACCCATCTCTGGGAAACATTCATACACACTCATATACGGACAATTTAGCCTACCCAATTCACCTGTACCGCATGTCTTTGGACTGTGGGGGAAACCGGAGCACCTGGAGGAAACCCACGCGAATGCAGGGAGAACATGCAAACTCCACACAGAAACGCCAACTGACCCAGCCGAGGCTCGAACCAGCGACCTTCTTGCTGTAAGGCGACAGCACTACCTACTGCGCCATCGCGTCACATTAAAGGTGTTTTTTGTGTATTTATTTCAGTTATGAATTGCATTATGGAACTTTGATCTCTTCTCTGTGGATTTTTTCATGATGTTGAAATATACACATTTGAAGTCAGAATTATTAGCTCCCCTGAATAATTAGCCCCTCTGTTTATTTTTCCCCCAATTTCTGTTTAAAGGAGAGAAGATTTTTTCAACACATTTCTAAATATAATAGTTTTAATAACTCATTTTTAATAACTGATTTATTTTATCTTTGCCATGATGACAGTACATAATATTTGACTAGATATTTTTCAAGACACTAAACTGATTGCACTGAGACTTACTGTATGTAAGCTCTGCTATTCGTTAATGTGGGTGTGGTTAGTTACAGTAATCATGGAACATGCTCTGTGTGCTTTAAAATGGCAGGCAGTGTTTTATGTACTATTGCGAGTCTATTATCTTTAACCTGAAACTGCAGCTTAAAGTGACATTTACAGGCTTAACTAGATTAATTAGGGTAACTAGGCAGGTTAGGGTAATTAGGCAAGTTATTGTATAACGATGGTTAGTTCTGTAGACTATAGAAAAAGGTATAGCTTAAAGGGGCTAATAATTTTGACCTTAAAATGATTTTTTTTTTTTCAATTAATAACTGCTTTTATTCTAGCCGAAATAAAACAAATAAGACTCTCTCCAGAAGAAAAAATATTATCAGACATACTGTAAAAATTTCCTTGCTCTGTTAAACATAATTTGGGAAATACTTAAAAAAACAAAAAAATTCAAAGGGGGTTTATAATTATGACTTCAACTGTAAATAGGAATAAGTCTGAAAATTAACAGCAAATGCACTGGCTGATTATTACCAGGTTTTTGTACCATAATTACAATGCCAATTCAAAAAAATAATAATAATTTCAAACTATTAAAAATTTCAATAAAAGCCACATTAATTTTTACTGATCTTTAGTGGTTAAAGGAAAGATCAAGGTCCCATAATGCAATTCAAATGCATACATTATTAGCAATAGCATGAATAACAGAATGCGGAAATCTGTTCATATTTATAGATATTTTATAGTGAATTTATTAAAAAAAAATTTGGTTCCCTCAAAGACCGTTTTGGTGTTTTTAAAAGAACATTTAACAATATAAAGAATCTTTTTGAACTAAAAAAAACATTTTTGGAATAACAATGATCCATGGGTGTTAAAAGGTCCTTATGGAACCATCAGTAAATCAGTTTTTAAGTATGTTGAAAAGTACTTTGAACATATTTACTTTATTACTGTACACTAAAAATGATATCACCAAAATTACCAGAAAGCATTAGTGATTCAAAGGTGTTTTTCGTGTATTTATTTGTTATAAATTGCATTATGGAACTTTGATCTCTTCTCCGTCTAAATATATGCATTCCATAGCAAACAGTATGTGTGTAACATTTGTTTTTTAAATAAAAAGTCTTAAAATGTAAACAACTTATAAAAACCCATCCCATAATGTAAATAAGTTGTCATTTTTATAAGAATATGTCAATAACTCAATTTTGACAAAAATGTCAGATAGAACCTTATAATTCTATGGTGACGAATTGAAAACGATGGCTTATCAGCTTAGTTTTTTCTTGTTACATTTTTGTTTACATTTTATTTTCCTCCTTCATACATATAACATATGACCAAAAGATGTTTGCTTCTACACATCAGACACACATTTCAGCTTCAGTTGTTACCTACATCTTTGATATTTCTGGCTGTAAAAGCTCACCAAAAATCTGAGGATTTCATTTTGTATATTATTTTATGTGCACTTAGATTTTCTAAACCTTTTTGTCATTGATTTTTGTTTTCCCACTTTAATCAAACCTTTGTATGTCTGTCTGACAAAGCATTTTATTCTGTTTATGTCACTTTCCAACAGAAGATGTTTTGATGATGAAACAAGATTCTCATTCACACTTTATATTTGTATATATGCATTTGGCAGACACTTTTTTCAAAACAGCTGGCTGTAAACATTTTATCAGTTCTTGCTTTCCTTAGCAATATTGTACAATCTTGGCACTGTTAGTGCCATTATCTACAATTTGAGCTTTCCGGTTTTAATTTAAAGAAGTTATTTTTACTTTTTCATATATTTAAAAAAGATTGTTCACCCCAAAATGATAAATCTTTCATGATTTACTCACCTATTTAGGTTATATCTATTTTTTATTTCTACTACAGTCATTACCAAATTATAATGCAAAAATATACATTTTAATGCAAAAATGGTTTTCCTATATAGTTTTTTATCTTGTTTTGACACTCAAAAAATATTTTTTTGCTGCTTAAATTACTTATTTATTTATAATATTCCGATGATCTGGCATTGGTTTCCTGTCAGGAAGAAATGAATAGCTCCTTATATTTAAATATATATTAATAGTATCACAGATTGGTTTGGCAAAAGTTCATTACATCTTAATATTGGAAAAACAAAAGGGCTATGTATGGGGAGTCAAACAAAAGTAGCAAATACTAGATTTTATAAGCCAGTCCTCATAAATGGAAAAAAAATGAAGAGCAGGTCTCAAATTTAAAGTATTTAGGCACAATTATTGACAATAAACTGAATTTTGAGGCTGTTAATAAGAAGGCAAGTTAGCGTCTCAGTCTCCTCCACAAGTTTTAATGTTAGTCAACAGACTTTAAACACAGCATATAGATCCTTAAAAGAAAGTGTTCTCACATGTAATATTGTTTTTATGGTTTGGTAACACAAACAATTTGAGATAATTTCTTCTATCAAGCAGGCAAATAAAATAACTGGTTACAAGCAACATTCGCTGCAGATTTTATTTGACTCCTTTATGGAAAAAAACAGCAATTGCAATTTTTATAGATAATACACATCCCCTTCACTCAGTTTTTGAAATATTTCCATCAGGACAAAGGCTTAAAATTCCTAGAGCCTGAAGAGATGCTTATAAAAAGTCATTTATCCCAATTGCAGTTGTTGTATTAAATCGGATCACTGTTTAATGTGAATGGTGCGGCTGTTAAGAATGATCTGCATTAATATGTATGGGGCTAATACATTTTTAAGTTTTGAATATATGTGGTTGTCTTCATGAGTGTTGCTATTATGAGATTGTTGTATGGCTGTTTGTATGTTACCAGTGTTAAAGACACATTTCCTTTCTGTGCCAAGCAGAAGGGACAATAAAGTTTAAACTAAACTATTTAACATGAGCTGAAACAACACAATTCTTAAGATTTTTTTGGGACAAATTAATTGTTTATGTTCAATCCACTTAATTATTAGTAGTAGTTAACTTACTCGATTTGTGTTGGGATAAATGAATAAATTGTGTGGAACCCTGCATGTTTTACAGCATAGTCCAAATATCAAAAAATAAAATAAAAAAATTTAAGCTAAAAAAGATAAGCTAAAAATATTGTTTGTTTTCAGAAATCATACATCAAAATTAATTGTCTTTTCCTTAAATCAAGCAATCAGCCAGTGGTTTAAGTAAAATAAGGTTGTTTTCAGATTGAAAATAGTTATAAGGAAAAACTTACTCAGTTCTGACTATTTTTTACAAGTCTAGAAAAGTCTTCTATATTTAAGAATAATTAGATATTTGCCCAAGAAACAAGACAAATACTCTACAGTATATTAAATAAATGCTAGGGAAATGATAACTTTTGAGGAAATTAAGTACAGTTTAAACTACTATTTTACATTTACTCAAGTTTTTATTTGAGTAAAACTCAGTATCAGTAGTTCAGCATAATTTTTAGCACTTTTTTACACTCCTGGATCTTTCTGAAATGTGTAGCTGAAACACTGATGAGCCGTTGTGCTCTACAACACCTCCAGTGTTTTCTCTCCATCCTGTGCTTAAAATGCTAATGGTGCAGCATTGGCCCGGCTCCGGCGGTCTGCCTCATGCTGGGCTTGTGTGTATGTGCTGGTCAATGGGCTGTGCTTGTGTATGTTGGGGGGTTTGAGGGGGGTCGTCAGAGATCTGTGGGACACAGACAAGGACAGTCTTGTGGCCTTTTGTTCTTGAGCTTGGCCGTGTGGAGTCAAGAGCAGGACCTTCACACCTACTGCCCCAACTCAACATGAAACATCGCTTCACCTCATTAACCACCAAACACTAGCCAGAGGTGCAGAGAGATAAGGAAACGCTTTTCAGATCACACTTTTCCTCATTTTTCGTGCTAAAAAGTCTCACCCTGGTGAGGTGGATGTGCATTTGTTTGGTTGTTGGTTTATTTTCATGGCTGAAACAGCAAATTTTCTTTTATTGTATTTTCTTTTTGACTTTTTGGTGTGCTATTGCAACTGTTATTCATTGGTTTCATTCATTTCTTTTCCAACAAGAGAAAATACAATTAAGAAAAGAAATGTTCCCTCATATTAACAATGAATTTGAATAAATAAAATAAATTATTTCCTACACTCAAATGACATTACTCAGGCCTGTACCCAGCCTGGTGAAAGGGGTGATTCTTTTTTCCCAAGAAGTGGACTTTTTTTTCAGTTATACGCCTCATTTTCAATTTAATTTTGAGATTTAAATACTGCATTTTAGTGACATTTTAAGCACTATTTTTAGCTGAATTAGTCATCATAACCACACTTTTTGATGTGCCAAAAATATTTCCTAAAGATTTAAGGAAATATGAAAAAATACTTATTTTTAAAATACGAATTTATTACACCATATATCATTAGAAAAATAATAGGAATCTGTTAAAGTATTAAATTAAAAGCCTATTGTCATTTCTTATGCAAACTGGCCAGCACATTTAATTTTCGTTAGTCAGAATTTGGTAATTTGAATAATAAAAAAATGTAAACACAATAATGTAGAGCTTCAAAAAAAATTTATAACCTCTCTTGTAATAAAGTACATTTGAAAAGTCATGGATAATAGCTAAATAGCCAAACATTAGCCAAAATAGTATTTAAATGAATCCTAATATGGGTCATTATTTGTTTCAAGAGTAAGGTCCCAGATTTAGAATAAAATATCCTTGTAAAATGTTTTCTCTATTTAAAAACAATACAGTAGCGAAAGTAGACTTCACTTACATCAGATTGTATGTTTTCTTGCTTAGCTGGATGTTGGACTTGTGAAAAATAATTGTTTGCATTGATCTAAACTGATTAGCTGAAGTCACACAGAAGTGACAGCCGACAGAAGATTCCGCTAGGTCTTAAAGCCTTTTTCAATGGGTTATTTTCACTATTTAGGATGGCATAGCAGTTGAAATTGGACAAATGGGCTCATGTATGAGACAAATTCTGGATCTCTGTCAATGAGGGGTGGGTCTCTTGAACCCCCCCTGGCTACAGGCCTGTTACTTTAAAAGCACACTGTTCAAAATGCTGGGTTCCAGACACTCGATTTGTTTTGACAACATGAATAAATAATGTTAACTAATTAGTTTTTTCAAATTGAAGTACATCATACATTAAACAATTAAGTTGTCCTCTTCTCAAAAAAAATCCAGAACTGTGTTGTTTAAAATAAGTCGTTTGAACAAACAGCAAGCAGCATTTTTGAGTGAACTATATACGCTGCACTCATGGGAAAAGCTCATTTAAAATCCCCATGATTTCAAAATGATGTTATTTTAGATTTTAGTATCAGTATAGTCTTAAGTATATCCGTAAGCTAGAGTGCTCCAAAACAGTTACACAAATTGCACTAAACATTTAAACTTGCTGTTCGTCACTTTCGCCAAAATCAGGGATGTCCAAACTCGGTTCTGAAGGGTTGGTGTGCTGTGAGGTTTCGTTCCAACCCGACACACCTAGCTAATCAAGCTCTAACTAGGCTTTTTACAAACATTCTTGCAGGTGTGTGGAGGTAAGTTGGAACTAAAATCTGCAGGACACTGGCCCTCCAGGACAGAGTTTACACACCCCTGGTCTAAATGGATTAACTTTTTCTTATTTTTATTTTTTAGTTTCTTCTCAAATCTAACAAATCAAATGCTGTCTATCTGATATGTCCCGACCCCTTCAAGATGCTAGTGCTATATGTGCTTAACCTCAACCACTCTTATTGTAAAGCTGTGATAAAAGCAATACGCTATTGGCTGTTTTTTTTTAAAGGGGGGAGGGGCTACTCTATGTTCTGCCCTGTCTTCATGTTTCAGTTCAAATTTTGTAGCAGTGAAATTTAAACCACACTGAACTGAACTAAACTGAACTTAAACTCTGAAACCTGGACTGCCACAGTTTCAATTTAGAACTTCTATGTTAAGCTGCTTTGACACAATCTTCATTGTAAAACCACTATAGAAATATAGATGAATTGAATTGAAAACATCACATCACTTTTTATTTATTTATTTAATTTATTTATTGTCATCAGTTTTGTTATTTAACCTACATGAAATGTGATTGTTTACCATGTCGTTTAGTAAATTTGATGAAAGTTTTTTTATTTAGTTAGTTATTATTTAATTTATATATGCAATTCCTTTCGTCTGATGTCTTTGTGGTTGAGCTCAGTGATTACATCAAAGTTTCACCATGACGAAAACAGCAGTCCACAACTGCAACATATAATGAATTTATGTGTTTGAGGAAATGGAAATCCCTTGCAAAGCCCTTATATAGCAACTTACAAATCCCTTATAAAGCAACTTATGTGGAAAAAATAGACACGTCTGTATCTCTTTTTTCCCACAGACATAATGATTTTTATACTGTACAAAATTTATATTTTGCAAATCCAAGTCTGTTTACTACCCCTAAACACAACCCTCACAGAAAAAAAATATTCTGCATCTTTACATTTTTAAAACATCTTTTAATTTTTATTCTGTAGTCAGTAAAATTTCAGTTGTAATAATAGTTGTATATATGGCCCTCAAAAGTATAGCTAAACTTTTATATGGTTTAGATGTTTTTGTTTTCAAACTTATTCATGCAAAAATGTAACCCAGCCTCTACAAACAACCGTATAGCAGATTATATGAACATGTACAGTAAAACAATATTGCCATGACAAATTAGTCATTACTGTAAAAAAAAAAAAAGAAGAAAGTAAGAAATTGCAATAAGATTGTGTTGAGTTCAAGTATTTTGAATTATGCATTGCAGTACATTGGGTTTCAGAGTGGAAGGACACAAAAAAATGTAAAAATTAAAAATAATTTAACCAAATATGCACCGGTAATTTAGTTTTTTTGTTTGTTTGTTTTTTGGTGTTGTGATTTCAAATTCCACATGTAATGTATAGGCCAATTGTGAAATATGAACAATTCCTCAAAACACCCCAATCACTGAATTCTAATTTACCCAAAAATGTTATCTTGAAAACTGAAAAAAAAGGTTTGTCCTTGTGGGTGACCTACAGTTTGCCCTCCTGACTCATTGGATTTATGGGAAGCATAACAAACCACTGATGAGTAAAGTTTGCAAAAAAATGTTTGTAAGGATGGGTGTAGCTTTTAAAAACTCTGCTCTCAAATACAGACAAACTTCTCTGTCCTCAGATTTCACCAACTTCATTGTGACTTGCAGTTTTATAAAATTAATAATCAGGAAATTAAAACACACTAGGATTCATTCATTTTTCGTCATAAAATTCAACTTAAATTCATTCATTCATTTTCTTTTCAGCTTAGTCCCTTTATTATTCTGGGGTCGCCACTGTGGAATAAACCGCCAACTTATCCAGCATCTGCTTTACGCAGCAGATGCCCTTCCAGGTGCAACCCATCACTGGGAAACATCCATACACACCCATTCAAACACATACAATACGGACAGTTTAGCTTACCTAATTTACCTACAGTATACCACATGTTTTTGGACTTGTGGGGGAAACCGGAGCACCCGGAGAAAACCCACGCCAACACAGGGAGAACATGCAAACTCTACACAGAAATGCCAACTGACACAGCCAGGGCTCGAACCAGCGACCTTCTTGCTGTGAGTCGATTGTGCTACCCACTGTGCAACTTCAATTCAATTAAATGAATTTCTTTTACTGCTTTTACTTAGGTTTAACTTGTCCCACTCTACATTGTATTTCACAAAATTTATTCACATTCCTTTCAGATGAATATTTTAGGAAACTAATTCAATAGTAAGACATGTAGAATTAGATAGAAATATCATGAACTAAATTAAATAAAGCTAAAACAAGAAAATACATTATCCTTACAGTTTCTACAAAACTAAGTCGTTTGTATTTATATTATAATTATTAGAAACAAATTATAAATCACAGTTCCTCAATTTGGAATACTGTCCTAATTTATATACACTGTACAAAAATGCACACAATCCACACAATCGATTTGTATTGGGACAACACGAAAGAATTAAGTTAACTTATTAGTTTTTACAAATGTAACATAAAACAATTAAGTTTAATGACAAAAATGTCAATAATCCTGTTGTTTCAGCTCATTTTAAATAGTAGTACTTTGAACAGACAGTAAACATAATTTAAGAGTATATAATAAATGAAGAGACTTTATGTTTACATGAAAATCCATTAAAATTCAATAAAAGATTAAAAACACTGACAATGACCTTATGGGATCTTCATACTCTAATGAGAAATTTACTTCTACACACGACTCATTTTCTCCAACTATTCAGGTTCATTTATTACAGTTATGGCAATTAGGAAATTTTTATCACTGCATATTCAGTTTTTTGGTATTGGTTGTCTATGTCCGCTTTACTTGGTTTCAGTACATTGTGGTTTAATTCAACGTATGTCACCACATCTTCACCCTGTTCAAGCAATCAGAATTATGTCATATTAGTTCATGGAAAGATAAAACGAACATTCTGAATAATACTGTTTGCATTTTACCCACTTTGTGGAATTCGTGTGTAGTAGTTTTGGTTTCAGGTTTCAGTGTGTTTTGTTTTTTACTTGATGTTGTCACTAAAAAGAAAAAGAAAAGGTCCACATTATTATTTTTAGTTATAGAAAACACAAAAGTAGTGAGACTGTTAAATGACGTTTAATAAACAGCATAAATATTTGTTAAAACTCTTAAAATTATGAGTAATGGTCAACGCCTGACTGCTATTATGCTGGCAGTATATATGACATGAAAATACAGCTATTTTTTCCTCTGTGAGCAGGTTTTGCTCTCGGTTCCTACAATGTGATACAAATGTGACATCACTTCCTCAAAATGTGCAATGCGTTCACCACAAAAGTGAACCCGTGATTTTTACAAAAATAAGACTCTTGAGTCAGAATCTTCTTTGTATGTTTTAACTGAAATAAACATCTAAAATACTGTTTTAAATTAGTTTTTTCTTTTCTTTATATAATTGTTAGAATGAAAGTATGCGCAGAGCTTGAGATGCGATGGAGACTATGAGGTGACCATGACCTGAGGTGACCACTTACTTTGTGCTTTCCTGTGATTTCTGAGCCAAGCAATAATGAGAGCAGCCACTGAAAAAGACCCAACCACAAGCACTAATGGGATTATAATTAACAGTTCTGTAAAATAATAACAAAAACATATATTAGTTAAAATCTTTTACTTAATTAATTCATTGATTTATTTATTTACATTATCTTGCTTTTTTTATTGTAAGAATAGATAATGTCCTTGCACAAAATCCTTTTTTTTGTTAAACTTATGCAATGTAAAATCCAACAGTCAACTTTATCAAATGAAATGAGTGTAGTTAACTCAAAATTTACAGAAAGTTAATTCTACTCATTAAAAAAGAGTTTTGAACTCAGTGTTGAAGGTAATGAGTTAATTAAATACCTCATTACTTCAACTTAAATGAAGCAAGTTCACAGTACTCATATAGATTCGTTTTTTTTTACTCAAATGGTTTGTAGCAATCGGTTTCCTCAAACGGTTTGAGTTGCCTTAACTTATTGGGTTTTACAGCACTCAGTTGGTTTAAGTTCTCTTCATTTATCGAGTTTTACGGTGTTCAAATTGCTTCGTTTACTCAAATGGATTGAGTTCACAGTACTCATACTCATTAGGATTAGTTTTTGAATTTAAATGGTTTGTTGCAATCGGTTTCCTTAAATGGTTTGAGTTACCTTAAATTATTGGGTTTTACAGTGTGGACATTTCTTTTAACACTTTAAATACTACATAATTTGAAATACAGTACGAATTATATTACTTCATAACATAAACATGGTACATTGGATCGTGTTTTTACATATTTGTCTTGTCATGTTGTAAGTTCAGTATAATGTTACGTACAGCAGATGTTGAGATGTTTTTTCCTACACTGTAAAAAAAATATTTGCTACCTAATATTTGCCCGTAGCTCATGGTGTTTTCAATTTATTTTTGCTTTCAAACTGCAACATGGGACCTTGATCCTATGCTCTGCCAACATTTGGTGTTGGATATTTACTTAGCATTTTAAGTCATTTAAAACTAATTTTATTAGTTTGAAACAATATATATAGTAAAGATATGCTATTACATGTAGAAAAAAAATTCTGGATTTCCTATTTTATAGATTTTTTTACTGTTCAGTTCTACATATCTACCTTGTATTTGAAAGATTCCTGGGAGACAGATTTAAGCATTCAAATGACCATGAGGACTGGAAAAAATCTATCAAGGTCATAAATACATGTACTATTAACTCAAGACACCAACTAATCCAATACGAAGTAGTTCGTCGGCTTCATTATTCTAGGGTTAAGCTTAAAAATTCTACCCCTGCATCTCCTCTAAATGTAACAAATGTGAATCTGCGGAAGGCTCCTTAGGACATCTTTTTTGGTCATGCCCAAAACCTTTTGAGTTTTGGACTGAAATTGTTAGATTCTAAGGCTTATTCTTGTGACTTTACCCCTGATTCAGCAATCACTGTTTTTGGTTGGTCTGAATCACTTGTGGGTTCAGACATCAAATTTATAAAGCTGTCCAATATGGAATGGTGATGGCTAAAAAAATATTTTTTTGTCTATGGAAAAAGGCATCAAAACCACTTTTAAATCCTGGCTTTCAGAATTCTTTAGCACTTTACATTTAGAGAAACTTAGACATAATCTTTCTGATAGCATTGCTGGCTTCGAAGCCATCTGGAAGCCCTTGTTTATTATTTGTCAAATGTCAAGGATAGCAGTTTAAAGGCATGACCCTGTCATTGTTCGCAATATCACCATATTGCCTGTTCCCACTGGTCTAGAAATATAACATTGTTAACCTATGTATAAAACTGGAGGAATTTATGAAATAATCTTTTCTTTTTCTTTTGTCTTTTTTTGGTTTTGTTTGCCTTTTCTTTTCTGTCTTTATAGTGGGTGTTGCTTTTTGTGTTGCTCTAGGCTGCTTTAAGGTCAAAATAAAAATATAATATTCAAGTCTACAATAATAGAAAACATGCTGTCATGTCGTTACATTTTTTGCACTGTAAATACTGTAAAGACCAACGCAGAAAATGTATAATTTCAAATGATAAAAACTCAGTATCTTCGTTGAACTTTGTTCAACATCAAATGTTTTCAGAGCAGTAATCAAGGTCCCACAATGCAATTCTAATCATTCTAATTCTAATAAGTGGAAAACAGCCATGATTTACAAGTTAATGGATAAATAATGTATTTTTTTTACATTGCAATATTTCACATTTATGTAAAGGTGTAAAAATCCATCCATCAACTCATATTGAACTACTTGTAAATAAGAACAACATCCCGATGGCAAAGGCAAATATAAGACTGATGATGAACACTGCACAGTATGAAATTATCAAAGATAAATAAACAGATAATTAGAAATAATTAGACAAATATTTTACTTACTGTCACCAGCGCTGTTTGATAAACTAACATTATTGTCCACAGAAGTTGTATCTGGAAAAAAAAATGGGGGGAAGCCTATTAATAATATCAGGAGGAAATGTTTTGGAGGACTTGGGTTGCATTTTGCTAAAACATTTACAATTATATGATCTATTCATGTTTTTTGAAATTCTAGGATTAACACTTAGACATAAAAATGGCAACAGCATTAAAGAGTGTGTATAATCAGTTACATTAGCAAAAAGTACACTATAGCATATAGAAATATAATATTATTTTACTTTCACAGTAAAAATTGTATTTAATGTAAAAGCTTAAGCAAATTACCATAACTTTTTGTAGTAGTAGTAGAAGTAGTAGTAGTAGTAGTAGTAGTAGTAGTAGTAGTAGTGCCTGAAAGAGAAAGGCACGCACTAATAAATAGATCATTTAGAAAGGCTAAAGTTTGATGAATATGAGCATTCACAATTAAACAGTCTTTGCTTTACCTTTTTTAATATACAAGCAAATTCTGGCATCCTTTTTAATTTGTTCTCCACCCGGACCTGAAAACTGTCGACAGGTGAAGCATCCACTATCTTCTGGCATGACACGACTGAAGTTTAAAGCGCAGTTGGTCAACAGACTCACTCTGTTTTTTCTATCTAACTGGTCTGATTTGCGTTTGCCAAGGGAGACCAGTTCAACAGTAGGACTATCATTAGACAGCCATGTCACTTTACTGCAAGAATTCTGCTTCACCTTATTAAGGCAAGGCAAAATCACAGCCTTTCCGATTTCTACGGGCAACACATCACCTTATGAAAATCAAGACATCATCTTTCCATTAAAAAAAACATGACAAAAGGGACAGACTAAATATTTAATATACCAGACAGTTTTGTCAAAGAAGATTACATAAGAAACTCATCTAATCAAACTTAATCTTACATTTTTTTAATTATTATCTTCATTATTTATACATATTAAGTTAAAGATTTTTTTTTTATTTTTACTTACCTGCTTTAATTTCATCAAGCTCTATATTATCTACAACAACAATAATAATGGTCATAATCATAAAAATAATAACATAAAGCATTTCTAAAGTCTGACTGCCATTTTTCTGCATTACCTGCATAAACAAAGCAGAACAGCAATCCAAGACATGGGTATAAGAACACACGCATTTTTCTTCTTTTGGTAACAGCTTTTGCTCTCGGTTCCCACAGTCTTATGTACTTTGACTATGACATCACTTCCTCTGAATGTGTAATACGTTCACCAAATAGGGAACCTCTGATTTAAAAAAAAAAAAAAAGACTAAACCCACTCACTTTTTATTTGGCTTAGTCTCAGATGTATCAGGGTTTGCCACAGTGGAATGAACTGCCAATTACTCTGGCATACGTTTTATGCCCTTCCAGCCTGCAGCCCACCACTGAGAGTACATGAACTTGTGAACTTCCAGTGCTGGGAAACAAAAGACTAAACCTTTAAAGCAAAACAATGTCTAATGAACGTCCTAATGTTCAATTTTCAAATCTATCTAAATTAATTTAATTTGTTTTAACACCAATAAACCAAAAAGTGTTTTTTGTTTTGTTTGAATACACATTACTATTATTAGTTAAAGTTTGTGTGATTGCTTTCGTTGATGTATAGTCTACAGACAAAAAATGCAACCCAGCATATACAATATAGATTGAATACTTTTGTTATTTTCATTCTGATAAAACTAACTACTGGATAAAATGTAAGGGGTATAGAAAACCAGATCACAAATGAACTCAAGATGCAAGTAGCTTTTATTTGGATACTGGTCACGAGTTTTATTATACAGTAATACAATACGTAAACTATATGGTCCTAAATACTTCCTAAAAACCCTCTCCCAAAAAAGTTTATGTTTGTCCGACACTGCCAAAACTTGTCATCAAAAATGGTATTTTCTGGTCAAAGATTAATC
Organism: Danio kyathit; assembly: GCA_903798195.1. Classification (NCBI taxonomy): domain Eukaryota; kingdom Metazoa; phylum Chordata; class Actinopteri; order Cypriniformes; family Danionidae; genus Danio; species Danio kyathit. Next base: position 31,218,517 of record LR812538.1, on the reverse strand, counting down.
TGAGGAAAACAAAACTACAGTTCACTTAAGACAAGTAGAGAATTACAATTAACTATTTTCTCCCTAAATCAATCTACTTTAAGATATTTAGTTTATTTATTTCATTTTTTTTTGCAATAACCAACAGAAATAATTTACTAGCATGACCATTCAGGTAATGTCAAATTGTTACAGGTGCAAAATAGTATAGTAATAAATTAGTTGAAGTCAGAATTATTAGCCCCCTGTTTATTTTTTCCCCAATTGCTGTTTAACAGAGATATTTTTCAACACATTTCTAAACATAATAGTTTTAATAACTGATTTAATAACTGATTTATTTTATCTTTGCCATGATGACAGTAAATAATATTTGACTAGATATTTTTCAAGACACTTCCTTACAGATTGAAGTGACATTTAAAGGCTTAACTAGGTTAATTAGGTTAGGCATGTTAGGGTAATTAGGCAAGTTCTTATATAACGATGGCTTGTTCTGTAGACTATCGAAAAAAAATATAGCTTAAAGGGGCTAATAATTCTGACCTTAAAATGTTTTTTAAAAAATTAAAAACTGCTTTTATTCTAGCCAAAATAAAACAAATCAGACTTTCTCCAGAAGAAAAAATATTATCAGACAATCTGTGAAAATGTCCTTGCTCTGTTAAACATAATTTGGGAAATATTTAAAAAAGAAAAAAAAATCAAAGGGGGGGGGGGGGGGGGGGGGGCTGATAATTCTGACTTCAACTGTACATGCTTGCTGACTGTTATAAATAAAACATGTATAAATGTTTATGCATCATTTCACGTTGTTTTTTTTACTTTAGTTGTAGTGTAGCTATTTCCCCAGCTGGTGGCATCCATGTACTTGATGACAAATATGTCAAAACAAAGAAACTTCACATACAGCATCTAAAAACCAAACATTCCATAATATAAAGAATACAACACTAAAATAAAGAAAAGAAAATGGTCTGAAAAGGGCTTTTACACATATCTATCTTCAATTGTTTTGTGTGTGACCATATCTGAAACCTCTAACTTCTTAGCTCTACAAAATGAGACTGAACTGGATGGAACAAATTACTATGAATACACTAAATGTAATATTTATTTAAAAGTAGCCAATAGAAACTTTTTTTTTTTTTTTTTTTTTGCAAAATAGCATGTAAAAAACAATTAAGCTAATTCAAGACCTGTGACAAAAAAAAAAAAAAATTTGCCACCATTATAAAACAATATTTTATTTTGTTTTATTTTTCATCTGTTAAGGTTTAATGAAACACTCGTTCTGCCTGCATTTATGGCTATATGCCTAAAACAGTAAAAGGTTATATAATGTTATAATTTTCAATTATGCTATATTTTACATAATAAAAAATCTGTAAAATTTAAATAAATAATAAAATAAAAAAAACAAACGTAAAATTTTATGATATGAATGATATATTGGCAAAGTATGCAGATTTAAAATTGATTGTATTGTGCAGCTGCGATTTTTACATTTCTTTTATATAATATGCCTTTACACTTGTGATATACAATCAAATTATTTTTGTTTTAAATATGCCTGAAAAAAACGACATTTTGTAGATCATGCTGACGATGATTTTGCTTATAACACAATTTCATTCCTTCTAATACACGAGGAATCGGTAAATTGCATTTTCTTATTTCGAGGGCAGATGTGGAACAGTTTCCCCTTTAAATGTAACCGTGTTATATGTCAACGACCCCAGCACAGTCAGGGGGGATTCTGACAGAATGACGTTTAGCTGTGGGCAGCGACTTATTATAGTGCGCACAAGTGAGACCCGCCTCCCTTCATTTTCCATCGGTCCCTTCACCGCAAAACACAGATGTTCTCTATGTGTTCTTTTACATGTCATTCTGCATATCAATCGCATCTCAGCTCTGCTTTTGCTCATCGCTATAATACCCACCGGTCACCCAGGCGCTCTGGACGCGTCTCTGCTTGAATGACCTCTACTCGCCGCTGTCATGCTGCAAACACACTGCTGCTGTGGATTAGCAGAATTGGAGGAATGATGAATGAATAAAACACAGCGTGGATACTCGACAAACGCTGTGCATTAATCCGTCTGCAGATTTCTTCAATCAGCCGTCAATAGCAAGCGGTCAAGACGGACGGCGTACAGGAGCACAGAGGGAGAATCCGCGCCAACATGAAGGAACGGGACTTTATGCCAAACATGGAAAGGGGCAAACCGGCGACATACACAGGAGACAAAAAGCTAAAATGGCTGCTAAAACCAATAAAAAGTGGGTGAGACTGGCTACTGTATTCGCATATGTCTTGTCGGTGTCGTTGGCTGCTATAATACTGGCTATTTATTACAGTTTGATATGGAAACCAACGTCTGCGTCAGTGTCTGGACGGTCCGATGTTTTAATGACGACTACAGTTATGGCTATAAACACAAGTAACATCTCAGTAAGTGACGTGTCTACTACTAACAAGGTGAATAATACATCACTGGTTAGCCCGAAATCAACACAAACGACATATGACTTGTCTACTTCTCAAACGCATTGGGGTGATAAAAAAGGTCATGAAGGCCTTTTTGATATCCCCACAACAAAAATGAAGAACACTGACCAAGCAGAGACATCTGCCTCAACGCACACTCACAAAAAATCAGGACTTTTCAGTACAGCAGAAGTTAGCCATGTGTCGAAAACTAGTGTTCTAGTAGCAGGTGAGGCAAGTGAAGCTTCTTTGGCACATGGAGCCACGTCATCTTCCAAACAAACTGTCTATGGCAGTTCTGAACATGATGATGCCAGTAAGAATTGGGGTTTAGCCTCACCCACAACTGACCAGGCATCCTGGACAAGCTACAGTGCAAGACCTGACGTCTCCTCTTTGACAGAACGTGGTCTGGAATTAATGGAGGGCTCGTCTCCGTTGCAGGAGGAGTTGGTTACCAAGGACACAGAGAATCCAATTGGTGTGTGACACCAGATTATTTGTGTGGCACGTAATTATATGACATTAGAGGCGATGACTGGGCAGAGAAGAAAAAAACAACTGCGAATGTGATAGAAGCGTTTATGCAGTTTCTATTTCTTTTGTTTCTTTTTCAAAGACAGAAACTGTGTTGACTTTGCCTGCTATGGAAAGCTCTTATACATTATAGAGTGCAATAGTTTGGGTTCCAGAAGTAAATATCCCATTATTTTCTAAGTAGGGGGATTTATTTTGAATGTGTAAACCTTTCATAGGAAAAGATGGAGCTAAAAAGGTGTAAACTAATAGTGTATGCTTTAATGCAGCTTTATTTTTAACTGAATCTTTAGGCTATGTACACACTGTGGCTTAATACCCCTGTCAGTTCAGCTTTTAGTGCTGAATTGTCTTCTGTACAGATATTTACAAGAGTAACAACTGCATTCTACAATCAAATTAACTCCAGAAAACTGCAGGTAAAGTATATCACTACACTACGTTTACAAACATTCTGTGTAGTCCACCAGTACACACAGAGTAAGAAATCACAGGAGGTACATCTTGACTCATTAATGTTGCCAGATATTGTTTGAAAATGTGGAAAATATGACCAAGGATACACTAAACTTAAACCTAAACTGTTTATCATGGAAATAAGCCACATAGAAACAAATTATCAAAATCTGCACATGCCTATTTTTTAACCAGCACAAAAAAGCTCTTTAGTGCTCATTTCGTGGATATTATAGTTTCCCTGTATAGTCTCAAATGAGACTCTTAAATATTTAATATATTTCTATTAAATATATTTATTTTTACTTCAAATCAAAGTTCATAATGGCATGATTCTTTTCAAAGCTGTTTGGTTTGGTTTTCTTAACAATTACAACAGTTTAAAATAAAAATGTTCCTTAAAAATATGTGGGAAAATACTTCTGGAACCAAGACCAGAGAAAATTAGATAAGCAGTATAGCACTCTATTTGATTACAGGTAATCTCAGCCACGCTCTGTATATACATTCTATTTCTATCCGGTAGCTTACATTTTAGACAGAATTTGCTAGTTAGTTTGTATTTTCCAATTAAAATAGATCCAAAAGTAGTAAAAAGCCTTCCATGTCGTGAATTGACCACTAAACAGTGGTCTGGAGCAGATCATATAGGGAGCAGAGTGACAGAGATTACTTCCTAGCTCCACATTCAATATTAATTTTACAAACAGAGATTATATTGACATAAGTTAGCCAACATAGGAAATATAAAGTCTTGGAAAACTGCTTGGCCAATCGCATTTGATGACAAATACTGACTGCTGTATAACCCAATTGAAAAAAGTGAAAGCATTTTGGTTTTTGGAGAAACAGGAATACGAGCCATTGTTATTGCCAATGTTGGATAGCCTTCCTTCAGTAGCGTTAATTTCATTGTGTAGTAATTGTGAGCAAGTTAAACACTGTTTTAAAGCAAGTTTGCTTATAGAGATCAAGATGCTCAGGAATGGAATACAAAGGAGGAAAAATACACTGTGCAAAATTACCAATGTCGACATTTTAATCATTTAAGTGTCTTTTATAAATCAGTGTGGGCTGAGCAAGATGTATAATAAACAAAATATGATGTACGAATAAACAAGTATTTTTCAATCAGTGCACTGAGTTTTTAAACCAGCATGGTATTTTGATTAGAACTTTTTTAACGGTTAGTTAGATGAGGCAAAATGGGTTAGGATAATAAAAATATCAAATGATTCAACTATAGTTTACGCATTATGAAATGTTTATGACCTACACAGTAAAAAATGCTGGGTTCCACACAATATCTTCATGTTGCCTCAACACAAATCAATTAAGTTAACTTAATTATTTGTACAAATGTAAATGGATTCAGCATAAAACAATTAAGTTGTCCCCAAAAAACTTTAAGAATTGTGTCGATTCAGCTAATTTGAAGTAGTTTAAAAAAGGAGCAAACACAATTTTTTTTGAGTGTACTAGCTACATTTAACCCTAAAGGGATCGTTCACCCAAAAATGAAAATGACCTCATGTCATTTGAAACCTTTCAATGTATATTTTTTCTGTTGAGCACAAAAGGAGATATTTCAAAGAATGATGTTTGCTTACACCCACTGACATCTGTAGCAGGAAAAAAAAATGCTATGGACATTGATGGGTCCCAGCAACCAACATGTCCAACAGAACAAAGATACTCAAATAGGTTTTTTTGGTGAGGAAACAATGACAGAATTAAAATGTTTGGGGTGAATTTGGGTGACACGAATAAAGAAGAATTAGTACAAACTACTTAGCTAATATGAGCTTGATTGCACAGTTACATTTATTTAAATGTAATATTTAACCACTATATTTGGAAATTATACATAAAATGTAATTTTATTATTTACGTACTTATCACAAAGTCACCCATATGCAAAATTACATAAATATCGATGTTTAATAATAATGAATAAAGAGACGATTAATTAAGATGATTGAAACCACAACAACAATACTAACAATAAAAATACTTATTATTTTTTTTTGTAGGCATGTTTTCTAAATTATGCACAATGTAAGCTTGTGCAGATAATTGTCTGAAGGAACTGTTGGTTTCATAAAGTATCACTTTACAATAAGGGTAAATAATTAATGATGCACTTAAAATACATTAATAGTTGGTCTAGAATAAACAAACGGTGAATGAAAGAATGGAGCAATCAGGAATTAAGTTTAGCTGGAGTCATGAGGATTCATGTGTTAACAAGCCACCTTAATATGTGTTAGCACATGTTCATTAGTTAACATGTTAATTAACAACAAATGGTCAGCTTCATTAAGTAGAATGAAGAAATACAGATACTGCTTAGGAATGAACTAACTTGATCTGCAGCACTCTGGCATTGTTTTAGTACTTTTCATGCACATGCCACGATGTTAGTGCTTATTTAGGCCTATACATGAATAGCATCACAATTAATTTCCAGAGAGAATGGTGCAAACACATATGTGGACCCTATGACTGAGCTGCTTTTTTGGATTATCACAATTTTAAAGCACTATACCCACTCAATAACTTAGTAAAAATGTTGGACTTGACTTATTTGGATAGCATCTCCCATTACATTTTATTTCCATGGAGAATGTTGTTACCTAAATGTGTATAGTCTGCTTTTGCATTACTTGATCATTTTTTGTACATTGTTCAGGCATAATGGATAACTTGGCGAAAATGAATTAAGTTTTAAGCAAATTTCTGTACTGCGCTCTTTCAACTTATCACTAGCTGTTTAATCCAAGAGCAAAGAATACATATTCAATGTTTATGCATCATTCACTTTATTAAATAGTCAAACATTGCATGTGTAACTGATTATTTAATTTATGACTTATTAATACAAAGATGCACAAAGTATGAGTTCTTGTTATTAAATGGTTAATTAAAAATCAGTTCATCAACATGGGCCCTTTCAAGTAAAGTCATGCCATAAACATGCCTCAAAAAATCATGAGATCATGTGATCTGCGTTTCTTCTTAAAAAGTCCACTTAATGAAGCTGACCATTTGTTGTTAATTAACATGTTAACTAACGAACATGTGCTAACATGTAGTTAAGTTGGCTGCTTTTAACACATGGGCTGTATCTGATATTGCCCACTCTATGCTCGAATAGTGCACTATTTGAGGGAGCAGCCATTTTTAGTTGGCTCCAAAACCATAGTGGATGTTATGAAGTGCGCTCAAACAATCACACAATGCACATCAATAATGACTCTACAACCAATGTACACTCAGCATCTACAGAATACCAATAATGCACTGTGAGAGTTCACGCACAGAATGAATTTGCATGTCTCACCACAAGATGGCATGTAAAGGACAATCCTATTTGTATAAGTTTCAAAATAAAATATTATATAATTAAAGTAACGTTTACATGACAGAAATCAAAAGTCTTTGTTTCATTGCTAATAGACACCTCGCTAGGCATTAATTAACTATCACAGGGTCTGACCAAGAAGTTGAAAATATTAACCGTCTGAGATATTTATCAGAATCAGAATCAGTTTTTCACACACACAAGGAATTTGTTTTGGCTACAGAAGCTTCCAGTGTACATAAAGTGACAAGTGACAACACAAAATTAAATATGAGAAAATAAATAGGCGATAAACATTAGACATTAAACAGAGATGCAGTAAGTTAAAAAATAATCTGAATGTTAAAAAGAGTAGAATACAAACAAAACGACATCCCTTCCGGTGGATTCAAGTGGTCTATACTGTATTAGTGGACTAAAGTAGGGAATAGTGAATGAAGGTATAGGTGGCGATTTCGGAAACAGCAATGAATCCTCTATTGGGATGCACGATATATCGGTGGCCATATCGTTATCAGCCTAAAATTGCAATTTTGAATGTTATCGTTATCGATCCATTATCAAAATTAGGCTGATATCTTTAAGCTGATAGATTACGTAATTGTACAGAACTGCCTGCCTTGCGCATGCGTGGGTCGAACTTGTTCAGACTTGTCAAGTGTACAATAATGGAGCTTTCCTCACATTGTTTATTCCTTCAAAGTCCGTCCTTTCCTTGTGTGGTATTGCTGTGTGTTAATAACTCAGCAAGTAACCATGCTCCTTATCATTGTAGATATGTTTGACAGAGTGTCATTGTGTATTTTGGTTTGAATCGCCTCAATATTCAAAAAATATTCGCCAAAAATATTACATGTGTAAACATAATAGCAGCGATGCACACGCGCTAAACAACTCATTGGGTTGTTTGTAATCTAACATGGGTTATTTGTTGTTATCCACGCCATGTGTTATTGACGTAAGATTGTATTCAGTTTGATCGGCATATTTAAAATCATTAGAATGAGAGCACATGATGGCTATTACCACGCACACACATAGTGACTAGTGAGCCGTCAGAACCTTCACAGCAGCAGGGGAGACGAGCACCAGTCACTGAAACCAGCATAGGTGTTCTTAACCGTCTGCCACATTCTGTCTTTATATTACACAGCACTGTGTTTGTCATAAAGTCATCTGTATTCAATGCTCAGGTGTTGTATTAAAATCGGACATTCGAGGACAAAAATGACACTGCTTCGTGTGCATGTGGATTACACAACACCTGCAGTTAAAGTTTCAAACTCACAGCGGTTTATCATAAACCTTTCATTGATCATTTTTCCCGCCATTGACAACAAGAATGCACATAGAAGCGTTGTCTGATTGACAAGCAGCACTTACATGTGTTCAAAAGAATCTAAAACACCAAATGGGACCAATTTATGCAGCATTTTCTAAAGTAAATCATACAATCTGTATTTAGCTTTTTGCTTGTACGTGGTTCTGAACTGTCAGTACACCTCTCAAAATGCGTTTTCGAACACGTTTTATTCTAGAACATTTGAGCTGGTTTCAGTTTTTAGTTCTTTCATTTTCATTTTACTTAAAATATATTTATTTAACTTGATTGTTAAATAAATTCCATTTTGTTATTTAACCAATTATTTTTATGCAACAGACAAGTTCCATGTTAATTTACTATGCGAAGAAAAGGAAATAATTTATTTTTGGCATGTTGATTTATGTAAAATCGTGAATATAGGTCTATATAATCACCTTGCAATTTTGAAATTGTTGTTGTTTTTTTGCTTTGAGAAGGCTATTCACTTCATAAGAGCAGTTCAAACTTTTATGAAGTTTTTAAAATAAAATCAGTTGTGAAATATTAATATTTATCGGCTTCCATCGATATCCAATCCAAAAAATCCATATCGGTGCATCCTTACCTCCATTCATTGCTTCATTATTTCCTGATTATTCCATTCTTTTATTCACCATTAGTTCATGCTAAACTAACTATAACTATTCTTCCAGAGTGAGTAAAAGGGCTCGCAAAATCACTCTGGACGCCTCGCACCCAGCACATTACCTGTTCGAACTATTACCGTCTAGGCGGCGCTACAGAGCACCAAGCACAAAAACAGCCAGACACAGGAAAAGTTTCTTTCCTCAGGCCATCTACCTCATGAACAGTTAAATATTCCCCTTATGTGCAATAAACGTGCAATACTATCTCATACGCACTTGTACACAGCACCTTATAACAATATACAATGCAATACTTTCTCCATTCGCATTAGTACACAGCACCTTATAACCTGTATATTTACAACATATCTGTACATACAATTCAACATCCAGATATTTTTTACTTACTGCATCTCTGTTTAATGTCTAATGTTTATTTCCTTTTTCTTTTCTCATATTTAATTTTGTGTTGTCACTTGTCACTTTATGTATACTGGAAGCTTCTGTAGCCAAAACTAATTCCTTGTGTGTGTGAAGCACACTTGGCAATAAAACTGATTCTGATTAATGCAGATATTTGTACATCAAGCGTGTACAACATTGTAAATTGTTACCATAATATAATATGTTCTGAGCTATGCTTTGTAAAGCATTTCAAGACAGCAGCAGGACAGAAATCTGTACAAATGCCTAATGCTAAAAACTGACCAGAAGCTCTGAATCATCAGTCTCTAAGGGAATGTGTGAAATGTAAGCCAAACTCTGCAGAAGGGTCTCAGATACAGGGTCTCAGATTATATATATACGTCAAACAATGCAAATGAGTTAATAGTAAGATGTCATATTGTAAATGGGGAGTTGATGGGTTGTGGGAAATAAACGGAAGGAGCATTAGGGAGATGACACATTTAATCAGTGGAGTGCTTAATTAACACAGACTATACATTATCCTCTTCCAGCTCAATTTTTGACCTCATACACAAACTAAAAATTCAGTAAAACAATTATTTGCAACATTATAAATTTGTCAGGCAAGACAAAACAATAAGGTTGGATATTATTTTGTATTGTATCCCTCAGCATGAATATATCTCGCTCCAGTCATCGGGTGCTCCATAGGGATTTCTTTATCACATTAAGCCTCTGCATTCCATTCAACCGAACAAATAGCACATTCCCATTAGCCTCAGATGAGCAAACATGTTTATGCCACAGCAATATCAACGTAAAGCATTTCCTTACTATTTTTATCTAATGTTTCATTAAAAACAGAAGGAGCTAGACATTCCTTGTGTACATTTTGAAACATAGTACTCTGTTCTTTTAACTCCATAAATACAACACTTGAGTTAAAGTAATAGTTTACCCCAAGTTGTAAATTTGTTTAGGCAATTAAAATTGTAGATGACTTTTATCTTTAATAGAACATAAAAAAAAAAAATAATAATAATACACATTTCCCAATACTGGGTTGCAGCTGGAAGGGCATGCGCTGTTTAAAACATACGCAGGATAAGTTGGCGGTTCATCCCTGCTGTGGTGACCCCTGATGAATAAAGGGACTAAGCCGAAGGAAAATGAATGAATGGATGAATAAATTAATACATATAAATAAATAAATAAATGATGTCCTAAATGCAATCCCGTTACACTTTGAGAGTCAAAAAAAATACTAAATAATACTAAATAATAAATTTGTGCCAGAAATTTAACTTTATTTACAATAATGCACTAAATACAATACAGTTTATGGACTAAGTGGAGGAAATCAGCTGTTCATAAAAATGTAAATAGCAAATGATCTGTATAAATCTAATTAAACAGGAATAATTAATTTCTCAGAGATAATTAATGGCTTTGCAATGACTAAAACAGTTAATAGCAACAGAAACAAAGCGTATGCAAGCAATATCTTCTTCCTACAGTATAAGTAGGCCACATTCAGTTCACAGATTTGCTATGCTATATTAAATACAACAGCCTTAAATACTCTTAGTAATTGCTTTTTATTGCACATGTAGTGCACATTGGGTTGAATGTAGGGTCAGTAAGTCCATTATCTTTTAGGATTAAAATCTTATGCAATGATACTTCATTTGAATCACTTTTTAAATCAATTATAGTATGAGTTTGTTTCACAAAACTGATGGTTTGCACCTGGATTGGCCTTTCTTTCCCTTTGTGAATGAAGTGCCTCAGTAAAATCTGTCTCGGGCTTCTACAGCCTGATGTTTAATAGGGTCATGAGAGGACAAACCACACACACACTTGGATATATAACAGCAGGGGAGCAGATGCCCTTAGAAGAAATATTTGTAAATCACTCGTAGGACTAGAATGACTGATATTCCACCTCACCATAATTAATTAAAACCAACATTTAGTAGTTATTATTTAATCTAACATAGCTATAAATAATAACTTAAATACAAAAATGCAGCAAAGGAAGCAAAAGGTTTATTTCGGGTCTTCTTTAAAGGGTTAGTTTACCCAAAAATTCTAAGTATGTTAATAATTACACAACCACATGTCATTTTACTTCCATCGATTGTGCTTTGTTCATCTTCAAAACACAAATTAAGATATTTCAAAATAGACAGGAAAGATTCAGACTTGTACAATGAAAAATATCAAAAAAAGATCCCCAAAACAGCCCATATGCCTTCAGTGGTTCAATCTGAATATTTTAATCTGTGGTCTGAAGATGAATGAAGGTCTCAGAGGTTTGGAACGACATGAGGGTGAGTAATTAATAACAGATTTTTATTTTTATTTTGGTTGAACTAACACTTTAACACTTCAAGGGTGTGAGAATCCGTGTCCCAAACTGACTTAGACTCACACATGCAGAGTCTAACCTGCATTTGGTGACCAGCAGTGATTGTGTTAACAATTTTCAGTCAAAGTTATTTACAAAAGGAAGGAAATTGGATCTGGTGACGCACATATTTAATCTCATCAAATACCATCAAGAGCCATTCTTGATTAATTTCATCACGCAGGGCAAAATAGATGACATATCTGACATTTTGTTCTTTGATGATTAAACTGATGCACTGGATGACTGGTTGATCTACAGTACATACTGCTAGATGTACATGCAAATATAGCTCAAAAAATAAATACTTTGACTCAGTTCTCCCATGTCAGACAAGCATCACGAGCACGTCACTTAATGCACTGCCAAAAAAACAACATGTGTTGTGTGTACAGCATCATTTTTTGTAGTGCATGTTTATTACTCAGCTGCCATGTGTAACATTTATAGTCACATTTCAGCCAGCATGCGAATGTAGGGGAATCTGCGTTGTGTCATAAACAGATGGCAAGTATCAGTTGCCATTTTGAAATATTTCTAGAACTGTCTACATCCTTTTAAGGCACAGGGCTCTAAAAGCTAATCTCACGTCTCACATAGCACAGAAACAGTAAGCGCACGTTTGCGCCCACAAACTGGGTTACAGTATAATCAGATTTTCTGAAATGTTTCTTTATCATTTTTATTTTACAATATTTTATTGAAATATTTAATCTCAACTAAAATTCACTGGGTTCATGCATGAGTCCAGTCCTAGCTTATGGGATTCACTCTGAGAATCTTTGCACATTATTTGCAATAGCATCTGGTGTGAAAGGACAGATGGCCGGAGTAACAGATAAGTAGAAAATATATTCTAGCATCTTAAGCAAATAATAATAACAAAAATAATATTAATAACATGAAAAAAAGGAATACATCAATAATTAAAATAAAATAAAATTATTCTATGGGGACTACATATAACCTGGGCATCTTTGTGTAAAATATAGCTACAAACAATACATTTGAGTGTGGGTAAATTAGCATAATGAATCTACAAGAAAAGTATAGATGGTCTATCAGAATTGAATGACATTTGAACCATAAACATTATTCGATCTTAAAGAATAGTTCACCAAAACTGAAAATTTGCTGTAAGTTTACTCACCTTCAGGCCAAAAAAAGATGTAGACAACTTTTTTTGTTTTCCAGGCATCCTTTTACTTTCTAGAGAGGGGGATTGCCGAGTCTGTGGATTAAAAGAAACAATGTTGAAAATAAAATTCACATTATTTCATTAGACTTTAATTTATCACCAGAAGTATCACCATGGGTATTCATTCATGAATATAATTTAATTTGTTTTACTTTGAAAAAGGTATTTATGGCCCATTTCCACTGAGCATAGAGTATAGTACACATTTATTTCTGTTTCCACTGTCAAAGGTAGCAAAATAGCAAACAATACCTTGCCACTTTTCCTAAGGGTACCTAGCACAACAGTAGAGTGCCAAAAAGGTGGAGCTAGACTCACTAAAAAATGCTATTGGTTTACAGAGAATCGTGATCAGCCCATGCAATTAGACAATAAAACGACAACACTGGAAGCACCATTTTTGATACACAGCTAAAGCCTGACACTGCAATAACACAAACACAGCACAATACTAAACCATGCTCAAATAAAGCTTGCCTCTTCCTGTGACAAACAGCCACATGCCCAGAAGCAAGAACAAAACCTGTTGTATGTCCTCTATTGCTATTTACAAATACAATTACAGGTATTTACAATTATTTACAATTCACATAACGCTTCTAAACCAGTGGAAAGCAAACGAGATGCCATTTAAAACCTTGCACAAACTTGTCGTGCCTTTATGCAGCAGACACAGGACGTCAACATGAAATCAGATTAAGGTTGTACCCTAATGTCAAGGGACATTGCATTTTGTTTTGAAATTAAAATTGGATTGACGTCAGAACCTACATACAGTACAACATAAATTCAACCAAATATCAATGTCTAATTATGTTAAAGCTTGATGTTGTGTGGACATTATGTAACACATGGACACTATGACGTCTATCGAACATTACATATTGGTGGCCATACCTGACGAATAATTGTCAGTATTTGACGTCAATATGATGTTGGTTTAAGATGTTGACTTGACATTGGATTTTGGTCTCTTTCCAATACAACATAAAATCAACCAAATATCAACGTCATTTTGACGTCGTTATTAGATGTCAATATAACGTTGCCCTTAGATGCTGGCTAGACATTAAATTTGGTCACCTGATGTCACGACCTAAAGCTAACCTAATAATAATGTCTTATGATGTTGAGTGCCTGCTGGGTACATTTAAAATAATGAACTAGAGCAGGGATGTCCAAACTCTGTCCTGGAGGGCAGGTGTCCTGCAAAGTTTAGTTCCAACTCCAATCATACACAACTGGGCTAGCTAATCAAGCTCTTACTAGGTTTTCTAGAAACATCCTTGCAGGTGTGTTGAGGCAAGTTGGAGCTAAAATCTGCAGGACACTGGCCCTTTAGGACTGAGTTTGGATACCCCTGAACTAGAGTTAGCAAAAGATGCATTATTGGCCCGTTTCCACTGAGTGGTACAGTACAGTACGGGTTGGTATGCTTTTATGGCCGTTTCCATCGTCAAGAGGTACCAAAACATTAACCGTACCATACCACTTTTATGTGATCAAGCAAGGGTACCATTGGCAGTGGTAATGCAAGCCTGATCAGGGTGACCCATACTGAACTGCACTGAACTATACTGCTGAATGGAAAGAAGGCACAGACTTCCATTCTACGAAAGATCAAGGACCATAATTTGAACTAAAACAAAAATAAATAAATAAACTTTTTAAATACTCTACTCAATTAACACACTCTTGCATAGCTGAGAGATAGTAAATTAACAGCACATACCATTACATTTAAAGAGATAGTTTACCTTTAAAATTTAATTTACTCATTATTTTACTCACCCTCAAGTGGTTTCAAACATTTAAGGGTTTCTTTCATTTGTTAAACACAAAAGAAGACTTTTTGAAGAAAGCCGAAAACATGTATTCAATGAATTTCATAGAAGGAAAAAATGTCAATAATTACAAGTTTCCAACTTTTTTTCTTCTTCCTTTGTGTTTAACAGAAGAAAGAAACTCATAAAGGTTTGAAACAAGTAAAAGGCGAGTAAACGATTTAATTTTTGGATGAACTACCCTTTTAAGTCACTCTCGACTAAAGCATCTGCATTCTAGAAGCATCTTGTGGTTTGTATGAGCCTATCCAGACAATCCATCAACTCATGAAAGATTAATATTGCCAAGAAAGATCACAGCCAAAGCCAGTGCTAAATAACACATAATGAAGCGACTACAAAAGGACCAGGTGGCTGGAAAGTGCTGTGAAGTGCACCTTCAAGAGGACCCTGCCTGTAAACATATGACTAGAGTGGGTGGAAGATGTGTTATGGAAAGACTCTCCATAACTGAAGTCATCATGACCAGCTCCCGTGAGGACCAGACACCCACAGTCATGACAAACAGACCTGCCTTAAAAGGAGATCATGTAAACCAGACTAGAGACGGGCATTGTGGGCCTGTGATCCAAGGCAGAACTCGGCTGTTTTGGAACATATAATTAGGGATAATGGAGAAGAAATTCAATTAGCTGGGTGTAACGGAAAGAGAGACTGCGGCAGAGATGTCACAGATAAGGCCATGTTTTGAGTTTACATGCTGTCATTTTTGGTTAAGGATGTAAAAGTGCCTCAGCTTTGATTTATCTAATATACCCTTTATCTAATATTACCTTTGCATATAAATGCATGAATAATTATTGTTTCCTATAAAAAGAACTGCCAAATCGAGTTGTCACCACTTCCATTTCTGATTATTGAACTGAACTGGTTTATCTGTAACCAATATGCATAATGACAACCTTAAGTGTCCACTGTTACTGTCTATTTTGACATGGTCTCAAATGCTTTAGTTGCTTTATGTAGTTAAAATCATGTCAAGAAAAAGCATTTAAGTATCTTACATCACATCTACACCTTACTGTTAATGAGATAACTTGCAAAAAAAAATGCAAATATTAATCAACTCAACAAAACTCTGGTATTTTAAGGAGAGCCTAATCTGAAGGAGCCCGATAGATTTAACAGAGAAGTAAGATCAACATAAGCTCAATAGAAAACTGTGTGCTTAGTTTTTATTCTCAGCACTAAAAGATCTAAATATAATGCTGTGAACACATTTTCATTCACTCTTTTCACATTTCACTTTAATCATGACAATTTTGCCTCTTGTTTTGACTTTGAGGTTGTATTTTCAATTATTTTGGTGTTTATAATGTAACAAACTACCAAAAACTCCCACAAATGATTAAGTTTCAGCTAAAGTCATGCTATCCATGAAGGCTTCGTTGATCAGGTAATCCAGGGAATAGCCTTTTGCAGATATTGTAAATTGATAGAACAATCACAACAGACTGGGAAATTGCAGATTGGCCAATCAAATCAAAGCAGGATCTTGGAAATAAGGTTTAGAACAGGGGTGCTCAAGCTTTTTCGTATGAAGGCCCAAAAACCAAATATCATTAATAGCTGTGGGCCAAAGGTATATATACCAAACTATATTACATTAAAGTTGCCATGGGTAATTTTCTATTTAATTACTTTAAATTGTATTAACTAATGCAGTATAACTTTTAAAATGATAACTTATTGCAATAAAAACATAAACTATCATATTTATAACAAATCTATAACAACAAATTTATAACAGT
This sequence comes from Danio kyathit, assembly GCA_903798195.1. Classification (NCBI taxonomy): domain Eukaryota; kingdom Metazoa; phylum Chordata; class Actinopteri; order Cypriniformes; family Danionidae; genus Danio; species Danio kyathit. Next base: position 31,202,126 of record LR812538.1, on the reverse strand, counting down.
GCAGTTCAATGCTGAAAACACTGGTCAAGCAGAATCTGCCTTTGCCTTGATTTGCTCACCAAAGACTCTGCATTGCTGGGAGACAGTATGTACATTTGAACAAAATCTGATTAATTTACACAATTTAATTTAAACATTTAATTTCAGTTAGCTTTTAACAAAACAAACAAAGGGTTACCTTAAAGTTGAATTGCTAATCTCAAAAGCATCTCCATCACACTTCCCTCTCTTCTCAGATTGGATGGTGGGCCAAATCAAAGGTAAAGTAAATTGGATGGATGCATGTCTATTGTAGAAAAACTTATAGAAAAAAAAAGAGTTTAGATTTAGAAAACACTAAAGGTTTTGATGTAGATACATCTTGCCATTAAAATTAATGCATTGCTTATATAAGCTATAAGCAATAAACACATTTAACTTGCTGAACAATTTCACTTCAGTCTGCTTCTCCACCATTACAGTGAATTCAGTAGGTAGCCTATTTGGCAACATTTCGCATCTTTGATAGTGACTCAAATAATAAAAGGCACAAATTTGACCTCTAAATAACAGAAAAAAATAGGACTGTAAAAGCTAGAGTGAAGTACACGTAAATGAAGTTGCTATATAGTTCGAAGGTAAACTTTTAATTTGTGTTTAGCATGTTATTGGTGTGTATAGGCTACCTATTATTATAAATTAGTTAGAAACACTTTAAGGAAACAATATACAAGAATGGAAAACATACTGTGAATTCTCAGTCAAGAGATTATCATTTACCTAATGAAAAATCGTTTCGCGAAAGTATTACCTGTGGCGGGAGGAAGTGGTAGCCTAAGCTAACTTCTAGTAAGGTTATAAACGGTCTTAAATAAAGTAATCTGAGAAGACATAAACCATGTTAACTATTACTTATTCAGCACTAGAGCGCATTTTGTCGGCCAAACAGACACATTCAACTTCTCAACTGCTCTCGTGAGGCTTGAGCACATAACCTGTTCATATTGTGGTCAGGTCATACAAGTTGCAAACGCATGGATAAGTATAAAACAGTGCCACCACGTGGATAATCAAAGAATAGCAGAACAAAACATGTAAACAAGACCTGACAGCATAAGAGCTTTAGGCTTATAATGAAAAAACATATGCAGGAAAAAACAAGCTGCAAACAACAGAATAGCAACTCTGATAAGATTTTATATGAATTTGCCACCTGCCATTAATTATAAGGTGAGCCTATAATACAAAGTGTAGTTGTTTTATCTCCTTACATTAAATATGTATGGTAAAATTCTTTCAAATGTTAAAAACTTTAGAACATTATAGAACACTATAGAAGATTATAGAACACTTGTCAGCTCCAATCAAGGGTCTTTTCATTTAACAGCTTCAGACATCTTAGGTATTTACCCAATGAGAACGAAAAGTTCCTTTCCACGCTAAGCTAATTTGGTTGGACAAATACAGAGTTTGTATGCGTCACAGTAAGCACCACATGAGGTTTTCAGGCATCTAGAGATGGTTTCCAAAACCACAAGCTCATTGGCTGCAAAGGCAGTCAAGCTGTTAAGGGAACATGTAGGCATTAAAAGGCTTTTAACCAGACGTAAACTCATTTGAGAGCCTGAGATAGGGCCTGTTTGGGCATTTTTCACAGATAATTATAGCAGGCTATGTATGGGAAGGATGAGTTCAGCATTGAGGAAAACCATTATATGGACATACAATTCAAAAAGAGATACACCAGAAAGACTGAAAATCATGTGTACGCTATATAAATCTTTAGAGGTTAGTGAAACACTGCAAACAAACAAACACTAATCAAGGAATAATTCAACAAAAAAAAAATGCTAATTTTATTTACTCACCCTCAGATAATCCATGATGTAGGTGATATGTTTCTTCAGCAGAACATTGAAGTTTTTTTTAGCTGAAACCGTGTTCTTTGGTCATTCATAAAATTCAAGTCAGCTCCTACAAGCAATTTGAGAGTCCATAAAATGCACACACACACATAACCACGGCTCCCAATAATACAGGTCTTACGAAGAAAAAGGATCAGTCTGTGCAAAAAAAAAGAACATTATTTACAACATTATTACCTTTAATCTACAGCTTTGTCATGCAATCCTGAGCATGTCTGGGACTCGAGCTTCCTGTCATTTTGTACATTAGCAATAATACATTTCATCACTCAAGCAGATTGCATGATAACAAAACAAACTCATGAAAGCATTGCATTGTCACACAAAATGAAGTAAAATTATTCGTAATCTAAAAATGCATGTGGTTGATTCCTTTTAGTTTGACGAACGGTTTCACAAGCTAAAGCTGCTACCTATATATTGACAAGATGTTGCCCTCAGTTGTAAATACTATAAACAGGTTAAAAATAAAGCAGTGGTGTCATTTCATAAAGCTTAACAATGCAAAGATCATCATAATAAGGGAAACATTATTTAGTTTGACAAGAGATCTATTCAAGTTATTGCGTGTGATATGGTCGGTTAAAAAGGGGGATAATACATCCCGGATGGGTTTGGAGTGATGATTTGCATGGCAAATGTTATGCTGCTCACAGGCAGAAGACTATAATAATTCAGCAGTGGGCATGTAGTCTGACTACATCACACACTTCATGTGATGAATTAAACATTGTAAAATCAAACATTTAAGTCATCCAATAAGACGATCTGGTTTGCATGTTTGGTTAACCAGACTGTTAAATACATCACACAAATAAGCAATTTTGAATCTTTTATTTTAAATCCAAGAAGAAATGAAACACTGAAGGAATTTGAAAAAAAAATATGATCAAAACAATATTTGCATATATTCCTTGCAATAATTTCTATCGCTCATATACATCTTTCCCCCCGCTTTAGATCACAACACAATTCAAATACACTGCTGAATCGCCAGCATAAACATTTGAGCTGTTTGGTCCTTACTAATAATAATAATAACCCTTTTTGTTTAATAATCCTTACCAACAAAGAATACAAGTGAGCAGCACAGACCTCACTGTCTTGCTATACTTTTCCACATCCATACATTAAGCTGTGTTAGCCAGAAGAGCTTAATCAAAAAGATAAATCACCCAAAAATGAATATATACTCACTATTTACTCACCCTTAAATGGTTCCATATCTTAAGGAGTTTCCTTTTTGTGGTGAGCACAAAAGAAGATAATTTGAAGAATGTTAGAAACCATTGACTTCCATAGTAGGAAAAACAAATCCTATGAAAGCCAATTGGTTTTAAAAATCTTTGCAACGAACTCCTTATGTGTTCTACAGGAAAAAAGAAACTTAAACAGGTTTGTGACAAGGGAACGGTGAGCAAATGAAGACAGACGTTTCAGTTTTGGGTGAACTATTCCTTTAAATGTGACAACTTATGCCAAACAGAAGTGTGGAGCACCAACTGTCCCGAGTTCAGCCAGACTGTCTGCTTTTAATCCAATCATTCACTGTGTCTAGATTAATCTGTATCATCTCACGGCCTGCATGAACACCGAGAGAACTTTGAAAACACAAAAACAAACCAACCTGATATTTCAGACAAGATATCAAATGGCGAAGTGCTTGTTTATTAATACAAACATGTAATAATTTACCCTACACCCTTGTGCAAGCATTGTTTCCACATACTTTACATCAAGCCACAACAATGTATGAACCCACCAAGCAATTCATTGTTTACAAGACATCTAATAGACGTCAAACAAGGCTAAATATGGGCTGTCAATTCATTTTCACTGACAGTCCAAATTTAGTTTTGTTTTAGCCAAAAAATTTATAGGCGATGTCTTTTAAATGCACAAAAAATGCTTGCTGGGAAATATCAGAAATGTTAAGACCTCTTAAAAGCCCATTTAAGCTTTAGATGGATAAAAGCATATAGCTTAATTGCTTAAATTCAGCATAGGCCGATACGTACTGTATATCACATAATCCTTATTAGAAACAGATAGTTTACGTATAAACCCAGATATTTTACATTTCCATTTATATGAATGACATGAAGATCTTTGGGATACTGAAATAATTACAAACAATAAATGTTGTTGAAACTGTTCACATCAATCACACAATATGTGAATGCACGTTAAATTAGGGCTGAATTTACAACAGATTGCATAGATTTCAGGGTTTTGTATGATTATCAAGCATGTACAGCAAACTGAAAGCCATCAACATGAGTGTTTTTCTTTGCTTTTCATCAGTATTGTTAGTGTTCTGGTGCAAGGAGGGAAAGTGCCTTTTAGAAATCTATATATTAGCAATCCATTCTCCTTTCCTTTTCTCCTTTAAAGGGATAGTTAACCTAAAAATTGCAGTTCTGTCATTTATACCCTTCATGTTCCAAACTTATACTCTTGACGAATTTGAAAACAAGTTTTAATAGATTTCATTACAAGTCTGTGGGTTCTAACTTTGCACACTACTGACTTTCCTTGTGAGGACACTGGACATTAAATAAATGAAGATGTTTTTCTTAATATATATTTGTGTGTTCTGCAAAAGACGACTTAACATGTTCAGAACAACATTAGGGTGAGAGAACAGAATTTTCATTTGGGTAAACTATCCCTAAGCGCAATTCAACATGGCATATGATAACAGGTAAAGACACCAGAGCAACTTGAAATGAAACAAAACGGAACAAGTATGTGCTGTGTTCACTAGAAATAAGAGCACCACCAATAACAAAACACAGTGACCCACCTAACAAAAGTTCTTAAATACTAAAGTAAAAATGATGACAGAATGTCACAAGCCAATGTGCACCATTATTAAAGCTTCATGAAGAAATCAAAACGATTAGCCTTGGGCCAATTTCATAACTACAGATCTAAATAGCATTTTCAACTGAAACACCACTGATAGTGTGATTTAGTTAATATCTAGACTTAACCAGTGTCTGGATATCCATCTCTAAGAATTAGAAAATGAAGACAAAAGCTTGAGGCACTATAACCCAGCAAAAAAACAAAACAAAACAAAAAAACATTGAGCAACACACTTACACACAGAAAGTGCAGTTGTAAAGGATACGATTGGTGTCTAAGTGCATAGATTGGTTCTCACATTTACAGTATGGCTTATTTTAAAGATTCAAGGGTAGCAGAGAGAGGCCTCTCATTGTCTCTTGGTGTGCTTGGAGTTGTAGTGGCTCCGCATGTCTTTACGGAGGCGAAACTTCTCTCCGCAAACGCCGCAGATGTACAGATGAACATCCATGTGCTTCTCCAGATGCTCCCCGCTGGGGAAAATCTGGAAACACACCTGGCAGATAGTCTCTCCGGCAGACAGGTGAGAGATCATGTGTCGAACATGATCATGTTTGAGGAACGTACCCTGATCACACACAGGGCAGACATATCGTGCCATTCCCTTGTGCATGTCAGTGTGCAGCCGAAGCTGTCGTTCACGCAGAAATTGTTTCCCGCAGGTCTGGCAGGTGAACTGCTTTTCCTTGGTGTGCACAGTGTAGTGCTCACGCAAGTGACACCTTTGGTAAAAGCCTTTGCCGCAAATTGCACAGAAATGCTTGCGCCGATGGTCTGGCTCACCACCATCTTCCAACATGACCTGTCGGAAGGGCTCCTGTTCCGGGCAAGCCAACGTGTGCTCCACTGCAAGACTTTCGCTTTCAAATATCAAACCACAGAGTGGACAGCGAAAGCCCAGGTCAGCTCCTTCCAGCAAGTTTTCTTCCATAGCTTCGGCATCTTCGAGTAGAAGCGAATCTTCACCTGGGGAGTCCATCTCGGCCCCTTGGGGTTCACCACAGCGCTCTGCATGCTCCTGCAGCTGTCTGCCTTTAATGAGCACTTGGCCACACCTTCCACAGGCACAGATATGTCCCATGTGGTTGGAGATGTAATGAGCAGACTGTTCCTCCTCAGTCAACAGGGCTCCGCACAACTCACATGGAATGCATGTGCCATCTTGCTTTTCCTCTTTGATTCGATGTACCTTTAGATCGGTGTCCAACTCTGTGCTTTTTCCCTCCAGAGCATCCATGGCAGACACTCCAGCCTCTTCCTCACTGTCAAACTTAATCTGATCTGCAAGATTGTCTTTGAATGCCCTGGTACGAACTTTGCAGCTGCCTAAGTTAAGGTTCCCTACCTTTACGACCTTTATAGTTTCCAAATCAGTCTCGGAATCATCGTCCCGTTCCACTTTAATGGTTATATTCCTGGAGAAGGCATTTTCGCTGTCCATGCCAGAGGCAACAGACCTGATCACCGTCTCCATGTCCGGCTTGTGGTCCGACCACTCATCTTCTCCCTTGCAAAGTGTTCTCTGTTCATCTGTACCCTCTGAAGTCGAACTCTCGGCTTTGCCATTGTCACTGTAAACCTCTTTGCTGACTTTGGGTGTCTGGAAAGCTTTGCGATTAGTGCATGTGAGGATGTGTTCAATGAGTAGCTTTTCACAGCTGAAGACAAAGCCACAGTCATCGCACGTGTATGTGCGACCAAATCGAGGACGTTCTTTCAAGGCAGAGCTTCGGCTTGACGTTCTCTTTCTCAAGTCACACGGTTGGTCAACAACGGTCTCTGAGTGTGGTGGAGGGTGTGGTATGACCACATCTTCAGCAGGCCTGACAGTTGAGATGTTAATGGTCTGACGAGCAGTTGTGGTTGAGGCTTTCGTTGCACGTTCGTTCTCAGAAGGGCTCGGCCGTTGCTGCTCAAACATTCGAACGCCAAACATCATCTTGCCTCCGACCACACTGGATGAGGAGGAGGAGCTGGATGATGAAGAGGACGATGCAGAGGATGAGGGAGTCAGATTGGATGTTCGGATGTCTCTTAGGTCCTCGAGTGAGTCGGGGATGTAGTACATTTGTAGGTAGGCCATAGATGCTTTCAGCTCCTCAAATTCATAGTGATCCACGGCAATTCTGCCAAGGTACATGAGCTGCAGGATGAGATCGAAACACTCTGCGCTGATCTGCATGTTGCTAAGATCAAACCGGGCAGAACCTTGTTGATCTCGGATGAACATCATTCTGAAGTAAGAACTGCAGGCTGCCAACACGGCCTTGTGAGCCCTGAAATAAATGTCACCTATGGCAATGCAGCAGTCACAGAGGAAACCCCACTCCCTTTGATTGTTGAGCTGCTGCAGGACATGCTCACTGTGGCTTGGCCTTGCCATTACCCTGTGAAGAATCATAAAAAAACTCTTAGTACGTCAGCATGGCCCAAGTCTGAAAAATCCTTTTCACAGACAACCATCGGCTATGACTAGCATGACAACCTATTGATTTGCAAAATAAACAGTTGATCTAGTTTCGGGCATGCAAAAATGGAAAGGTACATGGATTACAAAGGTCTGAAGATTTTTAAAAGTGTTTAAAACATTTTTAACTTGACATGCTGTTTAAAAACAATACTCATGACACCTCAAAACAGCCAAATATGCATATAACCTAAAAATGAGATGAACTAAATAAACAAAACAAAAACACACTTCTATGAGATGGTCCTATAATGCCTCTTTTGTAATATATAAAGAACAGCACACTAATTAAAGACAATACAAATATCTACATTAAATTAATAAACTATCATTCAAAAGTAAATGCTCAATGAGGCTGAATTTATGTGATCAAAAATAAAACAAAAATAAAAAAAACTGTGAACTATTACTTCTATTTAAAATGAATATTTCATATTGTAATTGTTTTTTTAGCATTTGAATGCTTTGGTCTGATGTCAAAGGCATTACTCCAGTCTGCGGTGTCACATGATCCATCAGAAATCATTATGATATGCAAATTGGCATTATCAAAATTGCAAGCATTCTTTGGTGAATAGAATTTACAATAACATAATTTATTTGATATGAATTTGTAGTAAGTCTATAAATCCTTACTGTCATTTTGATAAATTTAATCCACCCTAACTGAATAAAGGTATTATTATTATTATTATTCAATGTTATTTTTACTGATCCACATTTTTAAACAATATTATAGCTATAATAAAAATCTTTATACAAATAATTAAACACACTAATTAACTAGAAATATAATCAGTACTAAACAACTTATCTACTTTTTAAACAACAAAAAATAAAGAAAACTATTTACCATAAATCATGTAAACATTTCATACACTGCAATGTAACCAAATAAGCAACCGCCTAGGTAAAACTGAATACAGGGTTAAACTTGGATTAATAAATTCTGGGTCTAAGTATTAATGGAAGAATGATGGATAGCTTATAAAATAGGATAATTGGTCTCTATGTAAACTTCTTCAATAAAACAACAACATTCCGAAAAATACGAATGATTAAAAACTATACACAAATTAGATGACAGAAAAAGATCGAAACTGTATTCAAATTATTAATTGGAATAAAAGAGTTGGTTTAAACAGTACTGGTTTCTATCGTTTAGCTCCACCATAGAGGTTTACATCCCGCCCCCGCGTTCTCATTGGCCTATTTTAGAGACCGAATCATGCGGGCGTTGTGGCTGTCAATCATACCGCACTTAAAAGTAAAATCTAACTACTTGGACAACACACCAAAGATCTGACCAAACGACTACCTGTAGTGAAAACTTAAAGTTTTAAAATGTTGCGTTACTTCAGAGAAAGCAAAGCAGAGTCTATCTGACCATTGTCGTAGGGAGATCTCTCACGCAAGCATGCAGTGCCACCCCCGCGCAGCTTCCCGCACATACGCTATGAGCTTCGCATTACTGCAGCTCTTGTTTACACGCAAAACAGACTGAAAATACTCACCCACGGTAATGGGCGCTAACTTGAAGCGAACGACAGAATTCGAGTAAAAACACAGAGCGAGGAAGTTCCACCTCTTTTGCCTTCGTCCAAGCGAAAACTTGGGACGAGAATAGCTAATCTCGAGGGCGAAGCCCCTTCTGTGCAGCGCGGATGAAAGAACTTCCGCACAGCCGCTCTGCGAGCTCTATCACCGCACTGAGATCCGGCCCCGCTCACGCAAATCCAGCCCGCCCCAGCACGCGCAGCACAGTGAAAATGCAACCAAACCATCTGTGAAAAATATGCTCTTCTAGGCGAACAGTCGGGTTGAAAACTAAATAGAAGCATTTGTGTATCATTAAGGCTATTTACACTTTCCCCTATAAAAACTATTTAATCTGGTATTAGTGCATTTTATACAAATATTAAAAATATAATTCAAATGAAAAATTAAAAGTCTTTTCCCAGCTGTCATCACCTTCGTGTCTAGCATTTTAGAAATCGGGTTTTTAACAACAAAAAATTTATTTGTTTAAAACTGCTAAATAAATTTCATTACAATTCTCAAATAAGATAATGTACATGTATACATACTTAAAAATTATATATATATATATATATAGACACCTCATCATATGGTCTAGGTAGGATATGTGATAAATGTTTAAATCAACATAAATTTGAAGGCGTGTCATTTTCAATTAATAAAGTCGTTAGATCTCTATGAATAGTTAAATCCATTTTGTCGAAACCTTTTAATGACGTAAATTAGCATATTGGTTTTAAACTTATCTAAAACTTATCTGTTTGTGCGCCCTTCAGGTCTGTAAGACCCTTGTACAAAACTGGTTTGCTCTTTCGTCCATGCAAGTTATCAAAGGTTTTATACTTCACGCTTTTTGTTCAGCGAGACAATAGCCAAGGCTAAAGCAGCTATACGGAGCCACCATTAGACAGAAATGAACAAAAAACGAGCACATACATACAAGCCAGGCGACTGCTTTGTATGTTTTCACTATGCGTTCGTCTGGATCAGCTAATGTACAGTACAGTCACGTGACGGATAACAAGCTAAGCCGTCAATCGCATAGGAAGAACCGCGAGACCATAAGAGAATTTTCCTGCTGCAACAAACACGAAATTATTACCCCTTTCTCTCGTGTAGTTGGTAAGACTGCATTTTATTGGGACCGTGTGAATGCATTGTGTCTGTGCTTTGGTTCATGCATGTTTTGTTGGCCAAGGTGCATGAAAACGTACACCGTTTCTTCGACAACACTTGATCGGTGTAGACCAGACGTGTGACAATTATTATGGTTCTGCCGCGGATTGATCTGCTGGTAATCAGAACAAAAATTTCAGAGAAACACGAGCTTAGTAGCTTCTACACTGTGTGGGGGCATTATCCATTCATTCAGTCATGACATTTTTCTATGCGACGAGAAATTGCTGTTTGTAAATGTCCTTTTGTGTAATGATTTTAAGAGTCCCTGTCAGGTATTGTCAGTTCCCGGTTTGCATGAAAAGGTAAACCGTAAACAATAAACGCAATCCAGTCGTTGCATATTAAGTAAAGTGTAATTGATACAATGAATCATAATGCCATTCTTCTGTACATTGTTACACATTCAGAAGGACGTACAGCTTCAGAAGAGAATACTTATTTGCAAATCACCGGAGAGCATGTATAAATAACGCAAGAATGTAAGTTACAGATGCGTTTCACTATTTAAAATGGGCAATTCTAGCCAGATGTAAACATCTGGTACGTCTCTAAAATGGTTAAAATGTTATGGCTATTTTGATCCATAGATGTCGCCAGTCACTAAGTCAGGCTCTTCTGAGAGACTCCATCGGTTGATTCTAGCATATTAAGTACTCAGGAAAAACATGGATGTCCACAAAAAGCTAAAAGTTGGCTTTATAGATTTTTAAAAAATGAAAATCAATTGCACTTAAAACTAAATAAATGTTCAAATAATATATTTATGAAATATTATTAATACATTTTCTCAAAAGTTGCTGTACTTGACATTAACAAAAGAGGACAAATGTTTAAAATATGTCACGTGAAAAAAAGACAGAAAAATAGACTTTATAAAGTAAAAATATTTTATTTGCATTTGATTAAATCTAAGAGACATCATTTATATTACTAGAAATGTTAGCTGAATAAATCACATCGATTAATCAAGGTAAATGCCACTATACCAACACAACAGGAGTTGTCTGTTCAAGTTATGCCTTGGAATTCAACTGTCTTCAGTGTTTGTATGTTCTGTGCAACAGGTTGAGATGGACGTGTCTGGCCACAGTCTGTTCCTTCTGCAGCAGCTGAACGTCCAAAGGGAGTTTGGCTTTCTGTGTGACTGCACTGTTGCCATTGGCAACGTATACTTCAAGGCTCATCGTGCAGTCCTCGCCGCCTTCTCAAACTACTTCAAAATGATCTTTATCCACCAGTCCAGGTGAACTCAGATTTATTTTGAAGTGTTCAAATGTGTAAGTTCTGAATTGAATGGTCATTGGTCATACAGTGGAGATCCAAAAATAGAAAACATCCTGCAATTTACACAAATGTTGAGATCATTGCTTAATCCTATTTGAAGTTATCCTAATAGAAGGAAAATAATATTTTAAGCATATTTCATAAGCTAACTATAGTCTAAAGGACAATATATATATATATATATATATATATATATATATATATATATATATATATATATATATATATATATATATATATATATATATATATAACTAAAAGAACACTGATTAAATCTAGACAACACTTTCAGATACATCTTTGGTATTAATGTCACCTGGTGGTACCACATTTACCACATAAACCACATTTAACTGGGAAACTAACTCTCTTCAGTCCCCCTAAAATGCTGGTTGTCCAAAAAAGACGAATACAAGAGCGTAAGAAATAATGTGATCTCCTCCACTCTCCACTGTATTTATTTTCTTTTCATATTAATAACAGAACCCATCTGACCAAATGACAACTATTATTCATTTATACATTTTCCTTCGGCTTAGTCTCTGATTTATCAGAGGTCGCCACAGCATGACAATTATTAATAACCATAATTTAAAGGAAAATAAATTGTTAACTCTATTTTGAATGAATTTTCTCTTATTCTTAGTGAGTGCATCAAGATCCAGCCCACAGATATTCAACCAGATGTCTTCAGCTATCTGCTACACATCATGTACACAGGTATGGGTCCTAAACAACCAGTAGACCAGGGCAGACTTCAGGAAGGCATCAAGTTCCTCCATGCGTACCAGCTCTGCCGTAAAGCAGGCGAGGGTGGTCCTGATGCATCCTCTGATGCCATACGTATGTCCAATCTGTATGGCATCCAGATCTCTTCTCAGCTGGCCAACAAAGAAAACTCGGGCCTGAAGGCTGGTAGCTCACGGGACCCTGAGGACGGGCGTTCTAGCACACGGGCTGATCGCACACATGGCCGTTTAGCGCTCGCTGTAGGGCTGGAGGGTATTGCATCTGAGCAACAGCCTCAAAGCTTTCATGCCGCGTCTTCGGTGGCCTCGGGGGACGACTCTGACATTTCGGCACGGATCAAACAGGAACGAGTAGAAGAGGAAGAACAACAGGAAGGAGACAAGGAGTCTTCAGCTCTTTCCCCAGCCCAGTTGAGCCCCTGTCAAGCGGGTCTATTCAGAGACGGCCCTCTGGCGCTTTTGTGCCCCCGGTGTGGTGAACGCTGTTTGTCACCTGAAGGTCTACAAGAGCACCTTTTTACCCACGCAGCCTGTGCCCTCGAGTCTAGCACACTGATGGAAGGCCCGTCAGAGGACAAAAGCAGGGAACACACATCCCTGGAGGAAAGACGGCCTCTTAAGGAGCCTTTAGACTCTGGTAGTCTGGAGGAGGCTCTACGGCAGAGTCAAGCCCTGGCTGATGAGCTGGCTGTGGAACTCAGGCGAGGTGGTGGGACTGGGAGAAGCGCTAGCCCATTGGCAGCTTTCACGAGAAAGCGAAAGATGGCCTGTGCCGTCTGCAACCTCCGCTTCTCACAGAAGAGCCAGCTGCAAGAGCACATGTTTGCCCATGTGGGCAAGCCTCTGCGATACCATCGCTACAGCCGTTTCTGCGGGCAGCTGCTTCACGGTTGTGAGGGCCAGCCAGATATTACCACAGCCACGGGAGAGGAGGCAGCCAAGGACACTCAGGATAACGGCAGCTCCTGCTACTCTCTGGACTCTGAGATCTCTCAGGAGAGCGTAGATGCAGTGACTGTGGAATGACAGTGTTTGACATATGCAAACACACAAGCTCTGCTAAAGGAATATTCTGGGTTCAGTACAAGATAAGATCAGCTGACAGCATTAATGCATTCATTCCCCACAAATATATATTCCACTTGTACACTGGAAAAAAAAAATATTCAAAGATGATTCCTTGGATTTACTCTTTTTTTTAAAGTTAAGTGGTTGTAAACTATTTATTTGGGCTAAATTTAAACAAACAAATTAAGTTAGATATTATTAAATTAGTTTGTTTAAACTCAACACAAATAAATAGTTTGCATCAAATTTGCAGACATTATTTTTTTTTTCACTATACCTCCTTTTCTTAAAACATGAAAAACAAAATACTCAACTGCAAATGGGACACCTAGTAGACTTGTCCATCTTAATATTCACCTTACTAATGTACTTGCCCTGTCCAGAGACCCTATGATGAAAACTTTGGCTTCAGACTGCTCTCAGCTTGAATATGCGCCTTAGGTGGATTTGCACTAATTAGTTTGCCCATCAGATGACAACACTAGGTTATAAAGTAACAGAATAGGCGCATCAACAGCAGGTGTCAACATTGACTGCTTGTGTAAGAGGGTTAAGGATTCTAGTTTAAATAAGTACAAAGATGTTTATTTACTAGTCATTCCTACACCTTCTGAAGAGAAACAGCACAGTCACTGGACAAATATGACATTTAGGATTGGACATCTGTCCACCAACAGTGTCCACATACTGTCCAATGAAATATTTATTTGAAAAAACTTTTTGTTTTGTTTTTTTGCATAAAAGAAACTGATTCTTTGGGCATAACACAGTGAATCATAAAATATACAGTTGAAGTCAGAATTATTACCCCCCCCTGTTTATTTTTTTTCCCCAATTTATGTTTAACAGAGATTTTTTTTAACACATTTCTACACATAATAGTTTTAATAACTCATTTCTAATAACTGATTTATTTTATCTTTGCCATGATGACTAAATAATATTTGACTAGATATTTTTCAAGACACTTCTATACAGCTTAAAGTGACATTTGAAGGCTTAACTAGGTTAATTAGGTTAGAGGTTAGGGTAATTAGGCAAGGTATTGTATAATGATGGTTTGTTCTGTAAACTATTGAACAAATATAGCTTAAAGGGGCTAATAATTTTGACCTTAAAATGTTTTAAAAAAAAATAAAAACTGCTTTTATTTTAGCCGAATTAAAACAAATAAGCCTTTCTCCAGATGAAAAAATATTATCAGACATACTGTGAAAATGTCCTTGCTCTGTTAAACATCATTTGGGAAATATTTAAAAAAGAAAAGAATATTCAAAGGGAGGCTAATGATTCTGACTTCAACTGTATATATAAATTTAACAGTTCAAACAATACACAAATCCTAACAAGAAATAATGTATTTTTGTTTTATAGTTTGTACATAGTTTATCAAAAAAGCCCCTATTCACTTTCATTACAATGGCCTCACATTAACATTGAAAGACAAGGCAAGAGTGAAAATAGTTTTTTGTTAATCAACATTATGCCATAAAACCCAGAATATTCCTTTCAATGACTTTGTTTTCTGCCTCAGCACTTCTGTCCTGTCTTAAAGTCTCTGTCAGTGTTAAAACATACAAGAATTTTGTTTAAAACTTAGTGTTGATGATTGTAGTGTTGATGTGTAATGATGTTGCTGACTTATGGATGACTGAACACTGTTCAATCAATTACACATTTAAAAAAAAAACATTGAAAAGACAAGCACATGTACATGAAACTGAAACAGCACTATAAAGTGCCACATTTGGCAAATTACCAGTGAAAAGTATTTGTTTCCAGAGGCCAGCTTAAGCTAATACTATGTGATTATTTCTTGTATATTTTGAGTTTTGGCCTAATGAGTAAAACTGACTGAGCGTAGAGTCTAAATGATTTCCTCCCCAAATCAAATTTCCTATGAAACTGGTTCAGTGCCTTAGAATATTTTTGCCAAACATCTCTGTAAAAAAAAGCACTTAAACTATCGCTCAGCCAGTTTAACCAAATCCAGTTATTTTAAAGATTTTTCAAGATAACAGTGACTAGTGCCTATTTGTGCAAAGTTGTCCAAGACATCTACACAATCAGAATAATCTATCAAATGAATGTGCAAATGGTGCTTTTCTAAAAGCTTTTTGATATGTTGAAAGACTTTCGTGATTATATTGTGTATGGAACAGAGTATAATCCAAGTTTGCTAACAATCTTGCTACAAAACCTGAGACAGTGCATAACTAAGGATGGGACAATAGCACTGTAAATGTCTAACACATTTAGACAAAAAAAAAATGCAATGGCACATAGCTTCAGTCATATTTCAATAGCAGACGGGTCATTTTCAAAAGCTGACGAAAACATGACAAAAAATGTTTTACTTAGAATGATTTATCAACTTCGAGACATCACTGATGGTAGACATGGTTCTTTTGTGCTGTATTTGAGCTGTCGAAGCACCACGTTTTGCAGTAATATTCACTGAATACTCAAATCAAAGCTGGTGTACTGTGATGAGTATTTTAAATCAGCAAAACTTGCATTTGTGTTATTTGTGTGACTTGTGTAGTGCATTTAAACAGTCCCTTTTCAATTTGATTCATCATCAGCACTTGGTGCCATAGTGTGATAATGTGTTTGGTTATTTTTTTAAGTAAATGGCACACTGAATAAACTGTGATTTATAATGCATAGGCTTAGATTGTATGTTTGTCAATGATTTCACTGGCTCTGATTTTTATGAGACAGTTCAGCTTAAAATGAAAATTCTGTTATTACTCACCATCAAGCTCTATCCTACAAAAGGTGATATACAGTATATATGTTTTATGTCTGTCTATACCAGAGATGCCCAAAGTAGGGCTTGCGGGCCAAAGTTGGCCCATGGAAACCTTTGATTTGGCCCACCAATCCATCTGAAAAGAGATTGAGAATGAGAGTGAGAATGGAGGTCGTTGGGGCGAATGCCTTTGACAGAGATCGGTATTTTGAGTTTAACATAACCTTTTGTTTCTTTGTTTTATTTGTGAGCTACAAAAAAGCCACCTGAAATTAAATAACATTAAATGTTGAGGAGTTTGCATGTTCTCCCTGCGTTTGCGTGGGTTTCCTCCGGGTGCTCCGGTTTCCCCCACAGTCCAAAGACATGCAGTACAGGTGAATTGGGTAAGCTAAAATTGTCCATAGTGTATGAGTGTGAATGTGTGTGTGGAAGTTCCCAGAGATGGGTTGCGGCTGGAAGGGCATCCGCTGCGTAAAATCGTGCTGGATAAGTTGGCGGTTCATTCCACTGTGGCGACCCCGCAAGGGACAAAGCCGACAAGAAAATGAATGAATGAATGTTGTAATGTCTTAAAATGTAAATACTGTCACTTGACAGACAGAGGACAATGCACAAGTCATTTGCGAGCAAATCAAGGTGAAGGTAGGAGTAGCTTGAGTAGTGTATTGAATTGAACAGCATTGAACTCCATTGTGTTATAAACAAGATTGTTTATGTTTTTACGTTAATAAGTTCATTATTAAATGTTACAAATGATACTGGGTTAGTTAATATGATTTAAAGCAAAACTTTCTATATACAAATTTTTAATTACCTTTGGCAAATTTATTGTAATATGGTTTGGTGTATATTCGGCCCACAGCCCTTAATCAAGTTTGGATTTTGGCCCTTTATAGGAAAAAGTTTGGGCACCCTTAGATTATACATTAAACAAATATGTATAAAATGTATGAATTTATGGACAAAAAGTTTAAACACTTTTTTATCTTTTTTATGAGCTTTTCACAGAACATAAAAAAGTCATAGAGTTTTGAAACTATGCAAGGCTGAGTAACATAATCATTTTTGTGCATTCCTGTAACTGTCCATCTTGTAGTAGCATCTTAGTGCCACAAGAGAGTAGTATACAATCACAAAAGCAAACATTTTCTCCTCTGCCAACTCAGTGTAATCATTATCCTTACACATTACTCCCAAAGCCTTGTACAAGCCAAGTCATGTACAGTACACGTTTAATCATTTAGCACAACATTTAACAACTCTACTGTAGGCTTCAGTCAATGCCTTGTTTAAATGCTAAATGAACAACCTACAGTATGCACACATTTGGGTCCTCACATAACTTATTTTATAAAAACATTGCCTAAATGCTGATGGGAGCCAGTTTTACGCAACATAAACATATGGCTCAGTGTCGTGTGGGATATTCATTGCTATAGAAACTAGAAAGCAGTGACATTTGAAACAACATTGCAGTATAAAAAATATATATGAACAACAGAAGGTAATGTTAAATAAAATTGCACAATTGTGAAAAAAGGTCTGTACAGATTACAGACTAAAGTTACAGCATTAAAATTACATCAATTTGGAAAGATCAGAATTATTAGTCCCCCTTTAATTTTTTTCTTTTTCTTTTTTTAAATATTTCCCAAATGATGTTTAACAGAGTAAGGAAATTTTCACAGTATGTCTGATAATATTTTTTTTCTTCTGGAGAAAAACTTATTTATTTTATTTCGGCTAGAATAAAATCAGTTTTTTATTTTTTTTAAAAAACCATTTTAAGGTCAATATTATTAGCCCCTTCAAGCTATATATTTTTTTCGATTGTCTAGAACAAACCACTGTAATACAATAACTTGCCTACTTACCGTGACCTGCCTAGTTAACCTAATTAACCTAGTTAAGCCTTTAAATGTCACAAGCTGTATAAGAAGTGTTTTGAAAAATATCTAGTCAAATATTATTTACTGTCATCATGGCAAAGATAAAATAAATCAGTTATTAGAAATGAGTTATTAAAACTATTATGTTTAGAAATGTGTTGAAAAAAGCTTCTCTCCACTGAACAGAAATAGGGTGGAAAATAAAACAGGGGCTAATAATTCAGGGAGGCTAATAATTCTCACTTCAACTGTATATATATATAATCATTTTATTTAGAAATATTTAAAATAAAATGTTAATACACGTAGAAATGTATCATCTTGAGTCTAAGATATACACCATTTTTTTAAGTGTATGCAAAGGTACACATACAGTGTGCATGAGGCAAATTTTGTCTTCAGAATAGCATGTCCAGTGTTTTGTGTGTGTGTGTGTGTGTGTGTGTGTGTGTGTGTGTGTGTGTGTGTGTGTGTGTGTGTGTGTGTGTGTGTGTGTGTGTGTGTGTGTGTGTGTGTGTGTGTGTGTGTGTGTGTGTGTGTGTAATGTACAGACAGCTCACACATACACTTTAAATGGTTTTTACATTACTTAGCTTGCCCACAAGGTGAAACAACTGTTGTTTCCAAAGTTACGAATTGGCCGTGAGATAGCGTTGGTTGTTTCACAGTTTGGAAAAAAAGCCTTCTAAAAATGGTATGACAACGGGCAATGAGTGCATGGGATGGAAATCTTTTTAGTGTTGACTGGCTGTGTTCATACATTATCAACTGACCTATTGTAAAGCAATAGCAGTTGAGTATTTTTTTTATGGGGACTGGACCTGAGACAGGTTTGAGAGCCCTACAGAAACATTAGAATATCTGAACCCCAAAGTGTTCATGGTTTAACGTATAACACAAACAAATAAACCTAAAAAGTTGAATAAACACTAAAATAAATAAAAACTAAAAGCTAATTAGCGCAAGAACAATTGAAAGTGTATGAGCAAGCTACATTGGCTACTTCAGTGTTTATGTACGGTGTGGATTTTGTCATTTTTACACAGTATGCAAAACATTCATGCATAAATGGAAAAACAGAAGTATATTTAGGTTTTACATTTAAAATCACAAGAAATTCCTCTCTTAACTTTTCATCAGTTACATCCAAATATATACCATTTAAAGAAATAAGAAAGCATTCACTGAATACAGAGTTAGAATATGTGGGTGGCTGGTTATACATGGTCCAAACTTATCTGATTGTGCTGCTGCTCTATTGTGAACTGTTCCACAGCACCACGGATGGCTGCTTGCACCATTGAAATTGCCGTCTGAATCAGTAAGCTCTCATTACATCGGCTGTGGTCCACGTCTGGATGTAGCGTGTTGTTTGTAAGACCGTTTATTTTTAAATGTTGCCAGGACCCATTGACTGTAAGAGCATCAAACTGTGGTGGCTCGTTCTCATTCTCTTCTTCTGATGAGTTTGCATGCTCTATAGTAATCAATGGCCTGCATTTTACATCATTTTCAATTGGCTTTAAGACTTGATCACCATCTGATGATGAGCCTGGCAAATCTGAGACAATATTACAATCAATAGAACTCGATGGCAGAACCTCAGAATCCAAAAGACCACTAGTTGGAAGCTCCTGGGATTCTTTTTTCTTCATACTCAGGTCTTGGTCAGGACATATTTGCTCCTCATCAGTGTGGTTAGACTCAATATTTGTGCTAATGCTGACCTCTGCACTGAATGTGAATGTCTCTGGGACGATTTCTGCTTGCATTTCTCGGTTTTCCTTTTGGTTGTCTTCTCTCTTGAGCATCTCTCTTGAGATGGAAATGTCCATCTCAGCGGCAGGTGATTTAACCAGTTGATCATCTACTTCAGTTTGTGATGCGCTGGGGGCACTACACTCAAACTGATCAATAGGGGGTGCTTTCTTCTTTCTAGAAAAGATGCGGTAGATCTTTTTAAACGTCAAACCTTTCGGTGCTGCAATTTCCTCAGAATCCATTCTACCATCTTCCTGTTTACATCCCCTTCCTAGACCAACATCAGATGTTGCAGATCTCTTAGAAATGAACCAAACGGCGAAGAAACCTCTTTTTTTACATTTTCCATTAGGAACTTCTTTGTTGTTCGCATCTCTTAATTCATTCTCACACGTGTTGTTTTGAGCATTGTTTATATTTTTCTTAGTTTCTTTTGGATTCCAAGACTCATTGTCCTTCCTCTTTCCACGCCTGAGCAGTGAGGAAAATGTCCTCTTAATGGATGTTTTTGAAGTATTTTTGGTCATTATTTTACTTGCCATATTTTCATCCTTGTTTTCGCTCTCCTCCATTGTTACAAGAATTCCTGAGGTATCTTCTGGCTGGGTTGCGGTCTCCTCTGAGGCGTTTTGAGGGCTGTTGTGGGTTATATGTGAAAATTCATTGGTTTTTCCATCATTGTTTTCTTGATCATTATTGTCCATTGTGTCGTCACAAGATTTAGCTTCTCGTTGCCTTCTCTGAGATTTACTTTCCAATTTCTCCTTTGATTTGGACTTCCCCAGCAGAAGTCTCGGTGGACCAGTCAGTTTTCTCTTCAAACCCACCCTCTCCAGACCATCGGATAATTCATTCTCTTGTGTGGACATGGTTAATCAAACAGCACCAAAGTCAATAATAGTCCTTACTGGGAATATAGGATTGATTACACAACCGGGTGTTTTTCAGCTTACATATTGTCAGCATAAAGATGAGGAGATGCTGAAAACAAAACAAAACATTCTCTTGATGAAGTTACAGGTTTTTTTTTTTTGTATTTTACTTGAGTGAAACATTTATTAATTTGTCTTCACTGATATTCCTTTTCAAATGTTATACAATTCATTAGGCTATGTTATACATGTTATACAAATGTGAATTTTGTTGTATATAATAGCCTATTTCAAGAGACAGCGGTTGTGCAGTGTTTACAAAACAAACTGGGTGTGACACCAGTCAGAAAGCATCTTTTTAAAATCTTTAGAAATATAATAAATGAATTTGGCTAGACATTTTGCTAACAGTAAAACTTAAATTAAACAGCATTAATGGGAAATAATAACTTTATCTCTCAACATCTTTTCTTTAAAAGATAGACAACAGCAATATATAACCTTAAATATATCTGTTTAAAGTCTAAAGACTGAAATGACGAACATGAGTTAGTTTGCGACGGATTTCTATTTCGTGACGTCTTTGTTATGGTGGCGAATTTAAACGGTTAAGATTGTCACTTATCCATCTTTATATTTATTAATATAAAAACTCAGGCAAAAAAGGTAGTACGTTTACTCAAATGTAAAAAGTCTTACATTAATTATAAGTTAAAACACCTACCTGTAAAGTGAAGAGAACGACGTAAACTCTTCTCACGGCTGTGAAGAGCGAGGAGACTCTTTTATAAATCCACTCGCAGATCTGGCGGGCGCAGAGACTCAGCACAGCAGGTTACGCGCCTTTCTGTTTCCATGACGACCAGCTGATTGACGTTTATGTGAGCGTGCCTCTCATCCATCCAATCAACACGGCGGAGGCTCTGCTAATGTGAAGATATTATTGATATCCATCATCACGGCCACGTACGCTATTTACTCACAAAGTTGCCATTTGTACATTTTGCTCCCTTGAAAATACATACAAGTGGGCAGCTTTATTTAACTATGAGTAATGAAACACCTTTCACAATCTCATTAGTTTAATTACCTTGTAAAAATGTACAACGCAATGTAAAATTGACAGCAAGTGATTGTTATCACCCTTTTTGAATGTCTAAAATATGGCTTATAACATAACTATAACATAATATGACTTACCTTGGGGGCAACACGTGGCTCAGTGGTTAGCACTGTCACCTCACAGCGAGGTCGCTTGTTTGAGTCCTGGCTGGGTCAGTACGTTGGCATTTCTGTGTGGAGTTTGCATGTTCTCCCAGTGTTCGCGTGGGTTTCCTTCCGGGTGCTCCGGCTTCCCCCACAAGTCCAAAGATGCACTATAGGTGAATTAGGTAAGCTAAATTGTCCGTAGCGTATGTGTAAATGAGTGTGTATGGATGTTTCCCAGTACTGGGTTGCAGCTGGAAGGGCATCCGCTGTGTAAAACATGGATAAGTTGGTGGTTCATTCCGCTGTGGTGACCCTTGATGAATAAAGGGACTTAGCAGAAGGAATATTAAAATATGCTGTTGTTCTTTGTTGTTGTTCTTCACAGATCATATGTTTTTATTTATTTATTTAAAGCATGTACATTAACTGGGAGTGCAGTTTTATCTCCTTGGTAAACACGTTTTGAGAGAGGACTGTTGTTTCCCCCTAAAATATTTAGTTATGGAATGGAAATTGTTGGTCAAACTACTGTTTTGAAATTTACAAGTCAATGAATTGTTTCAAAACAGTTTTAGCTGTGTAATTTAGACCTAATTTGTAAGATAACTGTACCTGTGATACCTATTTGTGCTATATATTAAAAATAGTCAATATTTATTTGGTCAGTTCAGTACTGACCCTAAAATTACTACAAACAAATCTCTGGCAGTTAAATGAAACATCCACGATGAACAGATGGGACACAGAAATTAAATCTCTTTTGGAGGCTTGCTTGATGTTTGCAAAAGACATATGTGCAAATATGACCTATTATGCAATTTTCCCAGAATCTTTTTTTTTTTTATAGCCATGTCCGTAGCAAATATTTCCTTGTGGACCTATTAGCTAACCTTTATTTATCACTCAGGCATGTTTTAAACTTTGTCCAGAAGAGGGATTGCCTATTTCACCCAGAATATATAT
This sequence comes from Danio kyathit, assembly GCA_903798195.1. Classification (NCBI taxonomy): domain Eukaryota; kingdom Metazoa; phylum Chordata; class Actinopteri; order Cypriniformes; family Danionidae; genus Danio; species Danio kyathit. The sequence goes on along the minus strand of LR812538.1, from coordinate 31,179,613 downwards.
GACCAAAGTCTTGACATCTCATGCATGAAATGTTATTTCAGGCTCAAAGCCACCAATGCTAATGCTAAGTGACACGAGGCCCTAGAGATCCGAGGAAAATATGCCCTTGAAAGCTTCACCAGAAAGCAAAGAACTAAGTACTCAACAAAGCTAACACATAACAGTATTTAGGTCTGGCCTAGTTCACTCAGGATCACTTGAATGGGCTGCTAGTCCTGATAAACTTGATGGCAATGTCCTGAACTAACCTCTGAATCCAAAAACGCTCTCAGTATCTCACTTAGCAAACACAGCGCTAATTTGATGGTGACAGACCTGCTTAACATTCAGTTCACAAAATAATATGTGCTAAACATAATAATATATTCTACTTCAAAATCTACTTTCAGCATCTGGATAACAGGCTAAGTTTTTTTCAACATTTTAAAACAGAATATAACAAGAAGGCAATCATTTATTTGTATGTATACAATCATTTATTACATGTATTAGCTTAATATAAGCTCAATTATTCAAAAGAATACAAACATTTATGCAACCCTTTTTGGTCAATAAAACATGCAATGGACATACACTCACCGGCCACTTTATTAGGTACACCTTACTAGTGCCGGGTTGGACATTCTTTTGCCTCCAGAACTGCCTTAATCCTTTGTGGCATAGATTCAACAAGGTACTGGAAATATTCCTCAGAGATTATGGTCCATATTGACATGATAGGATCACGCAGTAGCTGCAGATTGGTTGGCTGCACATCCATGATGCGAATCTCCCGTTCCACCACATCCCAATGGTGCTCTATTGGATTGAATTTTGGTGACTGTGGAGGACATTTAAGTACAGTGAACTCATTGTCATGCTCAAGAAACCAGTCTGAGATGATTCACGCTTTATGACATGGCACGTTATCCTGCTGGAAGTAGCCATCAGAAGATGGGTACACTGTGGTTAAAAAAGAGATGGACATGGTCAGCAACAATACTCAGGTAGGCTGTGGCAGTGGCACGATGCTCAATTGGTACTAATGGGCCAAACGTGTGCCAAGAAAATATCCCCCACACCATTACACCACCACAAGCCTGAACTGTTGATACAAGGCAGGATGGATCCATGCTTTCATGTTGTTGACGCCAAATTCTGACCCTACCATCTGAATGTTGCAGCAGAAATCGAGACTAATCAGACCAGGCAACGTTTTTCCAATCTTCTATTGTACAATTTTAGTGTACCTGCGAATTGTTGCCTCAGTTTCCTGTTCTTAGCTGACAGGAGTGGCACCCGGTGTGGTCTTCTGCTGCTGTAGCACATCTGCCTCAAGTTTGGATGTGTTGTGGGTTCAGAGATGCTCTGCTGCATACCTCGGTTGTAACGATTGGTTATTTGAGTTACTGTTGCCTTTCTATCAACTCATATCAAGCCATTTTCTTATGACTTCTGGCATCAACAAGGCATTTGTGCCCACAGAACTGCCGATATTTTCTCTTTTTCGGACCATTCTGTGTAAACCCTAGAAATGGTTGTGCGTGAAAATCCCAGTAGATCAGCAGTTTCTGAAATACTCAGACCAGCCCATCTGGTACCAACAACCATGCCACATTCAAAGTCACTTAAATCACATTTCTTCCCCATTCTGATGCTCGGTTTGAACTGCAGCAGACCATCAACAGATCATTGACTGTTTCTCAATTCCAAGAATGCTGAGAACGGACTTGCGTTCTTGTGGAGACTGGTCTTGCCAGGTTATCCTCGGTAGAACGAATTTGGGAGACAACGAGAACAGAGAACGCATCCTGTGAGAAATGAGATGGTGCGTTCTTCCCAGGTTGTTCCTGATGGTCACGTGACCTTCACGCGTTTTAAATAAAAAATTGTTTAAACATTACAGCATTTATACAATGATTTATTGTTTTTCACCTTTTCAAAATATATATTATGCACAAAAACATTATAAATATACGTTGCACAATACAAATAAAACTGATTTTAATACGAATTTGAGCAAACAAACACTCTTAATGTGTTTATTCCTTTTTTAAGATGTCCATGGTAATGTGTATATTCACCGTTTCATTTAGGGAAACTCTTGAGGTAAATAAGTTATATCTCCGAACTTTAATAATAAATCTAAATAAAACGCTGCGCTTCCCACCTCCAATCGCAATGACTTCTGGGACTTCTAGAGCGAGATCAGTGCTCAAGTCTGCATCGGTGCGTCCTCGATATCAAGAACACATCCAGGAAGTTTCACGCGTCCTCTGTACTTGCGATCTTGAGTATTGGAACTGAACTTTGGCAGCTGATGATGACGTTACACGAGAACACGAGAACGCAAGACCGCTGAAGAACGCATTTTGAGAAACAGCCCATGTCTACATGCCTAAATGCATTGAGTTGCTGCCGTGTGATTGGCTGATTAGAAATGTTTGTTAACGAGCAGTTGGACAGGTGAACCTAATAAAGGGGCCGCTGAGTGTACATTTAGATTTTATACACACATTTAAATATTTAATTAATATCTAGGGTTAGTAAGAATTTGGATTTAAGTATTTTGTTGTAATCGATTGTATTTATCTTGTTATAGATGTATGTACTGTATTATTGTTTTATTCAAATTAATTAATATTTAGATTTAGCAAAAATGTATTCAATTGAACTAAAACGACACATAAAAACATTGATGAAATGCTGCAAATGATTTTTAACTCAAAAATCCTGAAAATGTGATGGTTTCCACACAAATATTATGATACAACTACTGTTTTCAACATTGCTAAAAATAATAATAATAATAATGATGATTATTGTCATCATTATTATGATGATAACAAAAACAACAAAACATATTTATTTTTATTAAGAATCAAATCAGACATCGAAGGCTACAATAATGGCTGCTAAAATTTTAGCTTTGCCATCACAAGAAAATTCTTCATTACAAGAGTATTCTTGATTCAATAAATGTAGCCTTCATGGCCGTGATACACTTCTATTAAATTCATAAAATGATACCAACCCTAAACTTTTGAGTGGCAAACACATATGGATTTATTCCTAACCACGCAGCACCAGCTAACTCTAAGTGACATATTGACAGTGATCATTGACTACTGGACGGCAGCAATGGCTGCTGGGTAACACAAGTATTGAAGTGGAGGCTAAAAATAAACTGAACCAACAAGCTGGACAAATATACAATTATCTAATTATAGTCTACAATCAGACTGTCAGCTTAGTATCTATAGCAACTGGAAACTTCATTGGCCAAGCTAAGATTGTGTTTGAGTCCGATAAGATAGCACAGAGTGCAAACATACTGTATAGGCATCAACCTATCTCACAGAATCTGGGTGTCACATTATTATCGACGGAATCAAATAATACTGGCCGCACAAATGCACTGATGAGAAAAAAACTGACAGATAATCAGATCTGTGCTGCTAAAGCTCAGTCAGGGCTAAAAATATCTGATGGTTCAAGAAGCACAGCGTGAGAAAACTGAGAGATCTGGAGTGATTTTCATAAAATACAGAGTAATAGCATTGTCAGAAATTTGCAGATAACACCATAAAAAAATATATTCATAATAATTAGATGCCTTAGCGAATAAAATCCAGCACTTGTACAGAACTTACAGCAAAACAGTTTGTTCTTATGATTGAGGAGCTGTTGAAGGTTTTTAAATAAATTGACCATGTTAATGAGAAGAGTTTCTTTCCAAATATTAAAAAAGTCATTAAGTGAGATACCATACTGTAAAAGACATATATGAGTTCCTTGTACTCTAAAAAAATTCTCAAAGACAGTTCAAAGACATCCTTAAAGACAGCTTATTTTGAAGACAGTCTGACAAAATGACAGGTTGTGGAATGTGCCACTTGTGTGTAAACGCCGCCTCCACAGAACACTTGTTTAACCCCACCCACCAATTCACACTGTAATAGGTAAACACCAAAGAGGAAATCAAACGATAAATACAATGATGAAGACACTGTGCAGTGACAGGTTGTAGAAAAACACAGTCTTTCCGGTTTTACATCGCCTTCTTTTTGATTCCAAAATTAGGAAAGTGTGGATTAACTTTATTTGAAATAAATCTAAAATCCACCCTTCAGTGGCAGCATACCAAGGCAAAAAGGCATCAAGGCATGTCCAAATCCAATTTCTGCTTCACCTGCTGTCTCCAAAGATACCTTTTTCTGATCAAACTTCAAAAGACAGCATAGAACTATGCTTCACTTCACTTCAAAATCCTTGAGATAAAAAAGATGGCATCTCGAAGCACCGCTTGGGTGTCAATTTGTGTGTAAATGTATGTTTTTGACCAACTTTTACCACTTTTTATGCTATTTCTAGCAAAAAGTTACTATTGTAGTAAGCAAATCTCCAGTTTGTTACCATCAAAACTCTCTCTATTTTGTCAAACAAAAAAAGTTATCTCAGAAGTCTGTATGAGATCTGTTTTATGAGGTGCTTTCATGCAGAAATGCTGCCTCAGAATCACTGCCTGATTGGGCAATGAAGCAACAAGTCAGTGTCTACATCTAATATATAGTATGCAGGGGTGGACTTAACCAATAAGTGAGGTGGCCCCGGGGAATTTGGGGGCCCCTGACCAATGCCATGAAGCCTATATTAATCATATAGCTTTTTTTTTTTATACATTTTCTATCTTATGTTGTAAAATCTGTCAATAACTGTTAAGATTTTAATGTTATTACTTCTTTTCAAAACCAGGAGCCCCAATGAATAATCAAAAGTTCCTTCAGTACTGCACGTGCGTGAGGTGTGAGCGGTGCTCAAAGACACTGCCAGTCAGTCAGCCATCAGAGTAGAGGTAGGTAGTATATGCAAAAGTGAGAATTTTTAGAAAATTTCTGGGAAAAAAAGTAAAAATAAGACAAACAATGAACCGTAGCTACCTCCGGCTGAAACACCTGTCAGATGACGAGCACTGTGAACCTATTAAGAGAGGGCCTGTTCAAATAAAATACAATTACAGTAACAGCGGGTGTTTCACAAACAGCAGCTATTCAATTCATATGAAAAATGGTGACAAGATTAGTTTGACTGGTTTTGAATTTAATTTGTTTAAATGTTTTTATTATTTATATTAAAATCTAATCACAAAAATGACTAATTGACTGTACATAGTTTGTAAACTTGTTTTTTATTTGTGAATTTATTGCATTTAATTTTATTAAGAAGATTAAGAAGTTTACTTTAAATATTAAAATATAAAAAATATCCTTAAAATATTTTAAATATATTTTTCATATATCTATTTAAATACTTTTTAACATAAAAAATTTACAGAGAAAAAAAAAACATCTATAAGAGAAGGAGAATGTTTTGAGTTTCTATGAGTTGCTTAGGGCCCCCAAATCATTAATTAGGGCGTATTCACACTATGCTATCCGAACTGTGCCCAGGCCCGTTTCCCGGATCGCTTGAGAAGTGAGAGTGCTCTAAATCGGGCTCAGGCACGGTTCACTTGGCCTGCCCTGGCGCGGTTGGAAGAGGTGTGCCAGAGCGCGGTTCACTTGGGCTTTGGCGCAGTACGCTTGTGTGTGAGTGCAAAACGTGCCTGAGCCCAAAACTGAAAGCGAGACGTGGCTTTTAAGGGACTGTTTGATATGGATTTATTAATCATTTGTACTGTTCAATGAACGCAAAACTGTAGTAGTTTATTAAAGACGCAAACCCCTCACTGCACGACAGCTGCACCTTCAGCAAACATCCTAATTTCTGCAGCACGAGGACTTTATGATTGTTTATGAGCGTCAAAAGTGGCTGATCTATTCGGTGAAATATTTGACTGCGTGTCACCACATATCAAATGACTTAAACGATATAACTAAAGAAATCTCCACTGTGCTGAGCAAAAGCGCTTACTGAACAGGGCATCATCGATGATGTAAGCGTGCCCAGGCCCGAATGTAATGTGAGTGCGGGCCGTCGTGGGAGACGGGAGGGGGGACAAGTGTGCTTTGGCCCGGTTCAAGGCAACTGTACATAGTGTGAGTACGTGAATGTTAGTGAATGGTTACAGATTGTCAACATTCCTCAAAAAATAAATAAATAACTAAATAAACTCAAGCAGTTTTGTGACAAGTGAACGGTAAGTAAATCTCTTTAAGAATCACAGACAGTCTACAGTGCACAGTCCGCCCCTGAATATATGCAAAACTGTTCCATTCACACCAATATGCTTTACTACTCTAGTATTAACTCCTATTTCAAGTAACAATCAAATAACCTATTACTTCAAAATCAAGATTTTTTTGATGTTTATAAAGTCTTGCTAACATTAAGTAGATCTCAGAGAACAGTACACAATAAATAAAAAGTTTTCAAAATCAAATCAAAATACACAATTTATCAGTTTAGTCATTTATAGTGCAATAAAAAGACGTTAAATAATTAGTTGCTTTGGCATAAGAGGCTAAACAGCGAATGAAAACCAGCACTTGTACAGTGCTTACAGTAAAACATTTTGTTTTGCTTTGCCTGAGAAGCCTAGGTTTTAAAAATAATTTATCCATGTTAAGTAAGAGTTTCTTTCCAATTATTAAAAGTTTGATTGACCAATAATTAGTCCAATATCAGCTTGCCCGCCTTAGCAAGTAACAACTGAGCTACTTGCTGTCACTGTAAAGGTTGTTGCCATGGAAACAGGGCCACATGGGATCATCCATTTCTGCATTTGTCTGTTGGAGAATTTGAAGAAATTAGTCAACCTGGTGTTTTTTTATTAAGGATCTAAATAATATGTAACGACCAAATAATAAACAGCCTGACAAGCTAAACCAAACCATGCTGAGCCATGTTAAATGTAACTGTGTATGAAAAAGGCTGCTACAGTGAAAAAAAAAGTATCTTGTATTTTTTTATTGGTAATAAAACATTGGATAAGGTCACTTGGACCACAAGTGGATTTTGTTGAACAGCTCATGTTCATGCAGCCTAGCAACAGGTCTGGATAAAAATACACACAACATGTGTGACCAAATATTCCCGCTTTCTTTTCTACACTGTAGACTCTGCCGATGAACGAGAGTGACTAAAGCGGACCCAAATGTGTCGATGACATCATCTGACTAGAGGTAAACCACCTCGGTGTTCATGTACAGTAATCTCATCATTTTATCTTGCATCAACATGTTCAGCAAGTAATCATGAACAACACTGAGGACATGGTTGATAACAGCAATCCCTTTAAATTCTTTTATTTTCTTTCTTCAGGCATCGGAAGATGATGTAATAATGTAGTTTTATAATGAAAATATAAACTTTGCTGCTTTTCAAAACTTTGGGATCAATAATTTTTAAACATCAAAATGTTTTTGAAAGTAGTAACTTCAGCTTAGGCTGCATTTATCTGATTGAAAACACAATAACAAAGCAATATTGTAAAATAAAATGCTACAATTTAGATGAACTGTTTTTATTTTAAGCTGCAATTTATTCCTGTTATGACAAAGCTGAATTATCAGCATCTTTATTCCAAGTCATCAATCAATTTATTCCAAAGTCGTCAATCACATGATCCTTCAGAAATCATTCTAATATGCTGTTGTCATATTTTTTAGAAGCAAATACATTATTTTTGATGTAAAGGAAACTATATTAAAAACATAACTTAATGATTTTTTTGTAACATTCTTTAAATATCAGATTTGACCTTGCTGAATTACCTTAGAAAATCATCTTACTGACCTCAAATATTGAACAAATGTGTGTGTGTGTGTGTGTGTATGTGTAGCTTTACTGTTATAAGAGAAAGATCAAGGAGTATAAAGCTCACCGAGCCAGTCAGACAGCAGAGGAAACCTGCTCCAGCATTGGCTTTGATATCAGTTATGGGCAGCATGAAGTCAGTGGACGACCCCTTCATCATGGGGTCATTACTCAAGGACAGCGGTGTCTTGGTTATGCAAACTGGCAAATTTTCAAAGCCCTTTCAAAGAGAAGAACCATAGAATAAGAGAAAGAAATATAATCACAATTTGTTTCAAATTAGAATATAAAGTATATAATACATATGCTAAGCATAACTGAGTAATCTGGGTATCTTCCATCCATTCTATATCCGTTTTCAAATAAATCAACGAAAACTAAGAAAACGCCTGTTTTTTTTTTTTGCCTCGATTTTTGTTTTTTTGGTTTAGGGTAAGAAAACGGATAAAAGACTTTAAAATTCATTATACACATGTAGGCGGTGCTGAAACACCCCTTTTCCTCTGATTGGTCAATCAAAACTGAGCTTGTGACGTCGTGTTTAAACGTTTTTTAAATATTTCCCAAATGATGTTTAACAGAGCAAGGAAATTTTCACAGTATGTCTGATAATATTTTTTCTTCTGGAGAAAGTCTTATTTGTTTTATTTCGGCTAGAATAAAAGCAGTTTTTAATTTTGTAAAAACTATTTTAAGGTCAATATTATTAGCCCCTTTATAACAAATCCTCGTTATACATTAACTTGCCTAATTACCCTAACCAGCCTAATTAACCTAGTTAAGCCTTTAAATGTCACTTTAAGCTGTATAGAAATGTCTTGAAAAATATCTAGTAAAATATTATTTACTGTCATCATGGCAAAGATAAAATAAATCAGTTATTAGAAATGGGTTATTAAAACTTTCATGTTTAGAAATGTGTTGAAAAAATCCTTTCTCTGTTAAACAAAAAATGGGGAAAAAATAAATAGGGGGGCTAATAATTCAGAGGGGCTAATAATTCTGACTTCAACTATAATATTTTTACATTTCCGATAACCACACAAACATCCACCATCTATCCCAACTAACAAGCAACTCGTTTTTTCATGCTCATTCCTTTAATATTCTGTTACACATATATTTCCACAATATGTTGTGCAATATGTTTCTCCAAACCTCTCAATAACCAACAGCAGCTGTTGCTATTAAATTAGTAAGCCTCGCATTAATTAACCACTGTTCCGGTATCCAAGTATAAACTGGATTGGATGAAAAAACATGTTCAATATACAAGCAAATATCTAAAAGGTTTTTAAAAATCTCTATACCTAATAAAATGTTAACACTTGGCATTAAGTTTATTTTTGGTGAACACAAACACAGGTGGATAATACTAAATACAGCTTTAAATGGGGTACAACACTTCTCTATAAGCTTCTCCACTTTATAAACCCCATTTCAGAAGTATCTGAATTGTGTTCATAGTGTAGATCAGGGGTGCCCAAACTTTTTCTTATAAAGGGCCAAATCCAAACTCGATATACAAAACTGCATTACATTAAAGTTGTCAATCTCCAAATTTATTTCCTAATATTTTAAAATAAATAGAACACATTACTTTAAATACACTACCTGACAAAAGTCTTGTTGCTGATCCCAGGAGTAAGAACAACAAATATTACCCTGACTTCTAGTTGATCATTTAAAAAAGTGGGAGAAGGTAGATTTTTCCGATTAATTATCTGTTGAACTACATCCCAATTATCACAAATACTGCAGAAGGTCTATTGGAACCCGCATGGACCCAAGATTCTCAGAGAGATCAGTCAAGTTTGGTGAAGGAAAAATCATGGTTTGGGGTTACATTCAGTATGGGGGTGTGCGAGAGATCTGCAGAGTGGATGGCAACATCAACAGCCTGAGGTATCAAGACATTTGTGTTGCCCATTACATTACAAACCACAGGGGAGAGCAAATTCTTCAGCAGGATAGCACTCCTCATACTTTAGCCTCTACATCAAAGTTCCTGAAAGCAAAGAAGGTCAAGGTGCTCCAGGATTGGCCAGTCCAGTCATCAGACATTATTAAGCATGCATGTCTAGGGTAAGATGAAGGAGGAGGCATTGAAGATGAATCCAAAGAATCTTGATGAACTCTGGCAGTCTTGCAAGAACACTTTCTTTGCCATTCCAGATGACTTTATTAATAAGTTATTTGAGTCACTGCAGAGATGTATGGATGCAGTCCTCTAAGCTCATGGGAGTCATACACAAATTAAATCTTTTTCCACTGCACCATGACCTTATATTTTATACTGTACATTATTTCTGTTAAGTGACAAGACTTTTGTCAAAGCAAAGTCCGACCTTACTGTCCTACTTAAATAATTAAAATCAAGGCATGATCATATTTTATTTTGGTAAAATAAGCGTAATCTAAAGGCCTTTGCCTTTCATATAAGCCACTTCTGATTCCAAATGATCAACTAGAAGCTATTATTTGTTGTTCCTAAAACTTGGGTATGCGACAAGACTTTTGTCAGGTAGTGTAGTACTGACTAATGCAGTATAATTTTATTGTATCATGAATTTACAGTAAACACATCAACAATCCCATTTATAACACAAGAAAAGTTCAATGTCGATTACACTAGTCAAGCTGGACCTGCCTTGATTTGCTCGAGTGACAGTATTTTAAATCTTTAAATTAATTAACAATTAATCTTTAAATTATTTAACAACATTTCATTAAAACATTTAATTTCATTTATCTTTTTTGGTGTCTCAGCAATAAAATAAACAAAGAAAAGGTCACGTTAAATCAGAAAGGATTGTGTCTGTCAAATGCTTTGCCCCAACATACCTCCCCATCATTCCCCTTCTCTTCTCAGATGGGATGGCGGGCCAAATCAAAGGTAACTATGGGCCAACTTTTGCCCGCAGGCCCTAGTTTGGGCATCTCCGGTGTAGACGCTCATGTGTTTGAACTATTCTCTGCTTACTAACCAATCTAAACATTGCATGATGTGTTGTTGAAGTGCACTAGCCAGATAAAAAATTTTGGGATTTAAATTTTCCTGACTAAGTTTTATTTGAAAGTTAAAAAAAAAACCTCAATGTCCTTTAATCAGTTCTTACTGTAACCACAAACCAAATCAGAAATGAAAGCTGGTTGTCCTCAAATAATTTTCAGTTATCTGTTTTTTTTCATATGTAAATTGATCAAGCTTATTTCCATAAAACCATACATATACCTGTCCATATACCCTTGAAAGTGAACAAAAGGGATATTAAATACCAGGTGTAAACTGGAATATGTCTCCCTTATCTTATTGTTATATGATCGACCAAAAATGCATTCTACTCTATGGATTTTGTGCAAAGCAATCTCACCTGTTTTGTATAAAGTGCAAGTTTTTCCTTTGCTTTTGGAGACAGCTTGATTTCTTTCAGACCGTACATCTTCTGTGCTATAGTCCTTAACTTATCAGAGGCTGGAGTCTGAAAAAAAAATGCATTTACTTTTAATAATGTATTAGTTGAGTAAAGGACTTTGGCTTGATCCCAATGTACCCTCGCTGTACTTAATACATAGCATACAGACTTCCTCAAAGCCTTAATTGCCTATGTGTGATGAACTGTTTTCATGCTGGCTATATTTAGGCCTTGTCAATTAAAACGATTTCATGCATGATGAAGTCATTAATGAAACAGCTCTATATATAAAGTGCTAATTGATCTAAGAATATACGTGGAAAATATCACAAGGAGACAGGGTAATAAAAAATGATGAGTTAAAATAAAAATAGCGTCACTGTATACCTGAATAATGCATTTAATGGCACTTCTAGCAGATATTCTTTCATTTGTGCTATAAATGCTCTTAGGTACTTTCTCTAGCACTAATAATTCAGCTAAAGCTTTTACTCAAAGTACTGTAATTTTAGAATCCATCTTCATGGTAAAAAAAATTGTGGATCTTCCCTTGAAAAATTGAAGACAAGACACTACAGGCAAAAAGACTTTCAGATTCAGATTTCAGTTTTGAGGTTCAAGGCTTGCATAAAGTATTTGTTTTAGTGTTGGGCAAAAATTAAATCGCGATCCAAAATAAAAGTTTGTTTTGACAATTTAAATGTGTGTACTTTGTATACTTATTATGTATATATAAATACTTATTACGTATATATAAATACACACATGCATGCATATATTTCAAAACTTTTGTATTTATATTTAGATATTGAGTAATGAAGTGTGTACTGCACGCTTGTGGTATTTTAAACCTTTTTTGACGCTTTAATCTTGTCAATAATATTATTCAGAAGGTCATGATTTTAAATAATTACTTTGTATAGTTTTTATTTTACTTTCTTCAAGTGATACAAAACACAGACGTTTCGGCACAATGGTTTCCTCAGTGTCTCTCAGAATCTCTTACATCAAGAGGAATGAATGAGGAATCGGACCTTTCTGTGTTTCTTTAATGGTTTGTTGTTTAGCTATAATATTGTGAATCATGGATTTTGAGCATGTAATGATACAAATAATGTAATGAAAATGGATTTCTTAATGTTTTGGACTGTCGGAATTTCATTGGATTGATGTAGACATGAATAAGTGAATAAGGAAATTGATATGTTATTTTCCTGTTAAATAATAATGTTTTTAAAGGTGAACGTAAATTTTTCTTGTGTGGTTAATTATAGTATATTGAAATAAAAATGAGATTGTTTTTAATTATTGAGTGGCCGTCTAACTAATGACGTAATAATGGGTGGAGTGAGAGGATTGTGTCACACACTTAGGAAAGCATTGTGCCGAAACGTCTGTGTTTTATATCACCTGAAGAATGTAAAATAAATACTATACAAAGTAATTATTTAATGAGTGCGAATCATGACCCTCTGAATTTATATTTAGATATAAAATACATATGTATATGATACAAATTATATATAAATCTAAATATCTAAGTAACAAAGTAGTTTTATATAGTTTTGTTTCTATGTATGTGTGTATCACATATAAATAATACATATATAGAATACTTACTTATTTAGTCCCAGGGCCGTTTATATTGAAGTAGATATTTTAGCCACACCATGTTGGTGTTTCGTGACATCTAATTTTTACGAGGTGGGTTGTTAGCCCAACACTCATCCCCCAACCTAAGACCAGGACATACACACATACACTAAGGACAATTTAGCTTATCAGCGACCCATTGCACCACCGTGCTGCCCCAAATACAGTTGAAACCAGAAGTTTACATACACTCTAAAAAAAGGAACATAACCTTGGTATTTTTTTAGCTTTGCTTTTAAACTGTATAACTTTGGTCAAATGTTTTGGGTATCCTTCCACAAGCTTCTCACAACAGTTTTCAGGAATTTTGGCCCATTCCTCCTGACAGAATTGGTGTAACCGAGTCAGATTTTTAGGCTGTCTTGCTTGCACAAGCTTTTTCAACTCTGCCCACAAATTTTCTATAGGATTGAGCTCAGGGCTTTGTGATGGCCACTCCAAAACATTTATTTTGTTGTCCTTAAAGCACATTTTAACTAATTTGGCAGTATGCCTAGGGTCATAGTGTTTGGAAGACCCATTTGTGGCCAAGTTTTAATTTCCTGGCTGATGTCCTGAGATGTTGCTTCAGTATTTCTACATAATGTTCTCTCTTCATGATGCCATCTATGATATGAAGCGGACCAGTCCCTCCTGCAGCAAAACAGCCCCACAACATGATGCTGCCGCCCCCATACTTCAAAGTGGGATGGTCTTCCTAGGCTTGTAAGCTTTCCCCTTTGTCTTCGAAATGTAACACTGGTCATTATGGCCAAACAGTTCAATATTAGTTCTATCAGACCACAGGACATGTCTCCATTATTTCAAATTATTCTTTTTCCCAGTGTTATTAAGCAAATTGTAATCTGGCTTTTTTTTTTGTTTTTTTTTTTTGATTCTGGCTTGTTGATTTCCTCATGTTGTCACAAAAGGAAGCAGTGTGTTTGAGGTTTTCCTTAAATAATATTCTACAGTTGTGCCTTTAATTAACTCAAATGTTGTCAATTAGCCAATCAAAAACTTCCAAAACCTTGACACCATCATCTGAGCTTTTTCAGAGGCATAATAATCTTATTGTATGTAAACTTGATTTTCAAGAAAAGTTATAACAATTTCTCAAAACATATCTCTCTCATTATTCTGCTATTAAGCATAACAAAAACAAATTTGATAATCCTAACTTGCCTAAAAATTTTTTTAGTCACATCAACTTTTTAAAAAATGGTTATGTGCTTTTTTACACCGTGTATGTAAACTTCTGGTTGCAACTGTATAAAGAATACACACATATATATTATGTCAAAACAAATTGTTATTTTCATGTGATTAACTGTGATTATTCTTTGACAAGCAATGTTGTGTGTCAATGTGTGTCTGTAGATTTCAATTTTTACTGTTTTCTCAAAACTGGTTTTTGTCTTTCCACTTCAACATTCATGTACATACACCAAACGATGCAGTTTTATCACAAATCCTGAAGGTTATTACACAGGAATATGTTCATATATTGTTATTATATCTGCAGGCCATAGTATTTTCAAAATTAAGGAGTTATATTAGGAGATTCTCAAAATTACCTTAAAACCTTTGACTCTAATATGTAAAAACAATAAACTTTAATAAAAATATTAAATTGACTTATGTTTAGATTTATAAGTTAGAAATACATAGAACTTAGTGCATGTGTAATTATATAACACAGCATTTACCCTCCACTACACTCAACTAATTCTGGACAATTGATTATTTCCAGAATATCAAAATCAACTGTAGGTGGTAGATCTTTCTCGTATCTGGCACCTAAACTCTGGAACAGCCTTCCTAGCACAGTTTGGGAAGCAGACACACTCTGTCAGTTTAAAACTAGATTAAAGACACATCTCTTTGCATTAGCATACACATAAAACACAAATACTTTTGAAATCCAAATCCTCTAAAGGATTGTTAGTCTGCCTTATTTACAGAACACTTCCCAAAAGACATTATAATTTTAACGGCATCTGCGCTTATGTTAGTCATTTTTTATTATTGCCAAGGTTTCCATAATCCTGGACCAGGCCGTATTCTGAGCAGCTGCTCTGGTGGTCATAGAGGAGTGGAGAGCATAAGACTGATTCCTGTAAGACCCCAGTGACAGACGAGTCTTCGCATTGATCCTGAAGGGTGAGTCTGTACACCAGCCGGTGACCTCTCCCACCTGCAGCTTCTCCCAAGATGGACATCCAGCTTTCTCCAGCATCCGGCTATGTACAAGAAGTATGGCCATAGGAGGAATGGTCGTGCCCAACTGAGCCTGGTTTCTCTCAAGTTTTTTTTTCCTTCACTTTCGCAAATTGGTGAAGTTTGGCTTGCATGGTTCGGGACTTATGGAGCTTCGCATCGATGGATTACTCTTCAGTGTTTGGACTCTCAGCAGGGAAAATTACCCACACTGAACTGAGCTAAACTGAACTAAGCTATGAAAACTGGACTGACACAATTTCAATTTACTATAATCTTCAATATTTGTTGACACAATCTACATTGTAAAAATGATTACAATGTAGAAATAGAAATATAGAAATAAAGATAGATTAAATTGAATATAAATATTAAATCATAACATTGATAATCAATCAACTGGGAAAGTATGGCATGATATTACTCTTTGCAAAAAAAAGTCTCTTGCCTTATCATACTTAAGGTTATCAGTGCAAATATGACCCACTTTGCCAATTCTTACCTGCAAGTCATAAAGGAACTTGAAGCGGGCGGGTAGTTTTGCTGCTCTCTGAACAGCTTCGGCCAGAGCCAGAGCTCCAGCGCCCCCTTCAGACCAGCTGCTGCACTGCACTGCATCAAAGGCACCAGCCTGCCTCGCCTGGCCACACACCAGCTCCAGCTCAGCTTCAGTATCAGAGCTACGCCAAACACAATCAGAGCCTATATTCATACATGCATTCACTCAGAGTGGGAGTGTTGTGTGTGTGGTTTAATTTGGCTCATGAGCATACCATTAGTGTACAAAGGACAAAAAAAATCTTTAGAGACTACTAGATCATAACTAGATATATATATATCAGTGACACTGAATAAAAATGAAAGATATTAGCACTGGTTGCTTTTCTGATTTTATGGATTCATATGAATGTAATACTATTGCATTAATTAATTATGTTCAGCTTCTTGAACACACCAAGTGTTGTGTTCCATAAGATCCATAAGTCATGACCCACGGGTATTAATTTTGTTTTGCCTGTGGATGTTTTTTTATTCTTAAATTGTTGGTAGCTGTTGACTTGCATTTACATCTCAAAGGATCATGGTTTCAGTTAAAAACATTATTTAATGTTCTAGTAAATCCCCTAGATCTGTGACCTGTAGATAAGTAAATGAAGAGCATTTTTTTAATATGGCGTTTCATGGGGGGAATCTATAGAAAGCTGTACCTATTAAAACAACTTCTGCATGTTTACTAGTTCACATATACAAGTTTAAACAGTGTTGTTGTTTGCTTTGTTTCTAAAAAAAACATTAACTGTTAATAAGTCAATTAAAAGTCAATTAGGCCCTGTTTACACTGTCAGGTCTTGATGCCAAATTCCAATTTGTTGCCCATGTCTGATTTTTTGCTTGTCCGTTTACATGTCCTTTTAATTGTGACCCATATCCGATTCATGTGTTTACACTTACTATACAATTTACGACATCACACATGCATAAAGGCGGGTTCTAGCATCTGTGCCACACTAACCACGATGGAAGAAATTGTCTTGCTTTTAGCTCTGCGAAATATGCGAAGTTCACCTGACTTTAAGATGATTTTGAGTGGAGGAGGGGGGAAAGGGCCGTCATCGCAGCTTGCGCCTATGGTTTAAATATGGTGTCCTCCACTATTCAGAGGAAATTGTGGGTATGAGAGAGATCTCAGGTCTGGTGGGAGCAAATTGTGCTGACTGACCACTTTCCTCCTCCATGTTTCCTCTGTTGTTGTTGTTGTTTACAGTGTCGGCATCTCCACACACGCTCTTCCTTCTACGTCATTAAACCGCGGAGAAGTACCACATTGTCGCAAGTTTAAGGACGTACAAAATTCAATGCCTCAATAAATCCAATCGGCCTGTTTACATGATAGTCACATTGTCACATATCCGATTTATATCTTATTTATTTCCACATAAGAAGGAGGCCTGACACCGATCTCTAAATATCCGAATGCATGCGTTTTTTTTGTGTGTGTCTACACGGTCATAGAACAGATCCGATCAGTGTCACATATGAGCAAAAAATCGGAATTGGGACACATTTAACTGGCAGTGTAAACAGGGCCTTAGAGTTGACCTAAAATGGTCATTGACCTAAATTGACCTAAAAATCTCAAACAAAACAAAACAAAAATAAAACATTGTGCATTTTCGAAGTGTGCTTTACACAGCTAAGTGGGCTTGACAAACCACCTGTAGAAACACTGCTTACTCTAGCAGTTCCTTTGTATAATTAACACTACTTGTGTGTACTGCCTACTCTTGTTGAATCACAGAAAGTCTCCACAATTGTAAGTCACTTAGGACTAGAGCGTCTGCTAAATGACTAAATGTAAATGTAATATTTAAAGAAATACTTACCCTTTTTCTGATTTTACATTATTTTTACATTATTTTTTCTGATTTTACATCTTATTTTTACATTATTTTTTCTGATTTTACATTATTTTTTCTGATTTTACATTATTTTTACATTATTTTTTCTGATTTTCATCTTATTTTTACATTATTTTTTCTGATTTTACATCTGATTTTACATACATTATAAGATTCATACAATAATTTTCTCCACTTTTCATGTGTCCTTTTTGTAGAGATGTTCCAAAAAGTAACTTTGTTTTACATTTACAACATTGACCACTTTTTGCGTAGTGCATTTACAATACGATTTTTTTACGAGAGTGTTTAATGAATCTTTAATCACTTGAAATGTGTTTTATTGTTGACTAGTTAAACTTGAATTCAAACCAAAACATTTTCAAGCAAAAGTAAGATTGCATTTCTTTTCCTCCTATCAACCAGCCCTAATACACACTTTGAATATTATTTAATCATTAGTGTGGGTGTAGATTTTTGTAGTTTTGAATATGAAATTTCATTGTATGTTCCATGCAATGACATTAAAGGTAATCTATTCTATTCTAATGTGAAATGTATGAAAAAAGTAGTTAATTTTTTATTGTTGGCTGCTTGCAGCTTTACCTGAATTTGTTGACAGCTACGATCACCGGCAAACCAAATGCTTGTGCTTTTTCCACCTGCCTCCTCATGTGACAACAGCCTCTCTCCAGCTGCTTGAGGTTCTGCATTGGAGAAAATGCTTCACGTCAAGTGATACACACACTAAATCAAATCTAAACAGTAGTGTCTCCTACATTCAATAAGTGTACATAAAACATTTGTCAGTAAATTAGGTTCTAAACATATTTTAAATACTACACCATTCGAAAAAAGTATTATATGGCATATTGCCCTATATCAAAAGTGACACTGTCATATGTCAGATAGGAGGCTACATATAGTTTTCAGATATGCATGGTCTGAATCCAAAAGTAAAATGTATATAAAGCATGTACAATTTTAACAACATCTGAATTATTTATCTTATATGGTATTATGTATAATGTGTTATGTATTAAAATTATTATATATATGTTATGCAAGTTTTTTTTAAAACAGCAAATATAGAATAAATCTGTTTAACACTAGAACCGCCATGGGGTCAATTTTACCCATCACTGTTATTCAAATGTACATTACAGACCTTCAATAAAACATTCAAGCCTCCCAGTCATTGACTTTTACTAAAATTGCCTTATTTACAATTCCCAGATATTAAAAAATTGTTTAGATAAAAATAGATTAAAAAGGGGGACATTTATACCTATAAGCACCAGTGTGGGTCAAATTTACCCACTATAAAAAAATGATTGCATTTACGCACTGCTTATGTTACCAATGACTTTTACTTTCAATTTCACTTACTGAATTAGTGGTTATAACAAATGAATAGTCACAATGACTAAAATAAGGCGATTTGTAGAGCTATTAAAAACACAAAATGCAATGAATGATGGAGAGTCTGGAGAAATAAGTTATGCATCAGAGTATGATGGCTCAAATTTAGAAGAAAATTAACACATACTGACTGTCATCCCAAACCTCGGAAGATCAAAGAATTTATAATATGACTCCAGATGTGTTTGTCAGAGAAAAGAAAGTCATATACACCTTAGATGCCTTGAAGGAGAGTAAATCCAGGGGCATTTTTCATTTTTGAGTGAACTAACCCTTTAAAGGGCCATAAAACCCCCCTCTTTCAGTTCAAGTCTACCTCAGAGTTCTTTCAAAAAATGCTATTAAAAATTGTAGATTTGTAGAGCTATTAAAAACACAAAATGCAATGAATGATGGAGAGTCTGGAGAAATAAGTTATGCATCAGAGTATGACGGCTCAAATTTAGATATTTTAACCTACTCATAACCTACTCCTAAAATAATCTTGTTATCCTGAAATAATCATTTCATGAGTCTAGACACTTTTTGTTAACAGTGGTGAAAAACAGTGAAATAGTATGTTTATTTTTTTAGCAATTTCTAAACAAAATTTGTGCTGGGTAAAATTTACCCGCACTGGCGATTTTAGGTATACAGCGACCTCCAGCGGTTCTAGTGTTAAATATGTAATATGAACATGTATTGTCATCCATCCATCCATCCATCCATCCATCCATCCATCCATCTATCACAATGCTGTCAGGTGTAAAAGCGTATTACCTCTTGTAAGTACTCTTTCGGAAGGGGCAAACCTGCTTGGATCTATGAGCAGAAAGAATATATTTGCAGTCTGAAGCACAAAACAGTTTTTCAATAAGCAAAATTGATGTGTTGATGTCTCATAGCTTCAAATGGCTGGCAAATCCATTAGAGATGCGTGTTGTGCGACTCACAGGAGGTGCTCCGCCATGCATCTTCAATGTAAGAATAGTTGCCACCATCACTACCACATCTGGCTGAAGACCGGAGTAGAGGCATTTAATGTTGAAAAACTTCTCCAAGCCAACATCAGCTCCATGACCCGACTCTGTGACTGAAATACAGGAAGATCCAGATTATTTTTTGTTGTAGATATTACAAAAAATTACAGATTTTTTTTCTTTTATCAGTATCAATCTAAGTTTGAAGTTAGTAATATTTTTCAGGGCTTCTGAAAAAACTCTCATATGCTAGTCTGCATTCATTTGATCAAAAGTAAAAGAGTTGTTATAAAATATTAAATAACTATTTAAAAAACAGTAATATAGTGAAATATTATTTGAAATAATAAAAAAAAAATGTTTTTAAGCTCTGATAACTTTATGTAAAAAAATTATAGAAATATTACCTTCTAAATGTCTGTACTGTGACTTGATTATTTCTTTGTCCTTAAAACTTATTAAACCCAAACATTTGAATAGAGCATTTGTGCTGCATTTTTACTAATATGAATGCATGATATTTAAGTAATACAATATACAATTACTACTAAATAAAACTCTTCTTTACCTACAAATCCTTCTGATCCAACCATTTTTAAAGCCATTTTGTCTGCCAGAATGGAAGGACCGCCTTGGGCAACATCGACTAATGGGCTGGTGTGAAGAAACACTGGTGTACCCTAGACAGAGAGAGAAAGAGAGAGAGAGACTGAGACGTGCTGAGACACAATTTGACAGAGCCAAAATAAATAAATAAAAATCATTCTGCAAACAGCAACTCTAAAATATTTATTCTGAATAACGACAATGACCTTTTCAGAGGTCATGCAACACTTTGCGTTGTTTAAATCTCACCTCGACAGTTTGCATCAAGACAGGTTTCAGGGCTTCTTTCAATAACATGGCCAAAGCACCACTGACATTCTGTATAATGAAATTATGCGTATATTAGATCACACGCATTTAAGGACACACTTAAACATGTGAACACATACTGACTAAATCCTCGGTAGTGATAGGATCTCCAGATTTGTTTGTGGCTACTATGATGTTGGCCAGTCTGTGCTGCATCTCCTCCTCACTGCTGCTGAGTGACAGGACAGCCATGATCTCATTTTCCAAGGAGAACGAATCCTGAACAGCATAATATATAGCATAATATACAGCAACAAATACTGAACGTTTGACATTCTAAATATTTTTTAATAGAATGTGCTATATGTTGTAAAAAAACAACTGTGTGTGCGTGCGTTTTATTTAATCTCATTATTTAGCATTTGTTTTTATTTCATGATTTCAGCTGATCTGACTTTCACTTTTTGTCATAGCTGCATTTTCAATCATAATTTTTACATGAGTTCTGTATTGACAATTATTTTTTGTAAATTACAAAATAATAATAATAACATTTTACCTTTAAAAAAAGACGTTTGTTGTTTGTTCGAGCTGCTTATTTAAAATGGGCTGAAACAACAAAACTCTAAGTTTTTTTGGGACAATTCATTGTTTTATGTTCAATCCACTTAAATTTGTAAAAACTAATACGCTAACTTAATTCCTTCATGCTGTCCCAACACAAATCGATTGTGTGGAACTCAGCATTCAGTGTAGACTTTAACATTGACAATTACTTTTTGTCCATTTTTTTTTACCTCATGTTATAATTCATTCATTCATTAATAGGTTGTTTTCAATTACGTGATTCTGGTGACGCGCAAAATTCAGATGGAGGGCAGAAAAGAAAAAAGTCTGAATTTTTGCAATTTATACCATATTTCAAAGGAGATATAAATAGAAAAATACGCACATATGTTGGGCATGACCCTTATATCATGAAGAGGGATGGGTTTTCTACTGAACTAAAATATATTTGCCTGTCATACTGTATAATTACATTACATGAAAAATACTATAGTGTTTGGAAGCATACTATATAATTACTTGACTTAAACTGTCGTAGTAATTATACTGTTGCTGTGGTACAACTCAACTTAATAGTAATAAACAAATTATTCAGTAGGCTTCAGTTTTCTACGCTATAATCACAATGAACCACAGTTTACACTAACGTTACAGTATTTACTGCAGTTTATCAGTTTACTCTGCTACAGTATTCTGTAGCATTCATTAACAAAGAATTGTACACAATATACACTTTACTATGTAGTTTAAAAACATGTTTATTATAAATTACTATATTTTTTCCCCATGTGGATATCTTCCAGACGTCACGAAAAAACAGATGAAAGCATACAAAAACGCATAGTCTACATTATTCTTTATTTATTTATTTTTGTAAGGGGCAAAAGTGCTCCACAATAATAACCATCTAGTTTTGTCGCAAGGGTTGCATTTCTTTTTTCTGTCGATGAACCATCAACAAAGCATTTACTGCTGCTGAGCATCTCGATGTTCATGTTACGGATGTTTATTCTGCCGAAACGCCAGTAAAGACATGGATTATTGCAAAACAACACAGAAATTTCATTGCAGCGATTACATAGCAGGGCACGTTATTTACATTCTCCTGGATTTTGTATAAGTGTGTTGGTGATCTGATTTTTATATAACACATTAACATATACACATAGCTAGTCCTGTATATAATCTTTATTGGTACTGTCTACTGTCAAACGAATTATTGCTTTCAAAAAAGTTTGTACAAATAAATGTATTGAAAAAATGTTTATTGCATGCCACCTTCTGTTTTTCAGCTAGTTTCTTGAACTTGTCCACCTTTATGAACAAAAACTATAAGTTCTATAAAAAACTGTTCGGCATTTCTTATTTTGACAGATTTAAACAATTATAAACAACATAAAACAGAAACATTTTGATGTTCTGATAGCGATTCCTGTGTAGGACAATCACTTTCTGCCCTCCATCTAATCGCGCGTCATCAATGACGTCATGTGAAAACAACCTATTTTCCTTCAGCTTAGTCCCTTATTTATCAGGGGTCCATGTCATAATTATTACATTTAAATTAAATTTAAATGGTTGACTTTTTGTTAAACATATCATCTCTTAATTATAAGAGATGTGTCTCAAACACATTTTATGACTTCTGAATATTCTAGATCAATATTCAATAACATTGGTTACATTTTGTAATGTTTTTAAAAGATGTCTTTTTCTTTTGAAAGATTAGTACTGCATTTATTTGATAAAAAAAAAAGATTTTTTTTATTTATTGCCAAACATAATGGTCTGGGATTACTTAGTGAGCTCATACACAAACTCTTTGTACATACAAACATAAATCTCTATGTTAAATGTAGTGGCAAACCGACATTGTGAGACTGAAACATACCGTTGCAGAGTCTGTGTCAATGTCCAATCGGACAAAACGTCTTATCTCCCTCTCTGTGAAGGTCAAGGGGTCAGATTTCTCAATGGCCAGTTTCTATAGGTCATAAAGGACACTGTGACCATGTCATCTAAATGTAGATTTGTATTTTACTGTAGACCTCTGTTTTCTGCGACTTACCTTCAGTCGATTAAGCTGAGCCAAGGAGACACACCTTTGACCCTCTCTGAGAGGAACCAACAAATCAAACAAAGCCTGCCAGACACAAGCGTGTGAGATTATACCAAATACTAATACACAGGTATAAACACACACACACACACACACAAACACAGACACAGACACATGGGTGATTCTATAATTGCACATTTGGAATAAAAAGTGATTATTATTCCTGCTTTTTTCATGACACGTTTCACATTTTCAAAAAGTGTCTTGAATAGCTGAAAATGAGGATTCAGGACTACTTGTGATGAAAAGGGATAGAATTAATAATAATACCATTGCATTTTGACTTTTTTTTTCCATCATGTATTATTGTGTAACCAACATATTTTATTTGACGTTTCTTTTGTAAATCAACTGAATGAAAATATTACCAAAAGCCCTAAATAGTAAATTGTACTATATTCTACAACATTAAATTGTTTTAGAATAGTGTTTATCTTAAAAAAAAGTCTGTTCATAAATCAATTCTGTTACCGACCTATACTTTGCCTTTAAATTGGTAGAATTATCTCCAATTTATCTATGTAAGATACTGGAAATTATGTCAATTTCCCTCACTGATAATATATGAAACACTGAAAGGTATGTGTGCTCTGTCTGAGAAGACATTTTAATCCAAAAAGTACTCCATATAAAATTATAAAATGTCAAAATTAATACCACATTATCAAATGCAACAGGGAATTTGTTACAGATCACACTGTGGGTTGTTTAAAAGTTTTTTTATGTCATTAATAGTATTATTATTTCATAATATCAAAGTGTATTATTTCATTGTGCTCTTAGCAATCACACATACAAAGAGAGTTTTTAGCTAAAATGTTCAACATTGTCAATTTTGTTACAGTCAATTAATGTATGTTACCAAAGTATAGTAATGATACTGACAGTTTTGCTAACAGATTGTGTTTTTAGCTAAAAAAAATCAACAGTCAATCATGTTTCGGTCAAACTCCGTTAACAAGAGTATGGAGACCTGGAAGGGAGGTGATGGTGGTGGTGAGGGTTGGGGGTGGGGTGGGGTGGGGGGTGGGTGGAAGAAAATCAAGAACTGGGTGGGAGAAAAAAAACCAGAGTGATAGGAAAATATAGATTTTTTAAAGTTTTTGCGTTCCCTCAAAAAGATTGCGTTCCCTCGCAAAACTGTTTTTCCACTAACACGTCCTTTTCACTTCACATAGATATATACACTAGATATCACATACGGACCCTGAGCATGCGTCAATAGCGCTGCCACATTTGTACAGTGCTCCCAGCACAAATGTCATTCAACCGCACTAGTCAAGACAGTGTGCCAACGTGAAGATGCTGGACTTTAGCGCTGTGTACTGGTGTAGTAACGAGCAAACAAAGAAAACAAAGCACACAGGCAGAACATTTCATAGGTAAGATTTCGTTTTTTACGTTTTATGTTATGAACTTTTGTGCTCAACAAGTCACGTTATTGCTAATAATACAGACACTTACTGCATTCACTATAAGGCAAAGTAACACCAACTTGCACTAAATACTGGGCTCATGCTAGTTTTGTTGAATAATATAAGTGAACAATGCAAAAGAAATATGACAACGAGATGCTGCGGTGCCAGAAACGTGTATTATTGTCGGCTAAGTGAACTAGTCGTTCATAACGGGTATTCATTCACAAACAAATTGCTCCCTCCGTCAGAATGAGAAGTGAAAGCAGGAGAGGGGGTGTGTTTCAGGACATAGATTAGATCAAATCTAACAGGAGGGAAGATAATACATTTACATGCACACAAACACACACTCTTTGTCAAGAATGCCCATGCGGTCACTGATCCATCAATGTAGAAAAGTGATGTAAAATTATAATTTTCGTAATAAAAAAAAAATTTGCGTACAGACCACCGGGAAAACTCCCGATCTATGCATTCTTAAAGTGACACCTCTGTTATCAAACACAACAAAGCAAGAGATTCATTTGCTGCTCTTCACTTGTTTGATAACAGAGGTGTCACTTTAAATGGCGTGTACAGAAGCTGATCTGGGAGTGCACCTGTCAGTCAGTGATTATACATGCCTTCACTGATTCAGAGGTTGCACATGAAGTGCGATGATAGATGCACAGCTTTAATGGAAAGAAAGTGAACGCAGACATTTTTATATTTATTTCAGCGTGCTTTCAAGATTAAAAATATATGAGAAATATGGGAAAATACTTAACGATAGGATGATAGTGGGAAAGAATGGTAAAATATGGAGAATCCCGGCAAAAATGGGAGGGTTGACATGTATGAAGTGAACAGGAAGTGTTTGTGGAAACATCTTTGCATTCCCTCGCAAAACATCTTTGCGAGATAACGCAATCTTTGCCAGGAAACGCAAAACTTTAAAAATATATATTTTCCTATCACTCTGGGTTTTTTCTCTGCCCCCCAACCCCCCACCCAACCCATCACGTCCCGTCCGGGTCTCCATACAAGAGTAACAACACTGACAGTGTGTAACATAGTTGACAGCAATACTTTAAGTGTTTTTATTAAACGTAAAAAAAAGAAGTAACCTGTGTTTGTCAAGAAGTGAATTGTTACTTACTGCAAAGAATTTCTGCTGAACAGTTTTTTTTTTGTTCCAATTGTATATCCAATTATAGAAACACCCACATATCAAACACAAGCCTGACCTTTTCCGAGAGTTTGGTCTCATAGTGAGCATGTGCTTTAACAGTGTCCATCACCAGTCTACCGGCAGCAGAGACGAGTTCATTCTGGCCTGAAGGCTGAAGGCTGACCTGGGATCAGTGTGTTGGATGATGTTCATTTTTAATTTGATGCTTTCAAATCTGTGCTACAAGAAAGACTTAATCTTACCTCCTCCAGTGGGATAATTTGAGAGTATCCACCTCCAACAGCAGGCCCTAAGGACAAAAAGCAACCATGACCTCAAATAAATCAATGAGCAAACTCATGTAAGATGTTTTATTTCAGTTTAGAGTTTTTAAAAAGCACCAAATTTGAGAAATAAGCTTCTAAATGTTTCAAACAACTTGAAATGGAACGTCAATCAATTTTGTATGTCTTTTTATCTCTTAATTATAAATTCGCCTTCATGTTTACTCTCATTTGTCAAATATGTGTTTTTACCACATAACTTTGACTTTTTGTCATAATTAATTATAATAAAAATATCTTAATTACAACTTTTTGTCACAATCGTAGTTGCCTTTTTATCTCAATTACGACTTTTGATCTCTTAATTTAACATTATAATGTTGCAATTGAGATTTGTCTAATATACTTTCTTTGAATTCTTTGTCACATATAGTCACAGATGTATACATCTTGATTTTACATCTTATATTGTAATTTAATGTCAGTTTTGGCCTTTTATCTCATATTTTATTTCAGTTGTAATAACTACTTGTCAAATATAATTTTTTCGTTACAGAATTTTGACTGTCATAATTATTGCTTTTTAATCTCAATTTCATCTTATTTGACTTTTTATCTTGTTCAAATTTGACTTTTCATAACTGTTGCGATGGCAGGTGTGTCTGTGTATGTGTGTCTGTCTCTCTCCGTCTGTTTTACATCTGTAGGCCCCGCCCAGTCACGCAGACGACGTGCCCCGGGATTGGCTGGAGTGACCCAGGGCGTCTTTTAAAAAGGAAATAACGGGCGTAGGACGGGAGAGGGCGATTGTTGGTTGGCATTTTGTTTGAAGCTGTTGTATTTCATTCTTGTTGCTTAGTGTATCGTTGATTGTGTTTTCGTTTTGTGTAACTACTTTGTGGTTTATTCATCCGTGTTTCCCCCTCCTATTATCTTGTTTGGTTTGTTTGTTGACACTGTAAATATTGTATTGTACAGGGTAAGAAGCAGTAAGGGTTGGACACCACCTTTTATTTTCTGTAAATATTTTCTCCTGTTTTTTTTTATATCTAGTTAGGGAGGTAGGGGTAGTTATTGTATTTTTATTTCTGTTATTGTTTGTTGAGGTTAGTTAGTTTCATTTGGGTGTTTAGTTAGAGTGTACCTTTTTGTTTATTATTTTCCTGTGGTTCCACTCCGAGGTAATAGGCTTCACGTTTTTGGGTGATATAAAGAAAAAGAAAAAAAAAGACAAATAAAGAGACCCGACACCAAAGGGTTATTAAAGTGATTTTTATTTGTCAAGTGGTCTTTTATGTTGCGATCTTGTCCCTAGACCAGGGACATATATATATGACATTATATGTGACATAACATTATTTTTTTATTTAATTACTTCTACTTTGTAAGCCTTTTTATGTTTTATAGTATGTTTTATTGCCTGTATTAAATTAAGACTTGGTCTGTAATTCTTGGCCTGTCATGTAAGAATTATATTTCATAAAAGCGTAATAATTTTTCAGTGGTAAAACTGAGAGTCCATATATACTTTCTAAACTTTGAAACTTGAAAAAAACAGTTTGTTTCTCACCTCTAGCACCAAAACAAGTTTCCAGGGAGGACTTTTGCACACAAGCAAAAGCATTGGTATTCAGGTGAGCCCCTAAAGCTTGAGCCAGTCCGAGAGCAGTGGTGCACTTTCCCTCACCCATCGAAGAAGTAGTAATTCTAGTAACAAAAAACAGATTGACTTTGAAAACAAATAAATAATTGTGAATTATTTAATCATATAAATGTTTGTGTTTACATAATATATTTGTGTGTACTGAGTGTATTCTTTACATTCATTCATATGCATACATGCATAAATACATACATAATAAATATTATAATTTGACCATTCATTATACCATTGATGATTTGACACCAATTACTTTACTTAAGCCTAATGAAGTATAATAAGATGGTGCTTGTGGAAAGTTACTATGTTATAGGTTTGTGCTAAAGTTCATAATTATTTTTCAAGATGCATCCTACCCAGTGACAACCACATATTTCCCATTAGGCTGTTTTTCCATGCGCTTCAACGCATCCAGTCGGATCTTAGCCCTGCTCCTGCCGTATGACTCCACTTCCTCAGAAAACAAACCCAATTCTCTGGCGAGCTGAACGACTGGTTTGCTTTCACACGAAGAGGAGATTGCAGCATCGCTAAAAAAATAAACAAGCAGAGGAAGGATCAGCACAAGCCGCAGAAATATCATGCTAAATAACAAGATTACTTGAAATATTTTTCATATTAACAAGCAAGCCTAGGGAGTACCTGGGCTGAGGCACATGGGGTCTCTTCTTTGTGTACACCAAGTTCCACTTGCCTGCAGTGTGGGTTTGCAGAAACCTCTTTGCACTTTCAACCGTATTCTGGTCCAAATTCAAACAAAAAAAAAAAAACAGAAGCATTTATTTTAAAACAAAAATGCTTTGTGTTTGTACAATATAAGCTCAGTATTTGAAAAGCATTAAACGTAGATCACAAGTTTAAGAGAGAAACATTCCTTTTTACACCTGATCCTTAACAGTGTTTTATTATGTCTCTTTCATACATGTTCGAGTACTTTCCTGATGAATTTGAGGAAAAGGCTTAGGGGCAGGGCTTTGTGTGGTTTTTTTCTGATTTTTCAATCTAATATTGTGAAAGTAGATCTTGCAGTTTGCTATGGTGGCCGAGAAAGCTTAATGTGCTGCAATTTAAGAAAAAATACAAGCAATTACAAAAAACACAAAGAAAATTGCGAAAAAAATCTTCTTTAATTTGACAGCACATGTGCTGCAAATCCTCACAACGCATGCACATTAAAAAGTGTGCTGCATTTTGTCACAACAGAAAAAGAACGGAACACAACGGAAATGTTTCAAGGGTACCCAAAAACGTGACAGATGCCGATGTGCCATGACTGTGATTGCTCAGTGAAGTTGTAGGTGATCTTTGACAGGTGAGTTTTTGGTTTGTTTATTTTAATAACCCGATTCCCGTGTCTTTAGTACTGTATGTATTAGCCTGAATAACCATAGCCTAAATATCCGGGTCCATCATGTTTTAGGGTCTTCTTGAAACATTTTCGTTGTGTTGTGAGAAAATGCAGCGCGTTTTCGTAAAATGTTTGTGTTATGAGAAAATGCATTGTATTTTATTAATTCTTTGCGTGGTGTGAAAATGCAGCGCGTATTTTAAAAATGTGTTTGCGTTGTGAGGATTTGATGTGTGCCGTCAAACGGATGAAGATCCTTTCTCAATTTGCTGGCGTTTTTTGTAATTGCACATGTTTTCTTAAACTGCAGCATATTAAGCTCTCTCAGCCACCGTAAATTGCATATACAGTTGAAGTCAGAATTATTAGCCCCCCTGAATTATTAGTCCCCCTGTTTATTTTTCCCCCAATTTCTGTTTAACGGAGAGAAGATTTTTTCAACACATTTCTAAACATAATAGTTTTAATAACTCATCTCTAATAACTGATTTCTTTTATCTTCGCCATGATGACAGTAAATAATATTTCACTAGATATTTTTCAAGACACTTCTATACAGCTTAAAGTGACATTTAAAGGCTTAACTAGGCTAATTAGGTTAACTAGGCAGGTTAGGGTAATTAGGCAAGTTATTGTGTTACGAGGGTTTGTTCTGTAGACTATCAAAAAAAATATAGCATAAAGGGGCTAATAATATTGACCTTAATGTTTTTAAAAAAATTAAAAACTGCTTTTATTCTAGGCGAAATAAAACAAATAATATATATTAATAATATATATTATCAGACAAACTGTGAAAATTTCCTTGCTCTGTTAGAGAAATATTTGAAAAAGAAAAAAAATTCAAAGGGGGCTAATAATTCTGACTTCAACTTTATGTGTGCAGCTTTATTTTCAGATTTATATAATAATTTAAGATATTTTTTATCTCAGTATTTACCTTTACATGACTGGAAATGCAATATTTTTACATTTCTATTACATTTTAATCATTAAATGCCAACTTGATGTTAATATTTTAAAAATGTAATGAATGTCCATTTTGATGTTGTACATTACAGGTTAAGTTTAGGGTTTGTAAAATCATCTTGTGCTCTTAAGCATCTATTACTTCAGTTTTCAGTGACTCATGATAGTTTGGGAATCTTTTTTTAATATGCTGAAACATGCTGTAAACCCAGCAGACACACAACGTCATAAGATGTTAATATTAATTATAAGAGATTTAGTGTCTAAGCACAATGTTATTTTGACGTCCAATAACAATGTGAAATGACGTTGATATTCGGTTGATTTTGGGCTGTGTTGGAAAGTGACCAAAATCCAATGTCAAGCCAACATCTAAAACAAATGTCATATTGACGTCAAATACTGACATTTATTTATCAGGCATTGCAACCAAAATCCAACATTTGAGTCAACCCGATTTTCATTTCAATCAAAATGCAACGTCCTACGACATTGGGGCACATTGTCAATCTGACGTCATATTGACGTACTGTGCCTGCTGGGAATAAACAGTGATCTTTTGTATTGTTTTGTGGAAACCATGATACTTTTTTTGTCTGGATTCTTTGTTGAATACATGTACTGTAGGTTAATTAAAAGAGCATTTATTTTAAATAGAAATACTTGGTAAAAATATAAATGTCTTAACTTTTGATCAGACATTGAAATGATTCATTTATTACGAAAATACACTAAAACTTACATTTGCTTCAACAATAATTGTTTTAGTCCTTTATAAATGTATTCAGATATCAAAAAATAATAAGAGGCAAAAGATTTGTCTGTATTTGTGATATTTTTTGGTATTGGGCAGCAATTTAATAAAGCATATCTAGTACAGTATCAACATTAACCAACATAAACTTTGATTTGTGACAGCAATTCATTATTGTTCAGTGTTTTATGGAAATCTTGAGAATAGAAAACTGTTCAAACTTTCTTTCATGCTCACAAGCTGAAATGAGAGTAAAGCAAATTAAAGTGACTGTCATTTTCCTGCAAAGTTACATTTCAAACAATCACAATCCGTAGTAATTATAGTCTCCAAAACTGCTGCCCACATTTCCCAAAATGGATCTGAACAATTAAGTAATTTTCTCCTGATCGGATACCTTCATCAGCATAGCCACAGTCATGGGTCCGACTCCACCAGGCACTGGGGTGATGAATCCAGCTCGCTGTTTAGCTGAGGGGTAATGCACATCACCCACCACCCGCTTCCCGCTGGCTTTACTCTCATCTGTGTGTGTAAGTCAAAGGTAAACATGTAAACCAAAACCAGCTGCTATGCAATACTCCATTACTGATTCATATGAGCAGAGAGACCTGGTATATGATTGATGCCGCAGTCAATGACCACGGCCCCCTCCTTCACCCACTCGCCCTTCACCATCTCTGCTCTGCCAGCACCCACAACCAAAATATCTGCTTTGCCCACCTGAAGGAAAAAAAACAAGACACTGAGAGTCATTCATGCACTCCAGCCATCACATCAAAACCGCATGCCAGTTCAAGGTCTGCACTTAAAATCCATAAAGCAAACATTAGATTAATCGTTTTACTCTTCAAGAGCTCTTCTTTGATGTAATATCTGCAGCAGAAAGTAAATAGATATATTTTGATAGAAAATATTTTTATTCAAAAATTTCTAGAAAGAATCACAAAAGGACTAAACAGAAATGGTAAGTAACTTTGAATCGAAGATTAATTACATTTCTGACATTCAAACCCATTAGGAATGTGTTCATCTTCGTAACACAAGGAAAGATATTTTTAATCAAGGCTGAGAGATTTTCAGTGAAAACCTGCTGACCCAAAAACTCTGAAAACATCCACAAAAATATAAATATTCATTTAGAATTCAGCAGTTTAATCTATGAAACACATTCTTTCAGCCAGTGCTCTCAAACTCAATTCCTGGAGGGTCGCAGCTCTGCACAGTTTAGCTCCAAGCACCTCCAACTCACACCTGCTTAATAGTCTCTAGTAGTCTTGAACACTCTGATTAGTTGAATCAGCTGTGTTTGATTAGGGTTGGAGCAAAACTGCAGAGCTGCGGTCCACCAGGAATTGAGTTTAAGACTCATGCTTTAGGCTGTTATACACATATAAGCAGTCACCAGCAAACAGTGTTTACAAGATTTAAATTTGGTCCTAAAGCTCAATCATGCTTGTTTGAAGCGCAAGAACCTTGAATTCATAGCCCATAGTCTGGGTTTCTGCTAAATTTGTTCTCATGCAACAAGGGAATGTCAATAGTAGGCAATAACCAGTGCTGGGCAAGTTATTTCTAAAAATGTATTAATTATTATTGAATAATTACATAATTATAATTGTATTTACGTCACTTTTCTGATTACTTTGTATGAATAGTTATTTAATAACTCAAGAAGTAATTTAGTTACTTGACTCAATAAAATCCCTAAAAATGTCAACAATATAAACAAAACTTTTAATACTGTAAATTCATTTCGCTTTATTTTAAAAAAGTATACTAAAATGAAAAGCTACATTTATGCATTAAAGCAATGTCACTATATTTGTGATATTGCTATTATTCATTCATTCATTCACTTTCTTTTCAGCTTACTCCCTTTATTAATCAGGGGTCGCCACAGGGGTATGAACTGCCAACTTATCCAGCACATGTTTTACACAGCGAATGCCCTTCCAGCTGCAACCCAACACTGGGAAACACCCATACATCCTCATTCACACACATACACTTTGGACAATTGAGCTTTCCCAATTTCACCTATAGCGCATATCTTTGTACTTGTGAGGGAAACTGGAGCATCCGGAGGAAACCCACGTGAACAAGGGGAGAACATGCAAACTCCACACAGAAATGCCAACTGACCCAGCCGAGGCTCGAACCAGCGACCTTCTTGCTGTGAGGCGACAGTGCTACCCACTGTGCCACCGCATCGCCCATATTGTTATTATTTCTTACTCAATTCATGTTTAAGCATGTAAAATCATCTTAATAAATGTAACCTTCTTTAGTTGAAAAATAGAAAAATGATTGAGCAAAACAGTTTAACTAAACTGTTAAATGTACAGTATTTAAGGCAAGTGTATTATAAGTTAATTAAACTACCTAAAAATGAAAAGAAACCCCTTTATGTTTTACGCAGATAAATACTGTAAATACAGTAACTAGTTACTTTTGAAATAATTAAACCCAGCACTGGGTATAAACCATTTCAAGCACTGTCAAATTTATTATTTAAAATCAGTCAGTGCTATGAACACCTATTTTTATAAAGTTAAAGCATCATTTTATACGTAGTTCACCCAAATATTAAAACTTCATAATGTATTCTTCCTCCACATGTTCCAAAGATGTTGGAGTGTCTTTCTTTTACATTCTTCAGCCATTTCTGACAGTGTTCCACAAAAACAAATGACTTGAGTAAATGGTAAGTAAAGTTTAATTTTGGGTAAACTGACCATTTAAAGGGATAGTTCACCCAAAAATGAAACTCTCTTCACCATCTATTCACACTCAAGTGGTTGTAAACCCTTTTGAATGTCCTTCTTTTGACACAAAACAAGATATTCTGAAGAATTTTGGAAAAAGCAGCCATTGACATCCATATTAGGAACAAAAAAAAAAAAATACTATCAAAAATGCAATGCATTTATTTTTTATTTTATTTTCCAAAAATGTGTCTCAGACAACCAAGTTATGCCAAAAATTCTGCAGCAAGCATGTGCTTTTAAATATTAAATGTTTAAGCAGACTAAAATAGTATTTACAGTAAGTCATAAATTTGAGTTACAGCTGTAAGGGTTAAGAAATGCTAATATTGAAAAATGTAATGGGAAAAGGCCTATAAAAATAAGCGTGTGTGAAGCAGATGAAAGCAACCTGTTCGGCGAGGTCAGGGGTCTTCGAGTGGCAGGTGGTCACTGTTGCGTGGCTCCACAAGAGCAGATCGTGCATTGGAGCTCCAACAATCTTGCTTCGGCCGATCACGACAGCATTCTTCCCCATCACACTCACACCTGCACACATGAATCACGCTTGCTCTGATCCAAAGCATAATGAGCTGCCAACAGAAGCACTACTGACACCAAGGCTGATCTCATCTTCATTGTGTTGCCTTGTTCAAACCAAGCCAAGCAGCACCATATGCATTCTTTGAAGAGATGGCAGAACGCTTCGCATGAGCTGTGTAAAAATTTAATAGACGATCAACAGTGTGATAGAAATTGATTTGCATATATAAAATAATTACATTAGTTGAGATCTTTTTTTCTTTTTTTTTTTAAGAAATTGCATTTACATTTAGTCATTTAGCAGATGCTTTTGTCCAAAGCGACTAAGAATTAAGAAGGCCTTAAGTTTCTCTAAATTGATTTATCAACTTTTAATGCTTTTTAAGACCCCGCGGACACCCTGTTAATATTTCTTTTGGTAATGATGCATTAAATAAGTAAAAAAAAAAAAAAGTACAGCAAATACATCAATGTCAAATAATTCTTGGGAATGCTCTGTTTATTAAAAAAATTATTGAAAAAAAAAACAAACAGATGTACTACAATTTTTTAAAATACAATTTTTTTTTTTTTTGCTAAAAACTCAAATTTGATCAAATGAAAATACATTTTTTAAACTGAAAACACCTTTTTTTAATGTCTTAAAATTTTACCCCTAATATTACTGTTTTTATTATATATTTATTTTAGATTTATTATTTGTTTTATCTAATAAATTCAGCCTAGGTAAGAAACTAAGAGAACCCTAAAAAAACAATAAAAAAATATTCAAAACACTAGAAATGTAGCAAGACCAAACATGTAAACACTACATCCTAGCTAACAAAATTATATGAAACATATATGACCACACTATTTGTGTCTTTTCTTGTCTTTTTTATTCCTTTTAAACCTGTTTTAATAATTTTTATTTCTTATGCGTGTAATTTATGTTTCTTTTATTTCTTGTTTATGTAAAGCCCTTTGCATTACCATTGTGTATGAAATGTGCTATATAAATAAACTTGCCTTGCATTATTTCTAAGAATGTTCTCTAAATGTGATTGCAGTTTTATTTAATGTTTTAATTTGGTTTTCTTTGTTATTTAAAAATTCAGTAAAGAGTAGTTTTTCAATTATGATGAACTATTAAAATTATTGTACATTTTTTTGCAATGTTGCCACTGAAGAACCATTTTAGGTATAATGTTCTTAAAATAACAAACAATTTCTCAGTTTAAATAACATTTTAACTTTTTAACTTTAAAGAACCACTTAAAACATGAAAGGATTCATTGCATGTTAAAGATTCTTTATGGAACCATTGATGCCAATAAAGAACCTTTATTTGTAAAGATTGTGGGAATTATAATTTTAAATGTTCTCTGAACAATCATAAACATAAAGCAACATAAAAAACATCAGATGAATGTACAGATAAGAAAGTAAAGATACTATAATTCATGCTCCATTATTTATGTTTGTATGATGCATTCTTTTCTGGCTCATCCATATGTGCTGCTAAAAAAATAATGTTCTGGATCCTTCTTCTCTTGCTGTTGGGTGACAGCTCATTTCACCACCGAGTCATCAGCCTGTATTGCAGTCTGTGTGTGTGTGTGTGTGTGTGTGTATATATATATATATATATATATATATATATATATATATATATATATATATATATATATATATATATATATATATATATATATAGATTTCACACCTATCCAGTGACACTCATTGTGCCGCAGAATGAATGCCCTTTAGATAATCACACATTGGCTCTGACTGACGATAGCTAGAGCTCATGGGTAGAGGGTCAGAAGGTTTTCACCCACCGGTCTGACTGATGAGCTCCATACAGCCATTAGGAGTGCATGGGATGAAGCAGTCGCCCAGGTCTCCACGAGACAGCTTCCCCGCATTTATACTGGTCAAGCTGGGAGGAAAACATAATAACATACAACATACAAATAACATACAGTTGACAAATGTGAAGATTGCAGATGTTCAACACACAAAATTGCAAAAAAATATCCTTATATAGTAAAATAATACTTATTGAGTGATTATCCAACATATTATAACAATGTGTTGCACAGTTGTGTTACACAATAATGTGTAACAAATTCTTTGTGCTTGATGTTAAATGACATTAACTAATCAGGTTTATCTGCATATTACTGGCAGGACACATGCATTTCTGTATGAGGATGACAAAATATCCCCTAAACGTAGCTTTGAAGCAATCATTTTCTGTTAAGATAGTTCTGATAAGAAAGTACTATGCTTAAGCATACCATAAGGAGCATGTTAGCGTAGCTAAACCATGCTACATTTTCTGTGTAGCAAAATCTAAAACAGAATATAAAATGTTGTTACAAACTTGTTTTAGCACAGCTCCTGTTTCAGCATGTTGTTTACAAAAATGTGCATTCCTCTAGCAAGTTTAGTTTTTGTTAACATGCTACTGTATTGCTAACATGTTTTAACATGTTAAAACTTTGCTCACACTTATTAGCACATTTTAGCTATTAGCATGTTTTAACATGTTAGAGGGAGCATTGCTAGTTCATTGTTAGCATGTTTAACATGGTAAATGAGAAGAATGACAAAAACAGGCAAACAATAAGCTAAAACAAATAATAAGCATATACATGTTGTAAAACCATGTTAGCAATGTTTTAAATTATTAATAATATGCTAAAACAGTGTGCTAAAAGAGCCATTATTTTAGTATTATATGTTATACCAGGGGCGGGCAAACTCGGTTCTGGAGGGCCGGTGTCCTGCACAGTTTTGCTCCAACTCTAATCAAACACACCTGAACATGCTAATCAGTGTCTTCAAGATCACTAGAAATCTATAAGAAGGTGTGTTTGATTAGAGTTGGAGCTAAACTGTGCAGGACATCAGCCCTCCAGGACAGAGTTTGCATGACTTTGTATTCTCCTGTTTGCAATTACAGCAAACCCTGTGATGAACATAATATAAACACAAGTGATCATACACACAGTAACATAAGTGATCTATACAACATAAGAGTCATGCATGAATCTATCTCAGCGATGTGTCAAGAGCCTGCAGGTGGGATCTGTTTGTATTTGTGTAGATGTTAAACTCAGTATCCTCTCAAAAATACTTGAAATACACTGAAAAAACACATCTGAAATCAGTAAAAAAAAAAAGCCAATATTCACAGACATCTTCAAAAAAGGGCCTTTGGCTCTTTGACTTTGAATGGAAAAAAGATAAGGGAGTAAGGCATTTTCTCTGGAAAACAGAACTTGACTTTGTTATGAAAAACTGCAATCTAAAACTACCTGTTTATTTAAAAAGAATAAAATCTATTATTTCACCCATATTCTTGTTGTGCTTCTAGAACATACTTTTAGCTATATCAGTTTGATGGCAACAAGAAAAAAATGAAGACTCAATAAAAACCAAATACAAGTACCAAGTGCATACTGGCATTGTATATATTTGTGTTACTCTGCAGTTGGCCAATGGCACTTTTATTAAATGTAACATAGCCTAAAGAAGAAATAGTTTAGAGCAATTGCCAAAAGGCTTTGTTGTAATTGTAAAAATATATATTTTTCCTATATATTTTGGTAACAATTTAAGTTCCAATTTCCATTCGCTTTCTACATTTTTATTAACAAGATATTGGCTGTTTATTAGTACTTATGTATGATCTTATTCTAATTCTATCCAATAACTAAACCCAACTAATATTTTATTAACTATTAATAAGAGCAAATTGTTATACACAGTGGATGTCCATATATGTGTGGTAAAGAATATTTATGTGTTAATGAAAGTCACCGACCAGACCCAGCTTTCCTGTAGCTTTCTTGAAAAACACAGATTTGACGTACCCATCAACATCTTTCTCTGGAGCCACAGCATTGGTGATTTTCTCAGTGTTTATTGGGTTGATGGAGTCGAGCGGCAGCTGCACAATGAGCCCATGAAATGCAGGGTTCTCATTCACAGCAACTATGCTGCGCAGGACCTAAAGAAGATCAGTCCTTAAATCATATTTCTCATGAAACAGTTTCATCTGCTGTGTGCGACGTTTATTAATAATACTAATGATCAATTACAACTTCCTTCCAAAACTAGATCAAAACTGACGGTTGGTCAGTTGGCGGTTTAGGAAATGTAATAAAAGTGTTACAAGTGCCCCAGACACATTGTTTTATACATTTTGAAGGATAAACAGAAAAAGAAGATAAAAAGAAGAGAGCATTGAGTCTTTCATCATTTCTCTATGATGCTGAAACTTTAAAGATGTTTGACTTCTGGGGCTTAGCAATAGATTGATTGCTGTATTTTTCAGTGTTGGTTTGAACAAAGTTAACATTAGAGCAATGATATATGGATAAAGGTAGTTATTTATTGTGTTTCTCTCACTTCATTTTCAGTGGCTGTTTCTGGAAGCCTGATGTGGTTCGCATTGATTCCAATCTAAACCAAAAAGAGAGACAGTGTGAGTGAGAGGTTTATGATAAACAAGATTTCAGTTTATTAAATCAGCTGACTGAACCTCGGCCGCCGCTTTGAGCTTCATACTGATGTAGAGGTTTGAGTCTTCTCTGTCTCCGACCTTGGAAACAAAAAACACACACACAAAGAAAACTACTTAATCTTCAAAATATTGTTTCTTTATGAATATCAAAAAGCAACTAGTAATGACCACCTTTTCGTGCAGATATTTGTTTGCAAGTTTTGCGAGGGTTTAATTAAAAATATTTTATTTTTGTGAAAATTTCTAAATATTTAATAGTGTTAAGCAACATTACTGAGTGTTATAAACAATTTTTATAAAAATGTATTTATTAATTTGCCTTTTGGCTTAGTCAACTATTACAGCATATATTTTGTGCAGCGGATGACCATCCATTTGCAACCCTGTACTGGGAAACACCCATACACTCTCACATCCACACACACATACACTACAGCCAATTTAGTTAATCTAATTCACTTATCCCGCATGTCTTTGGACCGTGGGGAAAACCGGAACACCTGGAGGAAACCCAAGTGAACACAAAAAGAACATGCAAACTCCACACAAAAACACCAACTGATCCTGCTACTGATCCGCCAACTGATACCAGCACCCTTCTTGCTGTGAGGCGATAGTGCTAACCACTGAACCAACGTGCAGCCCCAATTTTTATATAATTCTTAAAGTAATTTTTGTATGCTTTTGTTTTTATTTCTCCATATAGTTATCAGGATTGTCACGATTCCATTAGTTCATGTTACGATACTATACCAGCTGAAATATCGTGATACCAAGTAGAATTGAGATACTGTAATTATTTTATGTAACTATATTTTATGTTATAATATGCCTACTTGTATTGAATTAATGATTCCCTTATTATCGAAAAAAAAATATTTGCACATTACTTCACCTAAAATGTATTCATTCTTTTTGTTTATTTTGAAGATAACTGACCAACAAAAATACATTAAAATAAAGAAACAAATTACACCAAATCACATTTGTTACAAAAAGAGCATTTTTCTAACCAAATTAGGCTTTATGAAGTGGTCAAAAATGGTTTCAATGTTTCCTGTATCGATTGTTTTTTTTTTCAGTCTTATCAGGTAAGAATCGAGATTGTCATAGCTGTTGTAGCTACTAAATCATATTGACAGTAGCAGAAATGAACTGATTCAGATTCAAACTGAAGCATCGGAAAACGTGCAATAGGCTACCATAAAAGGCATGAATTCTACAGTTTGCACCCTAAAGGGCTCTATACAGACTATTCAAATAAAATGGTCTATTTATTGTTGCACAAATGTGTGAACAGTTTAGTTCATTTTTCACATGCAAAATTATGTATTGTAGATAGACCGTTAATGACGATACTACCATTTACTACAGTGGCACCGGCAGTATTTTGGAGCCATAGTTTTACAATACTAACATAGTACCGGTAAACCGTGCAACCCTAATAGTTATATAATAAATCTTTTTTAATTCAGTTTATATTTTGAGCTTTAATTTCACACACAAATATTTTATTAAGCTTTATGGTTTTAGTGTTTAGTTTACTTCAATAACCTCTAAATGAGAAACATCATTAAAAAAAATTATATACAATATTCATTTTGATCTAGAAATCAGTGCAGTTTTGTTGTTGTTGTTGTAAGTCTGGTTATTTGTATGCAATGACCAATACAGATCTTTAAAAGTAAAAAACAGCACAGTGAGGTTGTTGTGCAATTGAGTCACACACAATATCAGTGCTGTCTTAATCTTATCACTGTGACCTTAAACTAGCACACCTTTCTCTCACATGCACACTCCTGCATTTATCAACACATGACCATGAAGCCATAGGGAGGTTTTCTATTTTAACACAACACCCACAACCGTGACAGAAAAGAAAATGGCACTTTACCAAATGACCATCTGGAGTAGAGCGAAAGGAAAAAGCAATAAAGAGAAAAAATGAGTCAGATTATCGGGAGAGATGAAATTATACAGCTAGCTATCAGTTTGAGGCATACTATACGGGCAACAAAAAATAAATAAATGAAAATAAGCACAAGGTCCAGACTGACCTGCAGCACCACCAGGCCTGGCCTGAAGCCTGGAAACTGACTCTTCATCTGCTCCACCTCCTCCTTCAGCCGTTGCTTCACCTGCCTGGACATACAGAGAAGAGTCACCACATCTCAACTACTGCAAGGGTCCACTGAAGGGCTTTATTTATTTATTTATTGGCTAATCTTAAACATTGTGTAAACAACATATGGCAATGTGTTGTAAAAATTTACTGTATTAAGCTGCAAGCTTCACTTAGTGAAGTTTATTTATAAACTTTTGGATGAGACGTTAAACCGAGGTCCTGACTCTCTGTGGTCATTAAAAATCCCATGACACTTCTCGTAAAGAGTAGGGGTGTAACCCCGGTGTCCTGGCCAAAGTCCCTCAATCGGCACTTTCCCATCATGGCCTCCTAATCATCCCCATCCACCAAATTGGCTCTATCACTGTCTCTTCACTCCATCAATAGCTGGTGTGTGGTGAGCCCACTGGCGCCGTTGTCCTGTGGCTGCCGTCGCATCATCCAAGTGGATGCTATACACTGGTGGTGGTGTAAAGAGACTCCCCTCATGATTGTGAAGCGCTTTGGGTGTATGGCCATACACAATAAATGCGCTATATAAATACACATTACATTACATTACATAAACTAATTTCGAGAGAATCACATGCTTATGATTGCTTGCAGCCGGCCCAGCATTATTCAATTTATGATTAACCAATCAGACAATTCCTAAGCCATTATAAATACCCTAAGTTCCATATAAAAGTCATCTTCGTTTTGAAGAATCCCCCCTTCCACCCCTACCCCTCCTACTTTCCTAGATGGGTGGCACGGTGGCCCAGTGGTTAGCACTGTTACCTCACAGCAAAAACGTCACTGGTTCTAGTCCTTACCAAGCCAGCCGACGTTTCTGTGCGGGGTTTACACGTTCTCCCCGTGCTCACGTGGGTTTCCCCCGGGTTCCCCGGTTTTCTCCCACCATCCAAAAACATGCAACTTAAGTTAATTGACTAATCCAACACCATAGACATGCTCCTACTAAGTAGTTATCTCTTGAGAGCAATCACTATCTGTTCATTATCTACTACAGCAGGGGAGTTCTCGAG
Organism: Danio kyathit; assembly: GCA_903798195.1. Lineage (NCBI taxonomy): Eukaryota > Metazoa > Chordata > Actinopteri > Cypriniformes > Danionidae > Danio > Danio kyathit. Next base: position 31,137,745 of record LR812538.1, on the reverse strand, counting down.
ATCTACCTGAGCTCAAACTCCACTCTCGCCTTGCAAACGGGAGGGAGCCCTGGGCTCGAGGATCTAATGAGCTCAGGGCTCTCTCTCGGGACAGCATGCCAAACAAGCTTTATAATCAATCATCAGCTAAGTGTAAACTCTTGAAATATATTAATATAACTTTTTTTTTTAAGAAGCACCTGGGTATTCAGATGTTTGTACCACAAAGTGCATTACAGTTAATGTACATGACTCAATATTAATATAGTTGTAAATATAAATTTTAAATCTATTATACATGATTGATTAATTGATTGATTGATTTTATTTGACAATTTTAGCAAAAATATACAAACAAGTCCAGTTAGACTAATTCATACATAATTTAAAAACTGTCGAGGATCAAATACACAAAATTCCATTGTGGTCCATACATAAATATACATAAAAATATATTATATATTATAAACTTAAATTTAGATTTTGGTAGAAGACAGAAATATACAGTTTAAAATCCAGCATAATCCAGTAACTATAACTTGCAAAATTACATAAAAAAGTACATAAAAAACTTCTTTTGGATTTGGGGATTCAGGTTTCCCTTTATAAATAGTATATAAAAAATAGATAGAAATATATAAATAGTGAGTTTTTTCCTCGCCGCTGTCGCCACTGGTTTGCATGGTTCGGGATCCGTAGAGCTGCGCATCGATGATTTTCCTCTTCAGTGTTTGGACTCAGTATTAATTACTGAACCACACTGAACTGAGCTAAACTGAACTGAACTTAAAAACTGAAAACTGAACTGACACTGTTTCAATTTACTATGATCTTCTATGTGAAGCTGCTTTGACACAATCTACATTGTAAAAGCGCTATACAAATAAAGATGAATTGAATTGAATTAAGTTCAGAGGGAAAGAATGTATTTGAAATGTAATAATGTATACTATTTTCACGTTTTAACAAAATTGCTCAATAAATCATATAAAATCCTGTGTAAGCAATGAATCAATGCTTAATAATAATAATAATAATAATAGCTGAATTATAAATTCATAAATTTTCCTTCGGCTTAGTCTCTATTTTAGAGGTTGCCACAGTGGAATAAACCGCCAACTATTCAGGCATATGTTTTAAGGATGCCCTTCCAGCTGCAACCCAACACTGGGAAACCCCCATACACTCTTGCATTCACACACATACACTTATTTTACAATTTAGCTTATTTAATTCACCTGTACCACATGTCTTTAAACTGTGGTGGAAACCAGAGCACATGGAGGAAGCCCACATGAACACAAGGAGAACATGCAAACTCCACACAGAAATGCCAACTGACCCAGCCGGGACTCGAACCAGCGACCTTCTTGCTGTGAGGCGACAGTGCTTACCAATGAGCCACTGTGTCGCCTTTATTTTTTAATTTATGGCAATGTACTGGCAACATATGGCAATGTACTGTAAAAAATACTTTAAGTTGCAAGCTCCACTTAATATATTAACATAACTGTCTTTTGTTTATGAAGCACCTGCACATTCTGATGTTTGTCCAACAAAGTGTATTACAGTTAATACATGACTCAGTACTGATATAGCTGTAAATATAAATGTAAAACAATCTATATAAATTTATTATATAAAATCTATTATTTAATATATTATAAACTTTAACTTTGGGTTAGTGCAATGCTTCTGGTAAAGACAGAAAAACACAGTTACAGTTTAAATACAGTTTAAAATCCAGCAACTATAACCTGGAAAATTACAAAAAAAAACAAAAACTAATAAATGTCTTGCAGATTAAGGGATTCAGGTTTCCTTATATAAAATATATATAAATAGTAACTTCAAAAAGGACAGAATGTATTTGAAATGTAATAATGTAATACTATGTACCATCATGTTTTAACAAAATTGCTGAATAAATCATATAAAATCCAGTGTATGCAATTAATCAATGCTTAATAAATATAACAGTATATGAATTATAAATGTTTGTTTTATGTATTAAAATAGTTAATAATTTAATAATACAGTCACAAATTACTCTCACAAATCTATCTTTTAAATTCATATTTTTAATAGGAAGCTATACAATATTATATTTGTGCATATACATTAGATTAGTCAGTTCTGAAGCCAAATCTGGAGCATCTGGAGCTTATCTAACAAAAAAAACTTTCAATAATGTTCCAAAAACTAGTACAAATATTAAATACAAATAAAAAAAAATCAAGAGAAGCAAAACATTTTTAAAAATTAGTTTGGTAAAAACAAATTTGTAGGTTGTAATTTTCTTTTTGCAATATTTTGCTTAAATTTACTTGTATTATCTTTTAATTTCTAAACATGTTTGGTGACTAAAATAATATTTTAACAAATATATCTGTTTAATAAATCGGTTTTGTTTAAATGCACCAAAATTCATTGACTATATTTACTGAGAAATGGATAAAAATGTTTATTTTCAAAATAGGGTGTACTCAATTATGCTAAGCACTGTATACGTTCCTAAGGTTTACAAACGAATAGTTATTATAAGGTGTTTCCATTTCAAATTAAGTACATTATTATATTACAAGCATATTGTAAAAAGGCTTAAAATAAACACAAACTAAATTTTAAAAAAGCATCTATTGCTTGATAAAGTGTAAAAGCTCCTGAGTCCTATATCCACAAGAGCCCTCAAACTCACTGTGAGGTCTTGTTTCCAGACACAACTGTTGCAAGTGCACAACATCTGTCCCATCTGTACCTCAAAACCCCTCGCCGTAGCACAGCAGCACTGACAGAAAACATGTCTGCACACAACACAGTGTCAAAGTCAGTTGGAAAATATACAGGAAAAAAAAAAACATTTTCAAACAAAGCTGTTTCTCTACATTACAGAGATATCACCACCTGTATTGTATGAACTGTATGAAGTCTGTACAGTCACTCCTCCTGCTTTCACTGTGCAGACTCTTATCACTGCATCCAGCTGTCCAGACTATTCCAGCACGAGTCGGGATGTGACCTGATAAAAGAAGAGGCTGCAAAACTCAGACAAGCTCAAATAATCACATGGTTTGTGAAGAAAGCCTGCACAGTGCAAGAGAGGTTAAAACACAACTACTGGCATATGGAGGAAGTGGGCTGTTCCTCAGCGAAAAGCAGGCAGCCAATCAGAGGTCCTGTGGGTGAGAAAAGAAACATTCCTGGGACTGTGAGTTCAGTCGGTCTCCTCCTCTTCTTTCTTCGCCGTCAAAGAAGTCCAGCATGTGATCTGCAAAACAGTCTCTGAAAAGCAGCCCAAAGCCCTCTAAACAGCTGTCAGTTAGACAAACTCGCGGAAAATGGCAAGCTGCTGTAACATGAAAGAAAATATAAAGGCATAACACCACACAGAAAAAGAAATGTAGACAACAGAAAACTTGACAACATCGTGACACTTCGTTTTCTCTACTCGAAAAGGAAATGAACGAAACGGTTTGTTTTTGTAACTATAGCGCCCTCTGGTGAGAAACTGTTAAATGACAACTGCACTGTAATAAATGCTGGGTTTCACACTATTCCTTTATGCTGTCCCACCACAGATCAATTAAGTTAACGTAATCATTTTTACAAATTTAAGTGGATTGAACATAAAACAGTTAAGTTGCCCCCCCCCCCAAAAAAAAAACTAAGAATTGTGTTGTTTCAACTCATTATGAATAAGTAATTTGAGCATCAAAGTCATTTTTTTCAGTGTGCATGTTCCCTTTATCAGTACTCAATGGACAGATTAATTTAGTCTACACTTACTGCATTCAATATGTGCGTTTAAAAATACCTCAGACATTTTTATTTTTACATATACAAATAATTAATTTAAAACACGTAGGCTAAACAAAATCACATAACACTAATGCACTTGAAGTGAAGAAAAGTTAGACAACAAAAAAAGAAAAAAACTTTAAAAACTTTTAAAAAAGTTTCTAGTTGTTAACTATAGTGACCCTGTGAGAAACATTTTGAATAGCATTCCAATCACATTTAACACAGAGGGGGGGAAATGTACAATGCAAAGTAAAGATTGTTACTGTTTACTGTATAGTGCCCTCAAGTAAGAAACTGTTTAATAAACTCAAAAAAACCTTAACTCTACAGTAATTAATTCAGTCCTAACCTACTGTATTCAGTATCTGAATGTTTATTTAACTTCTAACACTGTTAGCAAATTATTTTGAGCTTTCATGGCCCCCCAAATTGTTTGACTATCTCTAGTGTTTACAAAATCTTCTCCAATATTCATTTTCTATTATTTATGTTGATCATTGAAGTGGATTACTGGCAAAGGTAACTGGCTAATGCTGATACAGCATGCTTTTTATTTATGATAGTTTATTTATAGTTACTTTAATAATAAAAATTATTTTTATTGTGCAGTGATAACCATATGTGTGCAGTTTTAAAATGTATTTAAATTAACTGAAATTCAGTTTAAGCATTTGACAAATTAATGTCATACTATCTACTAATTTATCCTCTACAATTAAAAACAAGTTATTTAATATTTTGAAAGCATTGAAAAAGTATTATTATGATTATGATTATGATTATTATTATTATTATTATTATTATTATTATTATTATTATTATTATTAAATAATACACTATCATATTCATGTTTTTTAATATTCATATTTATATTTGTATTCAAATTTAATGTTGTTCTTTTGAATTCATTCATGAAATATTAATTGAAGCACCAAATCAGTGTAATTAATTCTTGTAAATCATTGGACAGTGAAGATAAGTCATTTGCAAGCACAAAAATACAGATATTGTAAACTGTAGATTCAACAATTGACCACAAGGAGGCAACATCGTGTTAAATTTCCAAGCCATCGAGCTTCCAAATAAGACCTTTATATATCTGTCATAGATCATAAAGTGACTGATTAAATATAAATCCAGACAATAGTACAAACAAACAAACATAAAATAAAACATGTTTTAAATACACTGTAAAAAATGTCCGTAAATTTAACGGTGAAATACCGTATAAATGCTACAGAATAAATCCGTATTCCACAAAACATGAGATAACCGTAGAATTTACAGTTAAAAACCGTAATTAGCTTTACGGAGTAAGACCTTAAATTTAACAGTTAAAAACCATATGAAAATACGGTTTATTGCAGTAAAATTAACGATATACTGTATTATCCCTAACAGAAAAGATATGAATTTCATGTGCAATAGAATTGAATGTGCTAAAATGTGTTTTGAAATGTTGAAAACTCATGAGATAACATTGTTTTTATTTTGTTATAGAATAAACCTAGTTTTGTTGATTTTAGTCAATGCTCTCTAAATAACATTCTGAAAAAATATTTTTTTCAAATCTGTACAAACTACAAATGTATACTTAGTTGTTCTTATAAAATATTGTATTGTTAAGACTAGATGTAAGCACTATGCACTTCCTTATTTAATTTTACATATACAAATATATCTTAAATGTGCTAATGAACCATATATATATATATATATATATATATATATATATATATATATATATATATGAGAGAGAGAGAGAGAGAGAGAGAGAGAGAGACTTGAAATATTGCTTTATTTAACACTAATTTTATTTTTTCATGGTGTTTGAAACTAAATCTGAAATTGAATGCTCTGTTTTGTCTCTACTCTCATGAATTAGTTTTAAACATTTGAAATATAACCGTTAAGCATCATCCAATCATGATAAACATTGCACCTTGGGCAAAGAATGCGATTGGCTGAGTTCTCATTGGCGCGGAGCAACTGGAGCGTTTGCGTTTATGCCCGTTTATGCACGATGACAGTGGACAAGAGGACGACACGACAACGACTTTTTTGCATCGACGGAGCAGAAGGACAAACTTTCGTGAATATAAAGTGTCTGGGCACAGTGGGCAGATCGGTAAGTGAAACAGTTTTAAGCTGTGTTTTATTTGAATAGCATGTACCCTGTCCCTGTTGACGGCGCATATCTAGGCAGTGCATGTAACGTAAAGCTAGTCGGATGTGGAAGCGGGATTTGAAACCGCATTTAGCAGTTTAAAACAGCACTACAGTACGTGTTTGTTCACACAGTTGAAATGTTTAGCTTTTATTCTGTGGAACATCGGTGCAAAGCCGTAGGGAACATGTTTACATGTGAAACGTCACCGTAATGAACCACCATGCGTGTTAAAGTGTGGTGCTACAGTTTGCCGCGTTATATTTCGTTCATATGGGGCATTTAAGTCATCAGTTCAGCGCGATTCATCAACGGATCGCTCGTATGTCAGCTCATAGATGTACTATCTTCGCAGCTTTAATGTCCCTGCATCTGTGCTTGCAGTCGGTAAACAGCGGTGAACTGATGATGACTCCTAACGGCCAGTCGCAGGCATTTCTGTTGAGCACGTGAACACAATGGCAAATCAGCGCTGTTTAAGAACGCGCTTAACACTGCTTAAATGTGAGCGGGAAATGGACGTTTTTAAAATGTTGGTAAAGTTACCGACTGCTACGAAAATTTCAGTATCGTGACAATACTAATTTACAGCACTGTAATTTCTTGTGTCATTTTAAAAGAACACTTGATTTTGAATAACAATAAGGAAACAAACTATTCCTGGTCAAACTAAGTATGTATCCCTTTTTTACAGCACAAATTTCTGAAACCCCAAAGCAACCAGTTCATCACCAGGATCTGTTTTATCCCAGATTTCTTCATGCTTATCTCACGTGTGAGAGAAAAAGCCAAGTCTTCGGTTGCATTGGGAAATGGTGAGGATTGTTGTTACTGCCATGATGAAAGTTACACCTTGCATCATTGTGTGTGGTAAGTTTAAGTTTTCTTGATATACAGTTACATTTCAAAGCTTTAATAATTATAATCTTTATCTTTAAAGTTGATTTTATATATTTTAGCAGTGGTGATCGGTGCCTTTTTTTCCAGGCATGCTGGAATACCAAATAAGTGTTCAAGGTGTCTTGTGTGGCTCGTCATGTCAAAATATTTGTTTCACGTGTTCTGAACATAAGTGCATGCTGTATTACGTCAAAATAGATGCCCACTGCAGACATGTCAAACAAAAGTTTAACAAAAAGATGATAACCTTTACAATATGCTCAAAAATCACTACCTTAACTCTGATTTTACAATAATTAAGTGAGTATCTAGAAAACACAAGCATCCCTTTTATCATAATCCATAATAGGTTCGTATTAGGCATGGAACACATATTTTAACATGACGAGCCACACACATGATGAGTTTTGAACAAGCTTCACATTCCAGCAGGCCTGGAAGTGGAGGCACTGACCGCCACTGCATTTTACATACTGCTTGCAGTGTATGTTTTATAATTAGTACTACCCAGATCAAACTGCACCACTTAATAGAGGCTTTTACATATATTCCACAACACTGACTAATAACTGTTTACAAAAATAATCCAGTTCAAAAGCTTTGACATGATGTTACCTAAATCATAAGCATTTCTGTGTTTTGTGATAACTATTCAGTGTCTTGTTTAATTGGAGTCATACATCTTCTTAACATTTATTTAGAAAAAGGTCTTGCAAATTATTTAGTTATTGTCAAGTTCTGCATATTTGGCCTCAATATATTGTGCACATTTATTAGGGATAATAGCTAAGAATGTTCTTAAAATTGTCCTTAACTATTAACCATTTGCGTATCTAAACATTTGAATTTAATTATTTCTGTAAAAGCAGTTAGCAATCTGTGTTGTAGAAAAAAAATCTGCTATGTGAAATAGTTTTTCAAGGCAGTGCCAAATAAACTTCAGTTTCTCTGATAGTCATACTGTATATGTAAATACACAATTACCTTGCTACATGTACATAACCTCATTGCATTGAAATGTATCCACAGGAACCTCCTGCTATGCTGCTGAACGATTCATGCTCCGTGTGGACCGCAAGATTGTGAATGATGACATCACAACATTCATCACTGCTGTCTGCCTAATGTTCAGCAGTTATTACTGTTTTAACATTTACTACCCTACTGAACTGGCGTCAGTGCTTGAATTTTTGCAAAGGTATGTAGACACACCTAGAAGAAGAGTTTCATTCAGTATCTCACAAAAGTGAGTACACCCCTCACATTTTAGCCATCATTTTAGTATATGTTCTTAAGGGACAATACTATAGAAATGAAATATGGGCATATTTTATAGCCGTCAGTGGTATAGCAGTACAGATGTCCTGTCCACTGAAACGAACTTCTCATACATCCATAAATGTCAAAATAGCCAGCAACAAAAGTGAGTACACCTTATGTTATACCAGATATATTCTGTTTAACTATTAAAAAGCCACATGTGCTGTTTATCGTTCATGTTTTTGTCTGCTAGACAGGACCATACAAATGTGTTTCTTCTATTAGAAAAGTTAAAATTTGGTGCTTTTTTGTATGATTCTCTCGTACTGACCACTGGATGTTGAACATGGCACCTTCTAGCAAAGAACTCTCTGAGGATATGATCTGTACACTGATAAGCTGTACGTCACTTCTGCAACCTCTAAAACAATGCTGGCAGCGTCTGGTTTTTGAAGCCAGCTTCTGCACCTGACTCAAAGGATGAAGACTCAAGTTTTTTGATCAATACTTGTGAGGCTGCTTTCTTGGGTAACCCACATTGCAAAACCTCTGTATGACCCTGGCCGCTGTACTTTAAGTTGGTAGTCTACTTATAGGCTAGGCCATTTTAGTTCAGAGCAACGATTGTAATTATCAAATCCTCAGAGTTCTTTGCTAGAAGGTGTCATGTTTAACATCCACTGGTCAGTGTTAGAGTCCTGTACTCGAACCACCAAGTTTTAACTGCTTTAATACAAGATACAAACATTTGTATGGTTCTATCAAGCAGAAAAAAACATGAACATGATAAATATGACATGTGGCTTTGCATGGTTAAACAACAGAGATCTGTTATAATTTAAGGTGTACTTACTTTTGTTGCCAGCAATTTGACAATAATGGCTATATGTTAAGTTATTTTTAGAGAGGAAATCTAAACTGTTACACAAACGGCACATTGACTGCTCTAAAATATATCCATATTGAATTTCTATAGTATTGTCCCTTAAGAACATACACTAAAACGATTGCTGAAATGTGAGGGGTGTACCCACTTTTGTAAGACTGTATGTGGATTCATTTACAGAGGTTTTTAATGTTGTTTTTTCTCTTCAAGGTGCTTTTTTTCATCAATCCTGAAAAGGGAACAAAGGTGGTGAAAAAGAAGAACAAAAAACAACTCCCTCCCAGTGAACCCAAGAGTCTTCACCTTAATCTGTGACTGTTCCGATTACGAGTGGCGAGAGACATTGTAAATGGCCTGCAAAGGTGCCCTGCAACTTGTGTTGTTCCCCGTTTGGCTTTTGTAGATATAATATATATTTGACTTAAACTTTTACCTGTCTTCTCAAGCTTAGTTTAAAGTGGTTGTCAGTTAGCAGAAATGTTTTTAATTCTGAATATAAGTTGTATAGTCTTGACTGACTGATTCTTGTCTTTCTGACTGTCTGATTAAGACTGATCTTAAGCCACTGTATATTTGTGATAAAACACAAGAACAGAAAAAAAAAAAAAAAAAAACACTAATGCTATTTTAAATGCCTGCCAGTCTTTAATAAAAAATCTTGGGACTGCACAGATGTGTAAGTTTTTATTAGGTTTTGATGGGATTTGATGATTTCTATTTAGGTTTGCATTGATCAATTAGTATACAAATATTCCAAATAGTTTCTTAAATGTAAGATCTGAACGTTAGCAATGTAACTTCTATCTCTTCTTGCTCCCAGCTAATGCGATATAATGTTGCTTTCAAAAAATTGAATGAATTCACTTATGTTCAGTTTATTTATATTAAAATAATAACAGCATTTACATATTTTAAAAAATGTTCCTTAGTTTAAATAGTTTTTCTTCTGCTTTGTAAACTAATTATATTTTAACTGTAATTATTACAACATAAACCTATAAATTACACAGTTATGAGCTGTAAAAAAGATGGTAAAGAACCGTAAATATTACACCATAAATCTTTAAATAAGACAGTTATAAACTGTAAAAAAGATGGTAGTAAACCGTAAATATTACACCATAAATCTTTAAATAAGACAGTTCTGAGCTGTAAAAAAGACGGTCATGAACCGTAAATATTACAATGTAAACCCTGGAATTTGACAGGTATAAACCGTTTTTATAGCAGCAGAAATATGTTAATTAAACAGTTATAAACTGTTAAAAAAACGAATAAAATCCGTAAAATATACAGTGCAGTGGGTGCAATCCCGTAAAACCAATAACGGTGCTACCGTATTTTTTACGGTAAAGTTCTGGCAACCACAGCTGCCGGTTTTTTACCGTAAAATTTACGGTTTATTTTTTACAGTGTAACATGTCAATGGCTTGCTTGGTTGAGACTTGGATTTGCTCTTAAATTTAAAGTACACTGAACTGAACTAAACTGAACTTCAATTAAAACTGGACTGACACAGTTTCAATTTACTAGAACTTCTATGTTAAGCTGCTTTGACACAATCAACATTGTAAAAGCGCTATAAAAATAAACATCAATTGAACTGAATAGAATAAATGCTGCTTTATTCTTAAAACAAGGTACATTCCTCCTACCTTCCTAAGAAACTACCTCACAAATCATTAGTTAAGTAGACTTAATGTAAGCATTCTTGAGAAAACAGCAATAAAATATTGACTGCAGTCCAAAAAGAAAACAAGACCAATGTATGTTAACCTTTTAAACCACAACTTCTCATACACAGTACAGTCCCTGGTGTCCCATAAATGAACAGTCTTTCAGGCAATTCACCAGACTCTCCACCAGACTCTCCAGAACACCATTAATGTCCTATAAGCATTAAAATCATTAGGATTATTTCCTGCTCAGGGGACATTACGGTGTAACTGATCTGGTCTGACTGATCTTGTTAGCCAAACAGTGTAAGCCTGACTTCCTCCTGGTGCCAGAGAGAAAATATTTGAAGAGTGATTTTACATTTACACACACTGCAAGAAGTAGGTCCATTACATCATGCCACATGAGTCACAGAGACGCCACTGACCCACAACTCCAGGACTGATGATCAAACCAAGGCACATATATAAGCACAAATACAAAGTTAATTCAAGAAGTGTAGGACAAGCAGTGAGGCATTTGTGTTGTTAAATGAGAGCCTACTAAAAATATTCTTTTTTATGGATTTTGCACCATACTGTATATTTGTCTTTGAAACCAGCCAAACATGCTGAAATCCCTAAAGACCACACAGGTTCACTAGCAATGGTGGATTATCACTTTATAAAAAGTGGACAAACAGCTTAAAGTTACAGAATACAGGTTCTGGCATGTTGTAATTACAATGTCATGTGTGTACAAGTCACTTTGTCACAGCAAAAACCCTACCTTTTAACATAAATCCAACAATATATAGTACTGTGCAAAAGTACTAGTGTTTACACACACACACACACACAAAGGTTTGAAGTCAGTAATTTCTTTATTTTTCTGTAGCATGTCAGTTTGAAATATCAGATTACATTTCCAAACATTATTTTTGTCATTAATTGTAATTATACAATGAGATATTGTCTGCACAAAGAGTCTGACACCACAGAGACCTGATCTGATTATCATCCAGTCTTTATGGAATGACATAAAGAAACAGAACAAACTGAGACTAAATAAATCCAGAAGAACTTTAGCAACATCTCCCACCTGCAAAGCTACCTGAAAAACTATGGGCAAGTATATTAGGCGTTTTAAATGCAAAATGTGGTCATGCCAAATGTTGATTTGATTTAGTTAATATAAGTTAATTAATCAATAAAATGCATTTATGCAGTCTTTTTGAAAGCATCCTGATTTTACAGCATTTTTACAGAAGTGCCTATAACTTTGAACAGTGCTGTAGCTTTGCAAGTAGGTTTTTCACAGTACTGTATATTTTTAACTTTATAACATACTTCATAACAAAAATCTGCCACCACCATGCTTCACTGTAGGGATGGTATTAGCCTGGTGATGAGCGGTGCCTGGTTTTCTCCAAACGTAACGCCTAGCATTCACTCCAAAGAGTTCAATTTAGTCTCATCAGACCAGAGAATTTTGTTTCTTATGGTCTGAGAGTCCTTTAGATGCCTTTTGGCAAATTCCAGGCGGGGAGTGGCTTCCGTCTGGCCACTCTACCATACAGGCCTGATTTGTGGATTGCTGCACAGATGGTTGTCCTTCTGTAAAGTTCTTCTCTCACCACAGAAGAACACTGGAGCTCAGACAGAGTGACCATCGGGTCATTGATCACTTCCCTGACTAAGGCCCTTCTCCCCAAATCACTCAGCTTAGATGGCCGGCCAGCTCTAGGAAGAGTCCTGGTGGATCCAAACATCTTCCACTTATGGATGATGGAGGCCACTGTGCTCATTGCAACTTTCAGAGCAACAGAAATCTTTCTGTAACCTTCCCCAGCCTCGTGCCTCGAGACAGTCCTGTCTCTGAGGTCTACAGACAATTCCTTTGTCTTCATGCTTGGTTTGTGCTTTGATGCTGTCAATGCTGGGACCAGGGGCGTTGCTAGACATAAAGCTCTACTGGGGCATGCCCCCCCCCCCTCCTCCCTATATATATATATAGATAGATATATAGATTGATATATATAGATATATAATAAAATTATTATTGTTATTATACAATTATTATTCTAAATAATTAATCCCAAATGTAACTGGAAAATAATGTAAAGGCACAATGGAGTGATATGCTAAGATCATTTAAAAAAAATCTTTTTCATGAATAACAATTTCATTTGAATGAAATTCTATAGACAACTCTATAGAATACAAATAAGATGTTTAATTATCTGTTGTCTTAGACTTTTAGACTTGACACATGGCAGAGAATTAGGCTTATTAAGTTTTACCTTCCTGATTGCATCCCTCCTTTGTGCTTCATACAAACAAAATCTATCAGGAGGCATGCTTAATATGATCACCATCATATTGTTTAAACTTTAGTTTTGTCGACTTGCAAACCTCACTGCGTGCCGTCACCTCCACATAAAAGACTGTTAATGCCGGTGTTTCACAACATATGAGCGGCGCGTCAGCAGCAGGTATTTTTTTGCATGTTAACTACCGGGACTCGCACCGGGAGAAGAGCAGCGCATCAAAGTCCAGCAGGAGCGGTGTGTGAGGCGCGCGGGTGTGGTTTTCTGCGCACATGCAGAGATGCGTCAGTTTGCTTTTTGATTAAACTGCACTGCTTTCACCAGGGTTGATTCGGTTGCACATAGAGAATAACGTCTTTATTCCGGGATTCCCCCTTTTAATACATACACTTGCATATGAAGTAAACCATATCTCAAAGCACTCAAAGCACTGGAGATTTTTACTGGGGCACGTGCCCCAGTAAATTGGGTCTAGCGACGCCCCTGGCTGGGACCTTATATAGACAGGTATATGCCTTTTCAAATCATGTCCAATCAACTGAATTTACCACAGGTGAAGATGCTAAAATATCTCAAGTATGATCAGTGGAAACAGATTGTACCTGAGCTCAATTCAGAGCTTCACAGCAAAGGCTGTAAATACTTATGTACATGTGATTTTTCAGGTTTTTTATTTTGAATAAATTTGCTAAATTTCAAAAAATCTTTTTTCACATTGTCATTATGGGGTATTGTGTGTAGAATTTTGAGGAAATACATGAATTTAATCCATTTTGGAATAAGGCTGTAGCATGAAAAATGTGGAAAAAGTGAAGCGCTGTGAATACTTTCCGAATGCACTGTACATTTTTTACAATTATCCAATTAAGGTACACATCCCTTATACACATATCTATTCAGTTGAGGTTGCTGGCAAAGACATTTCCTGACTTCCTAATGCAACCACACAGCATCCTTCTCAAAGCAAAGCATGCAGTCTTGATACAAGAGTCTTCCTTCACCACTGTGCTGATGGATACTGTCATAGTTATGTGACTGCTCCTCCACCTCTTCCTCTAGAGCCTCAACATTCCCTCTCACACACACACACACACACCTTCACTGACAAGCTCAGACTTGCATGACATGACGTTAATAGTACCAAGAACTGTGTGGGTGTATATGTGGGTGGCTTGCTTGTTGAGCAGATTGGCCCGTATGAAAATGATGTCCTTATCACGGTGGATGCATTCCCTGGAGAAACATGAGCTAGCCAAAACACAAACACAGAAAACGTAAAAGGAGCTGGTACGTGTGTTGCATACATACAGTACTTAATGTGATTCCAATGCTTGAATACACAAAGACACATGCACACACACACACACACACACTCACTCACTCTCAACAATATGCAAAGATGGGCCAATTATTTCTCCTTTTCTGAGTTCTTTTGGCCTTTTGTAACATTTTCATCTTTCTTTCCTCTGAAGTAATGGACTGGAAATCACAGAACGCTCTAATTGAACTTCGCTCTTACATTTTAATTCACCGAGGACAAAGCATTTTGTGACTGCTAATTTCTAAACCTAGAGGTGCAAAAGCAAATTTACGGGATTTTCGGGATTCATTTCTGAACAAGCGCGGTCGGTCACCTCTGTCCCACTTATGTCGCATATGGCAGGCTTAATCCTCATAAAACAGAGTAAGCAGGACATAGCGTGATAAATAAGCTATGGTGATCACTGGCGGAAATGAAGAGATGAGACATGGTGATTTAGGGGAAGCGATATGCTTTTTTTTTCTCCCAAGGTGCCAGGCTTGGACACACTTGTGTCAAAACGCATGCAAAGGTAGGATGGCACATCCCTAAATGGGTCATTGAACTGGGACAGTGTGGAATATTTGCAGGGTGAAAAAAAAATGCTTCTGAGATCAACCTAAATGCAGATTCACATAAGTCAGCTTTAAATTTATGAGTAGGATTAAAGGGATAGTTCACGCAGAAATCAAAATTAAATATTGTTTTACCTAATTGTCAGGACATTTGGGATGTGGTGTTTTTTTTTTCTTCTTCAGCAGCAGAACATTAACTCTTGTGCTTTAAAAAAGGTAACACTTTATTTTGATGGTGCATTTGAGTATTAGACTGTCTGCTTAATATCTGTTGATGCTGCTGCTAAACAGACATTTAACTGACTATAAGAAACTTTGCAAGTACATGTCAATTTACACAACCCTAACCCCAACCTAACAGTCTACCTATAATCTAATGAGAATTAGTTGGCATGAGGATGCAATGTAACTTAAATTCAACAAACGGACCATCAAAATAAAGTGTGACCGAAAACAAAAAGTAAAAGTTACATGTAGAGAAACAGAGCACAGAAATGCCTATCTACTACTACTACTACTAATAATAATAATATAAATAATATTTATTCATTTTCTTTTCAGCTTAGTCCCTTTATTAATCTGGGGTCGCCACAGCGGAATGAACTGCCAACTTATCCAGCATATGTTTTACGCAGCGTATGCTTTTCCAGCTGCAACCCATCACTGGGAAACGTCCATACACACTCATTCACACACATAAACTACGAACAATTTAGCCTACCCAATTCACAGTCTTTGGACTTGTAGGGGAAACCGGAGCACCCGGAGGAAACCCACGCGAACACGGGGAGAACATGCAAACTTCACACAGAAACGCCAACTGACCCAGCCGAAGCTCGTACCAGCGACCTTCTGTGAGGCGAACGTGCTACCGGCTGCGCCACCGTGCAGCCAATATAAATAATAATAATTTAATATAAAAACATTTAAACTGTCACATATTACTTCACCAGCATCATTCAGGATAAATAAAACTTTTTTGAGAATTTTAACAAATTAAATTAACTTAAATTATTAATTACAAAATGCTATATTGCATTTAATGTTTAGGATAATTATATATAATTACTACCTATGTTTAGGCTACTTATAAAAACAACATTGATGTATTATTAGTTTTATGCAGTGCCATGTCAAAAAAATCTACCTCATACACATACAAATTTCTCAGTACTGTATACATGCAAAACAAACTCTGATATCCATACCAGACTTTTTAGGATGAAGGCATTTTAACTGAAACTGTTTATGCTTTAAGCTGAAACCTTGCTAAATGTTAAACTGCAAGTCATTGCTTACCTCTTTATAAGACTCATATAAATATTGTTTTGTGTGTGTATATATGTCTGGTTCTTGAATCTGATTGGCTGATAGCCATGCAATATTCTGCAATAACAGAACTCATACAGCCTCTTCACGCTTGTGGTGTATTACTCCGCCCACATGAGACATGCAGAGGAATAAACTCAGTACAGTTTGACAAATATTTATAGTATATATTATAGTTATTTAGATTGCAACTATGCAGTTTATTTGTAAGGATAGTGCTTGTATTATAAAAATATTTATAATTCCATAGATTCAGCACGTTGGCGGCCATCAGCATGCAAAACAAAGAAATTGATGATTGACCGCCACAAGATGGTGACAGAGACCGCATAATAAGTCCTTAAGACAGAAAAACTCGGCGTTTTCTTTTCGTATTTCAAACTACAGCTGAATAAATCATTATAAAACAGGTAAGTGACATTCTAAGCCAATCTCTCTCTCTCTCTCTCTCTCTCTCTTGTGTATTTTGTAGTGCTGTATTTATACCATAGTAATCTGCTAGTGTTTGCTTTGCTTGTCAGGGTTAATTACTGCAACAGAGAAATATTGGGAAATCTCTGCAGACTGATGGCATGCTGTTCAGTCTTATAATCTTAAAATGTGAGTAAAATCAACTGTTTTGTCATCACATTACATCAGGGGTGTCCAAACTTGGTCCTGGAGGGCTAGTGTCCTGCACAGTTTAGCTCCGACTTCCTTTAACACACCTGCCTGGAAGTTTTTACCTAGAAAAAGTTTGAGAGTTTGAGTTAGATATCAGGTGTGTTTAATTGAGGTTGGAACTAAAATATGCAGGACACCGGCCCTCTAAGACCGTGTTTGGACACCCCTGCTTTAGACATTAAGCTAGAGAATCATTGAAATACTAGCTCTAAAGTGATGTGTGTGATGTGAAGTAGCAAGGTTTCTGCTGTTCTGATGGTCAGCTGTAGATGTGAATGAATGGCGGAAGAAAGTAGTTCCTCATACAAAAAGGTTTTTGAAACTCTGTTTGATTTTCTTTTTTAAATACACAATTATGCAGTTGGACTGTTGTATAAACGCAATATCACACTCATAGCAGTGCAATATGGCTGTATATCATCACTGGTGGGTCACTAAGGCACCTGGCCTTGAGCCAACGCATGCCTCCCATCAGTTCCGATATACAGTCATATCGCACTGCTACGAGTGTGATATTGCTCATATACAGCCAGTAATTATCTATCTTTCTTATTATTAAAGAAAAGAAAGAAAGAAAGAGTTTTCTACTGTTTCATTATTCATTTATAACAAGCCTAAAGAAAGCGAGAATCATTTTTGGGTCGAACTGTCCCTTCAGTAGATTTGGACACAAAGTACTTGGTTTTTGGTGGTCCAGAATCAATGTTGTACTTTTATTGCTGATCCTATTGTACTTCGAAATTGCATGAATCATCACATTTATACAGTAAACAAGGATTACACTCAGCACAACAGCACAAGCAAGGGGTAATGTAGAGCAACGATGTTCATTATCACTAAATAAACAGCGACAGGAAGAACGGGAGCAAGCAAACACTGCTGCAACAATACAGTAGCAGTAACTCTAAAGATGTCCAAGCTCATTTTCTATAGGCAATAACTGAGGAACAAAACAAGATCAGCTGTGTTGAACATTAAAGGTGAATCTTTAATGTACTGGATTATTTATCGGATAGAAAGGAGTTAGGAGTATGTCAGCATTTAAATACATTCAGTCAGCACAAAATCTTTTCCTCCCTTTTGTGATGTACAGTAAAAAAAAAACTGAGGCCATTTTTGGCCAGCCAGGGAAACCTTTTGTTATGTTAATGTATTTTTTTAAAGAATATTGGTTTAGGCAAGGGTCACCAAACTTGTTCCTGGAGGGCTGGTGTCCTGTAGATTTTAGCTTCAACCCTAATCAAATACACCTGAACAAGCTAATCAAGGTCTTACTAGGTATACTTGAAATACCCAGGCAGGTGTGTTGAGGCATGTTGGAGCTAAACCCGGCAGGGACACCGGCACTCCAGGACCGAGATTGGTGACCCCTTGTTTAGAGAGTGTAAAAGTTTTGTATATGCTCTAAAATCATCCATTATTCAAAAATGCATGTGTGAAGAATGACTGCTAATCAAATACAAGTACCAATGAAATATTAGTAATATTACTTTATTTTCAGTGAGATTTTTATTTGACTTTTTATGCATTTCTATGCATAGTAAAATAAATCATAATAAAAACATCTTATGCGATGAGCTGCATTTTCAACCAAATAATTTTATCTGTTACCTAAAAACAAGTTTATCATTGTCCTTTCCTCATATTTGATGGTTTAATGAATATTTCTCTTTGAAAGAACATTATTAGTGATGACTCTTTTCAAATGTATATATATATATATATATATCTTGAAATAAAGCACAAACATATATTCCGACGATTTTGATTTAAATGTGACTAAAGGCAATAGTCATTCAATTGAGATTTTCCCATTTAAATAAAATGCCTGTCCAGCAGATGACGCTAAAGCTAATTATATTATTGTGCTGTGAAAACACACACACGCAGATTTTTTTCAGTGGGCTTTAATGTGACAATACAAATATACAAATTGAGATGTTGCAATCATTCTAAACCAGCTTAATCACAGATGCACCCTAAACCCTGAGAATCTGAGCCTTACCCCCTTAGAAGATTGACAAGCCATTGGCTGACAGTAAATGGGCTGAAAAACATTTGAGGCCTGACTCACAGTGTGTGAATAAATCACCCACTGAGCTCAGCAAAACATGGGAATGTTCATTTTAGTAGGCAGTACTGTGTGCATTTCAGATTGTCATGTCAACTACAAACAACCTGAGAATAAATGGGTATTACTTTCTGTATTAACCGTTTATTTGCAATCATTGCAGGATAGAGAGAAATGAATCTCCTGTTTTCGAAAAAAAAAAAAAACTGAGGTTCCTTTTTAAAGATATTTATTCTCTCTAAATAAAATGAAGATTTCTAAACTGCATTAAGAAAAAATAGGTAGTCTGCAAAGTAGATATAAGATAAAGCTGAAAATGAAATCGGACCAAATAATTCTATTTGATGTTATTTCACTTATAGAGAAATCAGTGGGGAATCGGGGACTGATAACACATTATGGAATCATTTTCATTAGATACCGATACAATTCTTCTATTAAACCAGTGAAACTTTGTTATTTTTTCATTTTCTATAAAGCAGAGGCTCAAGGGGCACAGGAGAGATGGACAGAGCCGGAAAGAATTGCCCAAAGGCTGTTTGAAGCTCCTGCACTTTAAAACCTTAAAGGTCTTCATGCTGTTTTAATGAGAGCATCAGTTTGTGAGGAGTGGGATAAAATCCCTGAATACATTTAGGACACTTATGCACCTCTCTGTCCATTTTTCAACCATTTTAAGAGGGGGAAGGGATAATGCGCTCTTTCCTTTCTTCTTTAATGACATCTTTTACTTGATAATCCCTTGATGCAGAGGAGCTTTTGAAACCCAGTGGAGAAGAGGGTCATGAGGTGGTCCTTTACCATTAGCACAGAATTAATTAATTGACAATCTGAGGAGAAAAAACGGCTTGCTGTTCAGATCTTACTGAGTGAAGCGAGACGAATATGATGAGGTCTGATTTACATCAGCTCAGTTTTCTTTTTTCTTTTCAGCACACACTCTGTAAGGGGTGATCTTTGTGTAGTCAAGCAAAAGAGCATCAGATATACAGGTCAGATTTAAGTCAGGGAGACCTTCACAGAGACAGCAGTAAACAAAATAATGAATGTCTGATGGGAAAAAAGCAAATAAACAAACGATTTAGACTGATTAATTTATGGTAATATGACTTAAAAGACACAAAACAAATTCTCACATTGAAAATCTCCAATCCTCTGAATTCAAAGTCACAAGCAGTGATAAAGCAAAGATTGGCCTTCAGTGTAAAGACAATATAAAGACAAGGTACAGTTTTAGTTTCTCCCAATATCACAGTTAAGACTCCTGACACCCACTTCCAGTTTTAGAAATCTTTATGATAAGATATGATATGAAATCTCTTTGCATTAAAAGCTATTGTCAGGCTTTACTAAAGTGATGAAACGGCTTGGGCACAGTTATCGCTTGGTCTAGATTTCATATAGACCAAATTTGGAAAGATTTTCAGAGAAGTAAAAGAAAAAAGATAGCATAATGTGCGTACAGTATATGACACCAGTGGTCTATAATATACCGTACATGGCCAAACTTGATTCAAATTATGCAAAACTGAGGACAAAGTTCTGTTAATTATTAAAAAAAGTATATTATTAAAATTACTTTGCATACTTTGCATACTGCTGAGTGACATTTAGATGTATTAGTAAATATGTGCAGCACTTTCTCTTTTCAATAACATAATCAACAGAAAAACATCGCCTATGTTAGAATATGTGAAATATCAAGACAATATGCGACATCCTACGTTTTTGAAAAACAAGAAATTACATTAATTT
This sequence comes from Danio kyathit, assembly GCA_903798195.1. Classification (NCBI taxonomy): domain Eukaryota; kingdom Metazoa; phylum Chordata; class Actinopteri; order Cypriniformes; family Danionidae; genus Danio; species Danio kyathit. The sequence continues at coordinate 31,117,074 of LR812538.1, read as the reverse complement.
GCCAGGTACGTTTCATTGTGTTTTAGATTACTGCAAATATGAAATACATTACTTAGGATACGTTTTGTTATATGTTTCAGAAACATGTCCATGCCCACGAGAAGGCAGGACTAGCCGTACAGATCACCTAACGAATCTGACCTGAAACCACTTCCTTAAACCCATTCGATAGTGTTTTTAAAAGCAAACTTAAGAGAAAAGTGCACTATGGGTTTACCTTGACTTTATCTCTTTTGTGGAATTTACCGGATTTAAACCTGAGCTCTCTGCATCACAACTACAGCATTGTACAAAGTGAGCTACTGAGCAATCTGACTGCATCAGAAAAAGTTGTCCATTTGGAGATAGAAATGTGAAGGAAATGTATTTGATTACAAATTATAGGCATTGTTAAGTAGTTTTGTGGGTGGTTGTGGGTTGGTATTGTGCAAAGGACTGCATTAAAATAATCCTTTATTCGTCAATAGTATATGTCCCATATCATTAGTGTGAAAAGGAACAAAAGTTGTTGGCATCATACTGCTCCGTATTGTTCATCAACTTGAATGACAGGTTAAAAAATGCAAGCTGAGGTGCATAAATACAATGAACCCTTATTAAAAATTACATTGTTATGATAGATTATATAGATACTATATTTATGACTACAGACTGTTTAAATCTGGCTATGTGGGATGATAGTTTGAAACGATGTTTTATTGCATTACACATTGAAATTAGACTATAGAATAGCTCTTTTTGCATTATTCTAAGCATCATTTTATTCAAATCACTTGAAATAATAGAAAAATAATACAAATTGAAATAAAGCTCTCAGGGGCATGCATAAATGTCATATCCTTTTGCTTTTTCACATTAAACCAGTCAACGGACTTTTCACAGCCCCTGTTTTTCCCACATTGTCAATAAAGAAGTGACTCACGTATGAAAACAGTTACATTTAGCACCTTTCCATAAAATCATGTATGTACTAAATATGCATTTATAAACAGATTGATTAAAAAATGCACACTGTAGGTTTCACTGCGTATCATAGTAAAGAAAATTAAAGTTTTTCTTGGTCTCAAACTGTCAAAGCAAAATCCAATTACTTATGTTATTTCACTATCCTTTTATGCACTATCTATTATCTGATAACACTATAAGCAGACTAGTGGAGATATGGAAAATTATTGAAAACGCTTTGAGGACTATCATTTAACTCTAAAACACCTGACAGTACCTCTTTGCATCTGTCTTTCTTTCTTATATTTAAGCATATCAAATTAGCCTTTACCTGAATTAGACGTGCAGTGTCTATATCAGATAATAAGGCTGTCTGAATGAAGCTTCAAAATAAAATGCATGATAGCAGGAGAACAGAGGGGGGAAAAGCCAGTTTTTTAGCTATCCAGCCACTGAATAAATAGTATTTTTCCTCATAATCCAAACAAAATTATACATAATATGCCCAAATAACCTACTGTAGACAATGGGCTACTAAAATGGATGAATCTTCTATCTCATGCATGATATTCTTCCATATTTTGTGTTGCAATCATTAGAAATTCCCTTGCAAATGGACAGGCACTTTACTTTATCCCAGTATCCTCATCTGCAGGTGACTGACTAAAAATAGACGCGATTGATAATGACCCAGCCATCAAGTTCTCAATGCATTATGCAGGAATCAACGGTAAATGGTATACCACAACAGTCTATGAATATATCCATATACAAAAAGCACCTACTCCACTAGCTTATTCCTATGCAGTTTCTATTCAGGAAGCAAGTTCATTTTAAGTTTAGCTCTAAAAATAATGAACATCGCATGCAGCTCTCTGTTTTTCTGAATTCTTGGGTACCTTTGAAATGTGTCAAGCAGCAACAGAGACGGCATTAAGTTCAAAGATGTAATCTATAACCTAGAGACGCAGCGTGACATTGTGAGCTCCAGACCCCAGTAATGGTTTTATCCCTTGAGCTTCTGTAGTGCACAATTCAGGAACAGAGCATATTGAAAATAAAGACTATTCATAACTATGAGCCGATGCCGACATCAGTGAAGGCTATCCTGCAGCACTGGCAATGTCTGCTCTCATTTAATTGGATATTAATTCTTAATATCATTTTCGTGAAGGTGAGCTTGGGAGCAAAATGGTGAAAGGATTTCGTCAATATTGCATGGTAGGTCTCGGGAGGTTAAAAGAATGGAAAAAAACAGCTGAATTAGGGAACAAGTGATGAGGGCCCTTCACAACCTCTATATGAAACGAAGGACATAAACTGAGATAAATACATTGGGTTTTGATTCCTTTTTTAAAATTAATTAGCACAAGATTGACTGCATGAGTGCGTTCTGCTCTGTTTTAGCTAAATATATTTAACCCTTTGATATTACACAAGTGTAAAGAATGCACAATAAAGCTTGTTTTTATTTTATTTTTATCTGTTATGCTAGACATACTCATTAATAAATCAGCAAATGCCATAGGTTAACATGATAAAACAAGAGTTTTGCTCAAGGCAGAGTTTCAACCGCATGAAATATAATAATTAGCAGTGTTTACATGATGTGTTTAAATGAAAGAGGCTGAAATTATTTCATGATAATTAAGATAACAGGGCCTTAACATTTATAATTTAAAACTGAAAATCTTCACTAACAACATACACATCTGCCTTAAATTGTAGCTAAAAGCATGATTCATTAACAGTGGATTCAGCAGTTGTGTATCTTACATCATGACAGGATTAATTAATCAGCTTCACATAAGTGAATGTTTTACTTTTACTTTTAATATGACTATATTTCATTTCAATACTGAAATGTTGTGTGTTCATCTTTTAGCTCCAGCAATTGTTCTACAAGACAAAATACACACAAAAAATTATCTAAATTATTATTTATGTCCAAATATTTATTTTTTGGCACAAAAATATTTATTTATTTATATGTTTATTTATTTATTTTTAAAATCAGTATCTTGTCATACCTGTAAACAGAGAAATGTAGCTGCAACTTTTGCTGTATGGTGTTAGAGTAGCATTAAGCTAAAATATTGATTATAGAAAAAGTTAAATTGTATTTCACTATTGGTTGTAAAAACAAAGGAACTACAAACAGAGCAGTTCAATGGCCAAGGTAACCCAATAGAGTCTATAATAAAAGTCTTTATTATCTTTATTTACTTTGTTCACTAATTTTAAAAAAGGATTTAAAACCCGCTGAGATGTTTGGAAACAGGCAACCATTGACTTCCATAGTATTTGCTTTTCCTATAGATGTCAATAGTTACCATTTTTAGCTTTCTTCATAATATCTTCTGTTGTGTTCAACAGAATAACGAAACTCATAAAGTGGTTTTGAAACAAATTGACAGTGAGTAAAAAGTGAGAAAATATTCTTATTTCTTTCCAACCAATTTGACAGCCATTTTAGCTTTCTAACTATAGCATGGTCACCCACTGAAGCTAAGCAGGGCTGCGCTTGGTCAGTACCTGTATGGGAGACCACATGGGAAAGTTAGGTTGCTGCTGGAAGTGGTGTTAGTGAGGCCAGCAGGGGGCGCTCAACCTGTGGTCTGTGTGGGTACTAACACCCCAGTATAGTGAAGGGGACTCTATACTGCTCAGTGAGTGCCGTCTTTCGGATGAGACCTTAAACTGAGGTCCTGACTCTCTGTGGTCATGAAAAAATCACAGGATGTCCTTCGAAAAAGAGTAGGGGTTTAACCCTGGCATTCTGGCCAAATTTGCCCACTGACCTTTGTCTATCATGGCCTCCTAACCATCCCCATATTATAATTGGCTTCATCAATTTGTCTCCACCAATCAGCTGGTGTGGTGTGCGGTCTGGCGCAATATGGCTGCCGTCGCATCATCCAGGTGGATGCTGCACACTGGTGGTGAATGAGGAGATTACCCCTAAATGTGTAAAGCGCTTTGAGTGTCCAGAAAAAGTGCTATATAAATGTAAGGAATTATTATAATTATGAGTAGATCATATTCATTATACAGTAGGTTGTTGTAGTATTTTATTTTAATATAACTAGACTGTGCAGATTATACCTAATGATCAACTAAAACCTAACGAATCACCAAATCAACATCTTATTTCAGATGAATAAAAACTATTCAACCGGCAATTGTCCATATTGGGTAACGCTCCGGTTACTAAGGTAACCCTCATTCCCCGAGGGGGGGAACGGAAATGCTGTGTGAAAAAACTTTCCCTATGGGGATTTCATTCAGAAAGCCAATCATCTGAAAGAGTATGTAAACGGGCCAATGAAATGCCAATGAGTTGGCAGCTTCAGCTTGCGCAGCTGATGCTCGTTGCAATTAATTTGGCTATAAGAGCACAGTGCGAGGAAAGCCAAAGCATAATTTTTTTTAGCGGAAGAGACCTTTACCTCAACAGCTAAGGGGCAATCATTATGGCAAAGGAAGATTAGCCATAGCGTGCGGGGAGGAAGCAGCCTGCCCGTGGCTGTTTGGGCTCTGGCTCGGAGAGAGGCAGAAGACCGACACGCCTTGGACGGGAGATGAGACTGACACCAGCAGAAGGAGGCACCACTGTTGGCACTGTTAATCTGGGGAATTGACTCGTACTCCCTGTCTGCTTCACCATCAGGGGGGCGCATGCAGATTGGGCAGGGAAAGGTGCCCTCCAAGACTGCGTGAGCCCACTGTTCACTTCCGGGAAGAAAGGGATGGGAGGCTAGAAGATCTTGCCTTTTTAGTCCTCCACATACACCCATCTAGTCGGTCCGGCTGAGATGCTGGGGGATAAATCATCTCCAGGCCCGCGGCCAGAGCAGCCCGGGAAAGCACGGCTATCGTGTCTGTTTCTAGATCCGCTCCCACGCTCGCTTCCGAGGGGAGGGAGGGGATCCTTCATCAGTCCATGACAGCCCATTCTCCGATGCAGCGGTGGACATCTGAGCCTCTGTGTCATCAAGTGAGAGGGCGGCCATCCAGGGATGGAGCGCTTCTCTCACTCGAAGCTTGGATGGAGCGCGTGGATGAGGGAGAGGTCCGCAAGCCCGAGGGCGGCAGATTTACTCCCACTGTAACCCAGATCTGCCCGAGTGCCCACCGCGGAGCGGGGGACAACTGGGGTGGGTGGCTCTTTTGCAAGAGCGAACCGCGATCTTAACTGCGCAACAGACATGTCACCGCAGTGATGGCATGCACTGCCCGTGAGCACCGCATTAACATGCTGGACCCCCAGACATGAAACGCAGTGCTCGTGCCCATCATCCGAGGACAGGAAACCAATATATTCAGAAACGCACAGTCGGAGCGATGTCTTGAAAAAGGAAATTCGAACAAAACATACTGCTCTGGAGGACCGGACCTAAAGGACGCCAGCCAAGGGAGAAACCCAGCTCGACCGTCTGCCGCTGTGTGTCACACACTCTGGACCGAGAGATCGCCCTCGTTCGCTCTCTGTCTGAAACTCAGCTGGAGGAACCCTCATCGACTCTCTCAGAAGGCTGTTGAAGTCTCTGAAGTGAAAATGATGCTTTAGCTTTGCTTGCACTGTGCTCTTATAGTCAAATTAATTGCAACGAGCATCAGCTGCGCAAGCTGAAGCTGCCAACTCATTGGCATTTCATTGGCCCGTTTACATACTCTTTCAGATGATTGGCTTTCTGAATGAAATCCCCATAGTGGAAGTTTTTCCACATAGCATTGAAGTTCACCTCCCGAAGGGGAACGCATATCAACAATGCTTAAAAAGATTTTTAAAGGCAGGTTAAGATTCAGAAATTATGTTCTATCCTAATTTATCAAAACGTTTGCATCCAGTTGCTATCAGGGAGCCACAAAAATAAGCAAAACAAAGCACAAAGGGGTTGTACACGATGTGAAAATATTTTTAATCCCCAAATAATGTCACATAAATTTCTCTTTGCTTTGCTGTTTTACTGTACATTAATTCAAAAAGTGCAATTCAGTGAATCTGATTTAATAATCAATATTTAAACTGACTTTGGCAATCTGGCACATAACTCGTGGCTGAATTATTATAGTACGATGCATCGTTTGGGAAATGAATGTGACGAGTGTTTCTCAAAACCGTAGTTTCTCTGTCGCAGATCCATCGTTTGAACGATATTAGTTATAATGTAAAATGCCCATAATGACGCTCTAAACGGGGTGGAGGAACAATTTCTTTAGAGAAGAACCCCATCATTTTTTTTGTGAAAATTTTTTACACGCACACGCATTAAAAAAAATCCAATATTAATTTTGGTAAAAACATGCACTCGTTTTCCTTATTAATTGAAATATGTAAACGGCACATACAGGGTCTGTGTTTCCTTTGCAAATATTATTGAGAACATTACATATTCTATTCTAAAACATAAAATCACTTACAAAAAGCTAACACATATTCTAATATAATATATAAATCATATAAATAAATAAATAATGAGGCTATTTATTAAGAAATAAAATTTAATATTTATTATTTATTAGGAAATGAAAAAAAATCCTACTTTAATAATAATAATATTAATAATAATGATGATGATTATTGGTATTATTATTATTATTATTATTATTATTATTATTATTAAGTAGGACATTGTTTATTTATTTTTTGAGTCTACTTTTACAATTTGACACATTCAAGCCACTGCATGTTCTAACCAACAGGCCCATGTCATATACAGTACAGACACTTCTTAAATAGCGTACTATAAATTAAAACCCATTAACGAATGCTATATGTTTTTGTTTTCACAAGCTTTGCAGACATAATGTAAATTTCGCATTTAAATAATAGGTCACCTATAGCTTTCCTCATGAGCCACGACATGTTCGAAATGGCATAAATGTTCTCAAAGTGCACTACGAAAGCAACGCAATTGTCAACATGAAGATCACTAAAACTGAACTGTAAAAAGAATTCATTCATTCATTTTCTTGTCAGCTTTGTCCCTTGCGGGGTCGCCACAGTGGAATGAACCACCAACTTATCCAGCACGATTTTACGCAGCGGATGCCCTTCCAGCCGCAACCCATCTCTGGGAATTTCCACACACACTCATTCACACTCATACACTACGGACAATTTAGCTTACCCAATTCACCTGTACTGCATGTCTTTGGACTGTGGGGGAAACCGGAGCACCCGGAGGAAACCCACGCGAACGCAGGGAGAACATGCAAACTCCACACAGAAACGCCAACTGACCCAGCCCAGCCGAGGTTCGAACCTGCGACCCAGCGACGTTCTTGCTGTGAGGCAACAGCACTACCTACTGCGCCACTGCGTTGCCCGTTGTAAAAATAATTTGAAAGCAAATTACACCTAAGAGAGATGACTTTAATGTTTTTTTGACAGTCAGAAACTGTTTGCCTACAACTACAAAGTCACTGTTTGCCTAAAACTATGTGTACACCTATCCATCGTACGTATCGTGGTCAACATTGCCAATTTTACATTGTCTTGTTTTTTTTGTAAGTATGTTGTTGTATTTTGCACTGTCTGTATTTTGCACTGTCTTTATTTTGCACTGTCTGTATTTTGCACTGTCTGTATTTTGCACTGTCTTTATTTTGCACTGTCTGTATTTTGCACTGTCTGTATTTTGCACTGTCTGTATTTTGCACTGTCTTTATTTTGCACTGTCTGTATTTTGCACTGTCTTTATTTTGCACTGTCTTTATTTTGCACTGTCTGTATTTTGCACTGTCTGTATTTTGCACTGTCTGTATTTTGTACTGTCTTTATTTTGCACTGTCTGTATTTTGCACTGTCTGTATTTTGCACTGTCTGTATTTTGCACTGTCTGTATTTTGCACTGTCGTTGTATTTGCACTGTCTGGAGCCAGCACCTAAGTTTTTCACTCATCATAGCACACGTGCTGCCGATGATGAGACAATAAAAGTGATTTGATTTGATTTGATTTGATTTGAAACTATGCTTCTAACTACAGCTCTAGTGACGTAGTTGCAAGCGCATAAGTTTGCGACACAGTTTGCTAATGTTGGTTGGAACAATGGATTTGGGAAACTCCATATCATTGAGCTATGTTTGTAACGAAGCGACTTGCCATAGTTTTCGGAAACGCACCATTGAATAGTAGCAAAATGGTACATTGAATGTTACATTGTCTTGTTTTTTTGTGAGTATGTTGTTGTATTTTGCACTGTCTGTATTTTGCATTGTCTGTATTTTGCACTGTCTGGAGCCAGCACCTAAGCTTTTTACTCATCATAGCACACGTGCTGCTGATGACGTGACAATAAAAGTGATTTAGATTTTTTAGATTTTTTGATTTTGAATTGGCCTGGTCTGTGTGAAAAAGTTCATTTCAATCTGAATATTTTAAATTACTCATTAACACAGCAAAAGCTTTACCCTTTATAACATTCATTCTGACACATAAATGCAGTTTTTTTAAAGGGCCAAAAGTTGCATAGTGTTTTCATACTTTTAGGTGCTAATTCCACTATTAACGCCACGTTTCTTAATAGAGACAATTAATTTCAACCCAAAGGGCATAATCATTATTTTTCTATGAATTCACAGAGTACGACAAATTGTTTTGCGAAGGATCCCCTGAAGGGCATTATTAAGTGTTGTGATCTGTGTTGCAGCCGATCGCACTGTTTGAGACTGCGGGTGAAAGCAGCCTATGAAAATCCTTCGTCCTCTGATTTCTGCACCTAATGAAGTATTCATGAACGTATCCACTGAAGCTGGACAGAAGTCAAGTGTAAGAACACACAATACTCCTGCCATCTCTGAAGCTGAGCACTTAATATTCTCAGTCTATTATCACACATGGGGTCTGATCTACTTTCTGTTGAGCTCAAGTTCCTTATCTAGTATGGCTTTGACCCCGCTGAATAATGCAGGTGCTTCTTCTAGTTATGAAGCTGAAGTGGGCACATATTTTGACCCAGACACTGTTATATTACCTCAAGATCTTCAGGCGTGACGGTGTTTGTTTGCTCGTGTGTATTTGAGACAATTCCTGCTCCTCTTTTGATCTTTTCCCCTTTCTCAAGTCACCCCTTGCATAAAGACTGACAGGAACACAGGCTCCATCTCCATAATGCCTCCATCTGTAGGGCGAACTACTGCTATTTGGTAGAAAATTGCTTTTAAAGGTGGCAGTACTTCACAATTTGACTGTGATTGTGTAATGGCCTCTGCCACAGACTATGATGTAGACACGTCCACAAAGGTTTTCACAGTTTCATGTTCACTTATCTGTCTGTCTTCAAAATCAATACCTTGCCATACTCGGACTGCGAGACCTTGATATTCTGCTGCTATTTTAGGTTTAGTTCATGCTGTTTTCTCACAGCTCCTGGGAAGTCTGTTGGAGTCTGATAATGGTTATTATTTCAGTGCTGTGAAAAATGCTGCTAAACTGTGGAACTTTAGGTGCTGCAGGGAAATAAATACTGAATATGGGTCAGTGGCACACATGTAAAAATGATTTTGTGATGAAGTAAATGCTGCAGAAAAATACAATAATTATTTTATATATATATATTTTAAGCCAAACACAATTTCAAATTGAAGCTTGAATCTGACTTGTTTGTTGCTGTAAGTTTTTCCTCTTAAAGTCAATTGAAGCTTATGGCCTTAGATATTTGAAAAAAAGTAAAGAATAAGTCCTGGCCTGCGCTAAAGGTGAATAAACAATCTGGAAATTTTCATTTTATTGAATGAATTATTCCTTTAAATAGCACAACTGTCCTCAGGTTATTTGTGAATGGTTTGACTACACAAACCCAACAGTCAACTTTATCAAATGAAATAAGTGTAGTTAACTCAAAATTTACGGAAAGTGAACTCAGTGTTGAAGGTAATGAGTTCAACTTAAATGGAGTAAGTTCACAGTACTCATATAGATTGGTTTGTACTCAAATGGTTTGTAGCAATCGGTTTCCTCAAATGGTTTGAGTTGCCTTAACTTATTGGGTTTTACAGTACTCAGTTGGTTTAAGTTCTCTTCATTTATTGGATTTTACTTTGCTCAAATTGCTTCATTTTTTAATGGATTAAGTTCACAGTACTCATTAGGATTAGTTTTTGAACTTAAATTGTTTGTTGCAATCAGTTTCCTCAAATGGTTAGAGTTACCTTTTTGGGTTTTACAGTGTAGGAAACTTGAATTCCAGATTGTATTTTTATTTATTTATTTATTTATTTATTTATTTAGCCAACAGTTTGAAGAAAGTTTGGTTTGATTGTCATTAATATTGATTGAAATAAAGTCTGAAAAGGAAGTTTGAAAATAATTTGTTCTTTAATTCAACACGGCTGCAAAAATTAACATTTTAAAATAATGGTCCATTATTCACTAACATGAACAAACAATTAACAATACATGTATTACAGTATTTATTTATGTTTGTTAATGAAAATAAAGTCAGTGGCGTCACAGTGGTGCAGTGGGTAGCACGATCTCCTCACAGCAAGAAGGTTGCTGGTTCGAGCCCCGGCTGGGTCACTTGGCATTTCTGTGTGGAGTTTGCATGTTCTCCCCGTGTTGGCGTAGGTTTCCTCCGGGTCCTCCGGTTTCCCCCACTAGTCCAAAGACATGCAGTATAGGTGAATTGAAAAACCTAAATTGTCCGCAGTGTATGTGTGTGAATGCAAGAGTGTACAGTATAGGTGTTTCTCAGTGATGGGTTGCATCTGGAAGGGCATCGGCTGTGTAAAACATATGCTGGATAAGTTGGCGGTTCATTCCACTGTGGCAACCCCTGATTAATAACTATTAATGACTAAGCCGAAAAGAAAATGAATGAATGAATGAAAATAAAGTTATACATTTTTTACAGTTACTGTAAACTTTTTTTTTTACTGTAAAAAGTGCATTAACTAACAGATTTGGATTTTAATAATACATTAGTAAATGTTGAACTGTGTTTAAAAAAATGCTGCAAAAGATTGTTCATACTTAGTTCATGTTAATATATATGTTAAAGGTGCAGTATGTAAGTTTGACACCAAGTAATGGAACTAGGTATTCTTGGATTAACACAAACGCAGGTTGCCAGATTGAGGACCAACAGAAGCGAGTCTGATGATCGAGTCTAAAGGCTGATTTAAACTATGTTCTATATAAAAGCAACGGCATGCGATTGACGGAATATTCTCCATATTAAAATGAGTTTGTTCTAACCAACGCCTTGAATTGATATATTAGAAACAGCTTCTATTTCTTGCAGCTGAACAACAGAAAACTGACAATGATCACCTCAGGTACACCTCATGTGCTTTATTCAGTGTTAAATCCTAACAATGTAAGTTTTAATGTCATTTTTCATGACATTTAATGTCGTAATACTGAAAGCAGCAGCAGATAGTTCACCTCAGATCTTGAAAATAAAAGAAACTGTTTGAAATTGAACTTTTTTCTCATTATTTTCAAATTTCAATATTAAACATTTAAATTTGATCATTAATCATTTAAAAAAACTGACATTTATATTCAAAAGCAAAAGTTTGAAAAAATACAAATGTCATTACATTTGCTATGGCATTTTGCAACCTGAATAACCTTTTATTTCACAGAAGTGAAGAAATATTTTCAAGACATTTTAATCATGAACTTTTAATGGATCCAGTCTTAGAAAACACAGTGCCACTGACCCAGACACTTGATAATATAATAAAAACCCACACATGCTACTAAACTTTAACCACATATCAGCTGATGAGTAGTGATAAGTGCTCCGACACTAATGCTTGTAACGGGTTACGCAGTTCAATCATGTCCACATTAACCCTCCGCTGACCCTGGCCTTTCTCTGTGATTAAGTTCACACACTCAGAAAATCATCCATCCCTGCGTAATTAGTTCTAAATACTGAAAATTACTGTCCATTCATAATAGATCTATTAATTCTTGGATGTTACAAAGAGTGCAAATAGACGAATCAATAGAGGATGCGTCTGCACAGCCCCGGGCTGTCAAATATCAGCTTGTAAATAATAGCAAGAGAGATAAAGGTGTGAGACAGAAGAATAAACCAGACACGATCAGATCAACACAGGCTATTTGAATGAGCGATTACTGTACACACATGCAGTAAAGTGTGTTTCAGCAAATATCCAGTTGACATCACTCAAAAGCTCATTCACACTGGTCAATGGACATATCACTTTCATAAAGCGTCTTTCTTGGATTCAGCTCATTTCACTGGGCATTTTAAAGCATGCACAATGTAAAAAAAGACGTATAATCAATGCTTAAGTGAAGTCATGTGTTGGGCATGACATGCAAAACATTAGCTATGTAATAACGTATTGTTCTCTGAATAAATAAAACAGCATTGGTATAACAATGAAAATTCTGGCAGTTGCAGTTTTACAGTCCTTTTGGCGCTGCACTATTCATTGGTCAAATATTAAAATCTTGACTTAAAGATCCATGTGTGTGATTTGGTCTTTTCAATTAAAACTTTTTTTAAACTGTGTTTTCATTAAAGTTTTTATAACATAGTATACCGTTGAAATCAGAATTATTAGCCCCCCTGAATTATTACCTTCCCTGTTTATTTTTTCCCCCAATTTCTGTTTTTCAACAAATTTCTAAACATAATATTTTTAATAACTGATTTCTAATAACTGATTTATTTTGTCTTTGCCATGATGACAGTAAATAATATTTTACTAGATATTTTTCAAGACACTTCTATACAGCTTAAAGTGACATTTAAAGGCTTAACTAGGTTAATTAGGTTAACTAGGCAGGTTAGGGTAATTAGACAAATTATTGTATAATGATGGTTTGTTCTGTAGACTATCAAAAAATATATAGCTTAAGGGGGCTAATAATTTTGACCTTAAATGTTTTTTAAAAAATTAAAAACTGATTTTATCCTAGCTGAAATAAAACAATAAGACTTCTCCAGAAGAAAAAAATATTATCAGACATACTGTAAAAATTTCCTTGTTCTGTTAAACATCATTTGGGTAAAAAAAAAAAAATTCAAAGGGGGCTAATAATTCTGACTTCAACTGAACAAATAACATTTATTTAGAATGTTTACATTTCACAAAAAAATAAACAAATAGATATAAAAAATAATAATAGATAGAAATTACAATGATAAAAAAATAATAGTGACAGCTTAAAAAAGGGAGAGAGGAAAAGTAAATAAATAAATAAATAAATAAACTCCAGTATAAAGGCAACAAAGCCCCTGACAGCATTTCAAAGTAAGCATGTTTTGATTAATGACCAGGTCGTTTGGAAAATATCTGATTTCAACTGCAAATCTGCAGTCATTTTCTCAAATATATATATATATATATATATATATATATATATATATATATATATATATATATATATATATATATATATATATATATATATAGTTGAAGTCAGAATTATTAGCCCCCTAAATCATTAGCCCCCCTGTTTTTTTCCTCATTTTTTGTTTAACGGAGAGAAGATTTTCGTAACACATTTCTAAAAATAATTGTTTTAATAACTCATCTATAATAACTGATTTCTTTTATCTTTGCCATGATGATAGTAAATAATATTTGACTAGATATTTTTCAAGACACTTCTATACAGCTTAAAGTGACATTTAAAGGCTTAACTAGTTTAATTAGGTTAACTAGGCAGGTTAGGGTAATTAGGCAAGTTATTGTATAACGATGGTTTGTTCTGTAGAATATCGAAAAAAATATAGCCTAAAGGGGCTAATAATTTTGACCTTAAAATGATGTTTAAAAAATTAAAAACTGCTTTTATTCTAGCTGAAATAAAACAAATAAGACTTCTCCAGAAGAAAAAATATTATCAGACATACTGTGAAAATTTCATTGCTCTGTTAAACATAATTTGGGAAATATTTAAAAAAGAAAAAAAATTGAAAGGGAGGCTAATAATTCTGACTTGTATAATTGTAACTATATATCTGATTCAGCCTGTGTCCATTCTGTCAAAGTAGGTCGGCAGGTCTTCATTCAGTTCAAGGTAATTATCTTCCTAGCTGTTATTGTTATTAATAATTCTTCCTAGCTGTTATTAATAATCCATTAAACTTTTTACTAGCAAACATGACACCTCAGATTTCACTCCAACATCTCTTAAACTTCAAGACACTGTTTGTTAAGACAGATCCTTATCTTGTTCAGTGCTGAACTGGTGAGAAATTCCTAATGCCCGTTGTTTATATTGCATTATCTAGTTTGCTTATGCATCTGTCTTTTGTGGATGACCAACTTTTTTTAGGGTACTATGAATGACATTGTAAGGCAATATTCTAGAAATGACAGATTATGACTGACCAACCTTAATGCATATGGGTAAAAGGGTCATCCGTGGACAACCAGACAGCCAGAGTTTCAGTCACTGTAGAATGGCCCATAACCTTGCACAGTCTGAAAACGGGAAACTTAGACAACCAATTTTGTCACATAATTATGGAATTTTCCACCAGTTTTTTTCACTTATCTCATTTAGGTTGTTTATACTGTGCCACAAAATAACAGAAAGTATGCTTAAAAACTGATCTTTTACTTCTGTTATAATCACTTCAAATACGGTATGACCTCATAATTAGGTTTTTCTGTAATTTTGATCTCCACTGTAGCTCCACCTTTCATCCATTGCATAATTTCACCTACAGTACAGTAGTCTCTCAAAGTCAAACCTTTGGACTCACAGCAGAAAGTCCTTTATTTTAAAAAAGTGTGAGTGGGTTTGATCTCATGGTAACTTTGTTTCGAGACTGACTTTTAAAAAATGTGATACACACGCACGCACGCACACACACACACACACCTCAGAAATCCTGCAGAATTCGACCAGATGCAACTTTGAAACTCTTGAAGTGTTTCCATATGCCAGATGCATCAGATGTTCTAAACTCTATCTGGTAGCACCAATATCACAATGTCATATTGTGTGCAGAAGAGCATCTGAGCTTGTACTGGTATCGTGGATGATATAGAATTCAATGTAATCAGCCTTTAGCCCCTTTCACACAGTAATATCAGTAAATTGCTGTAAAATTACCTGATCCACATCGCTTCACTGGTCAAACAAGCTATGACAATATACAGTGAATGAGTGGCCAAGAGAGCTCAACACACTGCAATTTAAGAAAACACACAATGTTTCAAGGTGACGGACCCAGCTGGGATTTGCTTATTGTGCCGTGACTATTGTTCTGTAAATTTGAAGGTGATCTTTTTATTTTAACATCCAGATTGCATGATTCCCTTGTCGTTTGTATATTATTAGCCTAAATAACCATACAGTAACTTAAATGGACAGGTCTGTGGTACGGTACGGTACACTTTTATGGCCGTTTCCACTGTCAAAAGGCGTACCGAACTAAACTATTTTTTCGGCACCCTTTCGAAAGTGTACCAAACACTAGAAAGGGTACCAAAAGGTGGAGCTACACGCGCAGCTGAATGCTGATTGGTTACAGAGATTCGTCATGAGCTCGTGGAGCTAGCCAGAATCAAAACAAAGGAACCACCATGTTTGAATACACAGCCGAGACATTAAAATCTGCCGTCTAAAAGTGCGAGCGGTTTCACTTTGTCCACAGAGCTCACGATCGCGTCTATATTTGAAATAACAAACTTTTTGAGCTCATATTAATAACGTGTGTGTGATCATTGAAGCGCTCTGATATCCAATCCAGTCAGATGTTTAACTATTATCATTGCCTTTTGGACTATTATGAACTCGGAATGACGAAATTACTTTCTAACAAGAGGTTACATGTGCTGGTGAAGATTAAAGATACAGATGAGAGGTTTGCACTGACTGTGGGCTATATTTCATGTTGTTTTTTAACCCAAATAAGGACTAAATGTATGCTGTGTGTAGTTTTCTGTAATTGGTAACATATTGGAGACTGTAAGGGTCTGTATGTGTTCATATACGTTGAATTAATTTATTTATTTATTTTATATAATTGCAGACGTTACAGTAGGCCACTGATCATCAACTGGCAGCCCGCGGGCCAAATCTGGCCCGCTGAGTCGTTCAATCCGGCCCACGACTGGATTCCAAAATTCTGAGGATCAAAAAGAAAATAGTGGTCCACACTATTAAAGCAACTAAAAATAACAACAACTGAGTTTCTTGTCTGAATAACCCTAGTTCCGTTTGCATGTGTTGTGAGAAAATGCTGTGCATTTGTGAAAATTTGCAGCGCGTTTTATTAATGTGTTTGAATTATGAGGATTTGCAACATGTTTACTGTCAAACCGATGAAGATTTTTTCTTAATTTGCTGGTGTTTTTTGCAATTGCATGTGTTTTCTTAAATTGCAGCAAGTTACGCTCTTTCGGTTACCATAGCAATCTGTCTTTTATACAGTAAAGCACTGTTCACAGAACTGCTTAAAATAGCAGTAAATTCTGTGACATCATTAACCTGAAAGTGACCTTCAAATGGCTCAATCTCTCAGTGTTGTAAACATGGAAGGTCATAGAAATCTATGCAATCAGTGTTTTGTTGATGCTTTCAATTTTGTGTCAAGACTTTCACATTCAGGAAGCTGCAAAGCTACTTTTGGCACAGAGACATCGAATTAGACGACTACAAATTAAACAACTAAACGACTTAAAAAAATGTTTTTTTGTACAAATGAATTTACTTGTAATGTTACTTCTCATACCAGTAAATTAGCAGAACAACTGGGGGTCTATTTTTGAAAAGGCCACACATTTCTCATCTGTAACTTACCAGTAAACATTACTGTACTGTATGTGCGAATTACTGTTTTTCTGTCGTCATTGTGAAGCATCCCAGACACAGCACTGGTTGTTGTCCTCCATGAATCACTAAACTAGATAAAATGATTACATCCAGGATCTTGATGGCAATTGTAATTTACAAATCACCACGTCATCCTACATTAAATGGATTATGGATGAAACAAACGGGCTGACATTCTGTAGTATGAAAACTCTAAATTCTTAAATCATCTTAATTCATAAATCCCAAATCTCAGCCTGAAAACAGTGGAGCTTGTTTAATTGTTGTCTGACTAACAGGCAGCAAATTTCCCCCGAATGTGAAAGTCTCAGCGCCTGAGGGCTTCATACAGCTCGCATATCACGTGGCTTATTTAGCTTCTGTCTCTCTGTTACTCTGTCAAGGCTGATAAACACTGAAAAATGAGGCAATGCTGGCACTTTTTTGCTCATCTTCACTGTTGTGAGAAGTGTGTGCGATCTCTGATGACTGCAGGTACTTATGTCAGCTATATTTAGAGCTGCATATAGACCACAGACCTCTAGAGTAGTCAATCTAAAGACAGATGTGTGGAAATTCTCAGCAAGCGCCTGTGTTTTGATGAGATTTGACTGCTGCTGTGTTGTGATTCTGCAGTGTAGATATTCAGATGGATCATTGTCCTGGAGAGTCAGGCTGGTCACAGTTTTCTTAAATTGACAGGACAAACAGGACAGGCAGAAATTGTATTTTGGCAAAAACAGCTAGGAATGCATAAAATACAGAGAATTTTGCTCATTTACTGTAATTATTATGTTAAAACAAAATGAAAACGTTCAGTAAAATGTTCAATTAATCAAAAATTATAATAATATATTACAATTGTAACAAAATATTTTAAAATTAAATAAAGTTAATTAATTATTCCTTCATTCATTCATTCATTCATTCATTTTCTTTTCAGCTTAGTCCCTTTATTAATCAGGGGTTGCCACAGTGAAATGAACCGCCAATTTATCCAGCATATGTTTTACGCAGCGCATGCCCTTCCACCTGCAACCCATCACTGGGAAACACCCATACACACTCATTCACTACAGACAATTTAGCCTACCCAATTCACCTGTACCGCATGTCTTTGGACTGTGGGGGAAACCGGAACACCAGGAGGAAACCCACACGAACACGAGGAGAACATGCAAACTCCACACAAAAATATCAACTGATCCAGCCGAGGCTCGAATCAGCAACCTTCTTGCTGTGAGGTGACAGCGCTACTCACTGTGCCACCCCACATTAATTATTATATAAAATATATTTTATCAATATTAAAACTAAGACTGAAAGATATTTAGTACATTATTAATTACACAAGTGTAAATATTAAAAAAAAAAATATATATATATATATTTTATAAAAGTATATATTAAAATAATAATAACATAATAAAATTGCTCCCAGTAAGAAAATAAAAAAAACGGTGTAATGTGAAATGACGCTGACAACGAACCACAATCCAGAGTCGTGGTCAGTAAACAGGCAGATGGTCAAAAGGAGGCAGGAACCAGACAACATAAAACAAGCAAACAAACAAACAAACAAACAAACAAACAAGACTAGGGTCAAAAACACGGCAGGACAAGGCAAGGAAAACGTGTCGTAATGTTCACAGTTCAGTATAACAAGACTCAGCAACGTGTGTGTTTGGGAGGTGTGTATATATATAGTCTGTGTAATTAGTCCTGAACAGCTTCAGCTGTGTCTGTTTGCAATCATGGGGATCTAGGCCAGGTGTGAGTGGTGCATGACTAGATATGTAGTTCTTTTGTTGATTTGTTGATTTTAGTAACAATTAATTATTAAATGAATACTACAATAATCAGTAATAACATTAAGCAAAGTATATTTAAGATAAAGTATATTACCAATGACACGATATTACTTTCCAATTGTTATGATTATCAGCGTTCTAGCAGCTACAGATCGCTAATGGACTAAAAATCCGCCATTATGGACAACAAGATCCAGTCATGAACTATACACATCATGCAAACACCATTCACAAACGGTTCCTAATTATGTCTGATTGCATACACACAGCCGGAGGATCGTTACGAACTGATTACATGGACTTTAAATACAGCGCGCGCACACACTTTACGGCTGAGTCTTATTGAACTGTTAACATATCGATGCGTTTTCCCTTGCATTGTCTTGCCGTGTTTTAGACCCTCGCCTTGTCTTGTTTGTTTATTCCTGTCTGCTGCCTGCCTTTTTGACCATCTGACTCTGGATTTGCCTGTGTATATCTGTTTGCCCCTGTGTTGACCATTGTTTGCCTGACCATCTCTGTATAATAAACCCTGCGTTTGAATTCGCACTCCCTGTTGTCAGCGTCTCCCCTTGTAACACTGATAAATATATTATAGTTTTTTTTAATGCCAAGCCCTTACAAGAAATAAACCATTAATGTTTGTTATTTAATCCACTTCATCTTTAATAAGTTATTAATTAATTGTTATTGTTCTTTGTGATGAACAAGATTAAATAAAATAATATTGCAAGTATTATTAATAAATATGTTATAAGTATAAATAATTACTAGGGATAAAATAGATGATTATACTAGTATTATTTGTAATAAACAATATTTGTTATCTATCTTTTAATTATTTAATTGTATACATTATAAAAATATAAACTATTATATAATAGTTAATATTTTTGTAATTTACACAATAAAAAATAAATAAATTCATAAGAATGTTATTATTACTTGTAAACAATGATATTTTAATATTAATAAAATATGTTATAAGTATAAATAATTGCTAGAGATAAAATAGATAAATCAATAAACCTAACACATGTGTAATATACGTATATGTGAAAGATAATAATGTTTAATACACTGTTTAATGTATCTTTGAAGACTTAAATACATGTTTGATGCTTTCTGTAGCTTGTGAGGTCTTTGAATACATCTTATTTATAGACATCAGGATTGTTGTGGATTCTG
The DNA here is from genome assembly GCA_903798195.1 of Danio kyathit. NCBI lineage: Eukaryota > Metazoa > Chordata > Actinopteri > Cypriniformes > Danionidae > Danio > Danio kyathit. The sequence goes on along the minus strand of LR812538.1, from coordinate 31,097,362 downwards.
CTTTAATTTACCCATCACATATTGTGGATATTCCCCATTAGATGATACCAGTGTCTCTCAGTAGCCATTTTGTCAGTGATTTAGAGAAGCCATTTGACATGAATATCTCGAACCAGTCATGAGTAATAAGCTCATGTGATGAGCACAATTAGCAGTGTCAGAGCTCAGACGGATCTGACTGACACACCATGCTGAGACCAGCTCTATCCTTCAGAGATGGGTCATTATAACATACGCAGGACATTGAGAAGATGGGGTGGGGGTGTCACCCTGTATATAGTAGCTGAGGGAATAGCTGAACCTCTGATTCATTTTAATGAGGATATTAGCAAGTAGGTGAAGTCTCCCCCCACAAACCTGCCATCCTTTCTGGAATCCATCCTTTCATTCGTTCATTTTCTTTTCAGCTTAGTCCCTTTATTAATCAGGGGTTACCACAGTGGAATGAACCGCCAACTTATCCAGCATATGTTTTACGCAGCGCATGCCCTTCCAGCTGCAACTCCTCACTGGAAAACACCCATACACACATACACTACGGATAATTTAGCTTACCCAATTCACCTATGTCTTTGGACTTGTGGGGGAAACCTGAGCACTTGTAGAAAACCCATGCGAAAAAAGGGGAGAACATGTAAACTCCACACAGTAATGCCGGACTGACGATCGAACCAGCGACCTTCTTGCTGTGAGGCGACAGCAAGATAAAGACTCAAATGGTAAATTTTAAATTGTAATAATATAATACCTGGTGTAAGATGGGATCGTCTATGACCAATGTAAACCAGCTATAATGCAGTTCCAAAGCACAGCTTAAAATTCTAAAAGCAGGCTTCTCATTTTGGGAAACTGGTAATGAAATTACTTATTATTATAATTATGACTAAATTACATCTAATAAAGCTAAAGTAAAGTGAACATTTATTAATAAAATAAATATATTTAAAGTATTGGCTTATAAGGATAATTTTATAAAACAATTATTAACAATTAATTATTAAAAATTATATTATTATTAATAATAATAATAATAATAATAATATAAATAATAATAATAATTAATGTACATTAAAGCTATGTATAATGAATAACATTTCAACGCTTGCAATAAACAATTCATTGTTAAATGAACTGAATAATTGTTTTAAAAATATAATCTGTCCCATAATCATAATTTTCAGGAAATGGATTAAAAGTTGTTTCGTTTCTGTAATAAGTTGTGTGGCAACACAGGTAAAGATCCACGTGCAGTTATTTAAGAATTGTCAGGCAGGCAAAAGTTAAAACAGGGACAGACAGGAGCATGCAGATAATCCAATCAGGAGTAGTCAGTGTAACAGGCGAATGGTCGAGACAGGCAGCAAAACAACATAAAAAGTAAACAAAACAAAGGGGCAAAAACATGGAACGCAAGAAAGGTGTTTGAATTGCTCACTTACAGGCTGCACTGTGGCGCAGTGGGTAGCACAGTCGCCTCACAGCAAGAAGGTCGCTGGTTCAAGCTTCGGCTGGGTCAGTTGGTGTTTCTGTGTGGAGTTTGCATGTTTTCGCCTTGTTGGCGTGGGTTTCTTCCGGGTGCTCCGGTTTCCCCCACAAGTCCAAAGACATGTGGTATGGTGAATTGGGTAGGCTAAATTGTCCGTAGTGTATGTGTGTGAATGAGAGTGTATGAATGTTTCCCAGTGATGGGTTGCAGCTGAAAGGGCATCCGCTGCGTAAAACATATGCTGGATAAGTTGGCAGTTCATTCCACTGTGGCGACCCCAGATTAATAAATGGACTAAACCGAAAAGAAAATGAATGAATGAATGAATGCTCACTAATAGCCAACAAGACTCAGCATCGATGTGTGTGTGTGTGTGTGTGTGTGTGTGTGTGTGTGTGTGTGTGTGTGTGTGTGCGCGTGTGTGCGTGTGTGCTGCGTTTATAGTTCCGGTAATCAGTTCTCACAAGCTTTAACTGCCTTTGTGTAATCAGTTGTGATTTGGAACTGGTGTGTGTGAGGTGCATGCTGGGGTCTGAAGTTCAGTTCTGTGGCAGATGTGCAGTTCAAGTAGTTTCAGTGCTGCAACTGTTCACTTGAAATGTGCAGCAAATTGTTTTTCTACATCTACATTTTTCAAAATGTATGTAGAGCCAAATTTTTCCAATGAGTCTGAGTAGCAACTGTGTATAAAAGCTTTTTAAGGGCCTGTTCACATATTGCATCTTTTGTGTGGGCAAGTTATTATTATATAGGGAGCGACATGCTTGTGTTTCCAATGCACACCTAGTTGAAAACATCTCTACTTTTCAGATTGGAATACACACATTTCATTAACAACGACAGCATAATTACCCTAGACAAACGCAACACTGTAGTACTATTTAAATTTTCTCCATTAATAAAACTTGTATCAGAGCTGGAGCAATGCTTTGTCAGTTTATCATCCTCTGAGAGAACGGATAATGGTTGCCTAGCAATGACATGACGCCACAAGATCGTGAGCAACTGGTAAAACTGGTAAAGGAAGCAACGCACATTGTGCTTTCCATGCACTTTTAGATGTGATATATGAATGGCCCCTAAGACAATCAGCACAATATAGTGGAGAACAGGTTTATTTTCCTTTTTGAATTCAATTGGTCCTATGGAATCGAATTTATTTTACTGATTGCCTACTGAACACATGCTATTTTCCCTATTCAAACGATTCCTAGATAGCAGTAAAATGAACTGTTCAAATTCCAAGACCTATAACTAGATTGGTTTTCAGAGAAACACTGATTGACAACCACAATTCACTCACTTCAGTCACAAGTAATGAACCTCTCTTCTTCATTGCCGTTTCACTCCGTCTATGGGGTGGCTGCACTCTGTAATTAGAGAAAATGGGCCTGTTATTATCGTTACACCTTGATGAGTAAGGATGAAGCATATGTATTCTCCATCTCTCCTCTCAGAGCAGTAGGGATTAATGCCACGCTGCCGATGGTGTTTGGACTGCGGCAGCATTTACCTGACTAGCATGACGATGCGTCTGCTTACTAACACAGAGCTTTAGAAAGAGTTTAAGAGGCCAAGTGCAAAACAATTGCTTTTCAACATAGCTGACTCTCCAGTCATGCCTCTTATTTGACACAGATAATCACATTATCTCAATAACAATTATATTTTGAGTGCACATTTCGGTGATGCTAATAAATGGATGCACGCCGAGTCTCAGAAACCTCAGGAGAGCTGCTTATTCTTTTCAGTGTCAGCTTTCATCATGAGTTCGCTTGTGAGCTGAAATAACGAAACAAAACAAAAATCATTATTTATTCCCTTAAAGTGCCCGCACCACCACCCGTATGCTCATAAGCAGCTGCCCCTGCATATACATGCACATCTGTAGGAAAAGAATAACTGTTTCCTCAGGATTTGTTATTATACCCCTGGGCAATCAGCATTGCAAATGGTTGCGAGAGTGTCAACAAAGGATAAAGGCCAATGCGCTGCCAGGGCTGGCAGATCAATATCTACTCCATTGATTCACTTGTTTGAGAATGCAAAACAGGTGGCAATCATGTGCACCACCTATAAAGGCTTGGTAAAGAGTACAATTAAAATGAACCCGGCATGGCTATTAGGACTTTTATGTCTTAATATAAAGTAAATGCTGTCTCTTACCAAAATCCATAGTCAAAAACACATCTTAGATGTATGTTATTTTAAAATACACATCATTTAATAGATTTTTTGGACTACGGGGGATGGCATAATTTTAGGTATGTAATGAATGACGTCAGAAGGTTGCACTTGGTGAGGTTCTTGGACACAACTCTGAGAATAAAATACTGAAACAATGTCACATTGTGTGGCTTATGTCTGTTCTCTATTGAAGGAGAACAAGAGAAAGTTTTTATGCTACCATAAGGTGGTATTTAAGGCAATTCAACAAATTATTATTTTTCAAAACTGCAATGTTTTTCAGTTTCATGTTCATTATGCAATCATTTTTATTGACCTTTTAAATTTTTAGAATCATTTTGGGAGGAAAAAACTATAGTAGTAAAGACTTGCATCACTTCTGAACACATCACATCATTGAACTTGTTTTTAATAGTAATACTGACAGTGATAATAACATAATCTTGGAGTTAATGACATTGTAAGAACTTGTCTGGGGTTAGCGATTACATATATTATTTGCAACATGATATTTCAACTTATTTGGTCAAATCTTTGGTGCTTGCTTTTGTTTGTTTATAGCAATATTTGGCAACATCAAATTGAATGTATTGCATTCAATCATGTAAAAAGTGTGTAGACAGTTAATTGCTGAGGAGACCACATTCAGCAAGAGAACACGCAATGATCATCATGATATCATCTACTGCATATTAAACTGTCAAATGCAATCAGAACAGCCTAATTACTTCTGTACAACAAATCTGTGTAGGGTTGCACCAGCTGTTCTTAAGCTCTTTCTTAAACTGGAACTTAAAGTCCACACTAGGGGCTTACTAACTACTAGCTAGTTTGTAACTAAATTTGTTCTCACTTTGGTTGCACCACGTGTTCTTAAGGCAAACCGTAGTTTGTAGGTCATAAGCTCTCCGTAAAATCATGCGTAGTCGCATTGATTGACGTAATATCCAATAAAAACCATGTAATCGTTAAACTGCTTTAGAATACTGCAACTAATGCATCTACATGAAATGAAAATGAAATTATAAATTACATTTTTATAGCTCATTAAATTACAGTCAGTCACTAATAACAGACGACGCACACACCTGCATTGCGAGCCATGAATGCATGCGAAATACACATGAAGTTTTAAAAACATTAAACTTGAATTTTTTTATATCCTACACATGAAAGAGAAAAGAGCAGGAAGAAGAACTCAGTCATGAAGAAATTTTCATTTTAATTGATAGATAAAATTAACACAAAACACTGCTTGAAGCAAAATTAAACTCTTCTTTAATAAACTGAAAGAAATGCGAGATTTGGGAGGAAATTAAAGCTGCGAGTAGAGGAAGACCATTCTTCATTATAATCGAGAGCTTCACAATGTAAACTAATCTCACTATAATCTCTTTTCTACCGTTATACATGGAGGGAAGCTGCCATAAATATTTAGTTGGAGAGTAGAGTTACGTTTAAACTAAGTCCAGTGGTGCAACACAAAAATATTTAGTAATGTGTAAGTTGTAACCTAGTTTCCCTTTAAGTCACAACTAGGCTACGGATTAATTTACGCACCGCTGGTACAACCGGCCCCTGTATAACAACAAAAATTAAAACACTGGCCGGGATGTAGACTACTCTTAAATTTAGTTTACTACATTTATTGTGAAAATCACATTAAAATGCATAAACATTCATTAAACATTTATGTACAGTTAATCATGTAGAGTCTAAGTTGACATGCATGTTTCAAACACCAAATCTTGTTAATGAAAATTGTTACAACAACAAATACTGGCAAATTGCTACATTAAAAGTGCACATATATTTAATTTTTAGCCATTAATATAGCACAATTTTAAACAATCTCCCCTGTTATTGAACTGAAGCATTATATACTATTATTGCTCATTTTGATGAAATGAAGTTGGAGATCCTCACAAACAAATACAAATGCTGAATTACTGTCATACTCTACAAAGAATTTTGTATTAGGATTTTAAAAATGAAGTCCAGATATGACTATTGATTAGGCATATATAACATTTAGTTAGAATATCCTGAGGTAGTTGCATGCTTGTTACAACTAAACAATAAAGATGCCGAAACCGTATATGCATCATTCATTGAGACCACAAAAAATGCAATGATGTTTGCTTCAGTGATGCCACCCCTTATAATATTATTGCCACACCCTATAAATAATGTTCTAGATCCAACCCTGCCTTCATATGAAAATTCACATAATGTGTCATTGTATCAAAATGTGTTTTAGAAAAAAAATGTAATGTTATAACAAGCAGAGCAAGTAGCTCACCTAGTGCAACCATCTGAAGATACACCTAAAATAACAGTGACCCCTTTAGTCTAAAATATACATAAAACTGAGTTACATTACAATTAGCCATTCTTAATACCCAGGGTTGATGTTTATGAGATGGTGAGTTTATTCAGATTTACACAGGCTTTGTTCTGACAGTGTTAGTAATGTGCAAAGCTATCATCAGAGTGAATCTCTTTGACCTGTAGAGAAGAGAGAAATGCATACAGAGTATCATTACTGGCGGAGCTGCGGGGGGATGTGACTTTATCAATACCTCATCCTCGTTCATCTCTGAGGCTTTGTTATGTTTGTTTGGGGCCGATGTTAAACAGGTAAAGAGATGAGAGGGTCAGAGGAAGAAGGGCTTTTGTACTCACACAATTGAAGGCTGGTTGTAATCCATGGCAGCTCTGGCTTGATTTTAATCAAAACTTGTACATTTTATGAAGGCTGCAAGGCCTCATTTTTTGGGTACAATACACTGTTCACTAAAGTAAAAATGTTATAAAGAAATGATAACGGACAAATGTAATTAAATTCAAAGCCTGTTTTTTATAATAATAAAAAAATAAAATAAAATAAAATAATATATATATATATATATATATATATATATATATATATATATATATATATATATATATATATATATATATATATATATATATATATATATATATATGTATTTATTTATTTATCTATTTATTTATTTATGCACACACAATTGAAAACATAATCATTAGCCCAACTGTGAAATTTGAATTATTTTAACAAATAATTCACAAGTGATGTTTTTAGTATTTTGGGAGAACGTCTAATTTCTTTTAGTTTGTATGGAATATAAGCTATTTTATTTTTTACATTTGAAAAAATGATATTTTTGAGGCAAATATTATTAGCCTCCTCATGATATTTTTTTTTCAATTGGCTATACAGAACAAACCACTGCTGTACAATGACTCGCCTTATTAACCTAACTTGCCTTTATTAACCTTGCACTTTATTTAAATTGCACTTTAAGCTAAACTCTAGTACTATATCCTGCAAAATAGCTAGTCAAATTTTATTTACTGTCATTATCGCCAAGAAAAAATTTTTTTATTAGAAATTAGCGCAAATAAAAACTATTAAGTTTAAAACATCTCTATATTAAACAGATCTTTATTATTTAAATTTCACAGGGGGAAATAATAATAATGACGATGATGATGATGATGATGATGATGATGATGATAATGATGATACAATTATAACAATAATGGTGATGATGATAATAATAAAAAATACATTAAAATCAAAAAATGTAAATAACAATAGTAATAATAATAATGATGAAGATAATTTCTGTGTGGAGTTTGCATGTTCTCCCCGCGTTCGCATGGGTTTCCTCGGTTTCCCCCACACGCTTAAAGACATGTGGTACAGGTGAATTGGGTAAGCTAAAATTGTCCGTAGTGTATGTGTGTGAATGAGAGTGTATGAGTGTTTCCCAGTGATGGGTTGCAGCTGGAAGGGCATTCGCTATGTAAAACATGTGCTGGATAAGTTGGTGGTTCATTCCGCTGGCGACCCCAGATTAAATAATAATAATAAAGGGACCAAGCCAAAAAGAAAATAAATGAATAAAATAATAGTAATAATAATAGTAATAATAATGATGATGATGATGATGATTATGATGATGATACAATTATAACAATGATGGTGATGATGATAATAAAAAAATAAACAAAATAATAATAATAACAATAATGACGACGATGATGATGATAATAATAGAACCTGAATTATATTTATTAATGTAAATTGTATTCAATAATACAAGTGTAGTGGTTTTATATGATAATAAAAACTAAAATAACATATATGTATATATAAAATATTTGACGATTTTTCTTCTTCTAACTGTTCTTATTATTACAGAAGAACAATAAGAGTAAGAAAGAGGAGATGTAAAAGAACTAAAGTACATCTATTCAAGGAAATATCAAGAGGACGGTCAATATTGTGAATTGATGTGACTTGCTTTCTCAAGACTGAGCTCATCATTGCTGACTCAGCTGTACTTTGGCTTCACAAATGAACGTGACAAACCCATAAGTGACCCGTGCAGTAATAAGAAGAGGAATTCTACAGTCATAGCTGAAAGGTCTTTCCGATAACCTGAAGTCAAGAGCAATTATGATGTTCCAAAGCAGACTTCTGTGGAGAGATCTGTTATAATGAGATCTCAGACCATTCAATAAGCATTGTGACTTCTTCAAAAAGGCCTCCTGTTTACACTCATTCACAATCATAATGAAATGACTATGCTGACCGACGTCTTCCAAGACCTTGCTGTTCTGTAGCTGTATATGAAACATGATAAATAATGAACTTTATAGCGTATGTTTGATTTTTGCAAGAATATAACTGCTACTATTTACAATTCATTGTGTTTCATTTACAGCTATTTGTAATTCCATAAGGCTAACCATCCATTTGCAATACTCAGATGATTCATTGTAATCACTGAAGGCCAGTCGCTTTACATCTGCTGATGCTGTTCGTCAATGATTGGCTGAAGGGAAGCGATTAGTGAGATTAATCACCCATATGGTGTTTCATACTATGTTGAGGCGACATTCTGTTTACCGTTCCTCATTGATCACCTCTACAAATGGGCCGCTTGAGTGTTATGAAAGCCTGCAAGTGTGCGTCCATGAAGAACTAAGCCAATAGCTCATCAATGAGGAATCAGGGCTTGTGCAGGGATTTGACAAGCAGATGGAAAGTTAAGTCCATTAAACAAAACAAGCAAACAGTTTGCGCTCAACCCGCCAGTGTGAAATGGGAATTAGGCAGAATTTCATAAAAAGAAAACAAATCAAAATTCAGACATGCATAGCACACCTGAATAATTCGGCACATGCATCAGATGTGGGAAATATTATATGTATTAATTACAATATTAATGACATAATATGACCATTGTTAATACAGTACAAAAAAAAAGTGTACTGGTAATGTTTTGCCACAACATTATTAATTTACACATTATTAATGAACATTTTTAAACCTAAAATAAATAGTAATGCTTTTAATTATCAAATTATTTATTATTAATTTTATTATTTATGCATTTATTTATTCATTTATTTATCTGTCCGGCCATCCAAATCTACCTATTTATTTATTTATTTATTTTAAGAAGACTGGAAATTAAATAAATGATAAATATTAGCCTATGAAAACGAATGCATACATAATCTATCTGAAGATTAAGTGAATTACGGACATGAAGTATGGACATAAATACTAACACTAAAACAAATATTAAACTTCAAAGAACATTCATAAAAAAATTACAAAAATACAAAATGATTACACTTAAAAAATAAAATGGAAATCTACAAATAACAGTGAATTCAAAATAGTAATAAAAACTAATATAATATTTTCATTAAATAATGTTACAAAAACAATGTTTTGGTCATGAAAATCTAAGCAGTGACAAAGTTGGGAATATCGCTTCTCACCTCAGCAAAAAAATTAAATAATTTACAATTATGGTTGGTTTTAGAGGAAGGGAACAGGTATGGATTAATGATGTTCCAGGATTAACATAGATGTTAATCCAGGATCATATCGTACTTGGCGAATGTCCTTTTAAAGAATGAACCAGAAGTTGCTGCAAACTTTTATTAATAGTATGAGGATGTACAGTTGAAATCAGAAATATTAGCCCCCTTTTATTTTTTTCCCAATTTCTGTTTAATGGAGAGAAGATTTTAACACATTTCTAAACATAATAGTTTTAATATGGCAATCCCCGGATTAATAAATGGACTATGCCGAAAAGAAAATGAATGAATGAATGATAGTTTTAATAACTAATTTCCAATAACTGTAAATAATATTTTACTAGATATTTTTCAAGACACTTCTATACAGCTTAAAGTGACATTTAAAGGCTTAACTAGGTTAAATAGGTTAACTAGGCAGGTTAGGGTATTTAGGCAAGTTATTGTATAATGATGGTTTGTTCTGTAGACTATCGAAAAAAAAAAAAAAAGCTTAAATGGGCTAATAATTTGACCTTAAAATGGCTTTAAAAAAAATTTAAACTGCTTTTACTTTAGCCAAAATAAAACAAATAAGACTTTCTCCAGAAGAAAAAATATCAGACATACTGTGAAAATTTCCTTGCTCTGTTAAACATCATTTGGGAAGTATTTAAAAAAGAAAAAAATTTCAAAGGGGGTTTAATAATTCTGATTTCAACTGTATTTCCAACCAAAACAAAATACTGAGTAAGGGGCAGGGTTTATTTTTTGGGCTCCTCCTCTCATCTTTTACTCAAAACTAGGACTGGACAGAATCTGCAGACTAAAAACGTAATATATAAAATAAAAAAATAATACCTAATACTTTTTAAATATTACTGAAATTGAATTTAAAACTAAATAGATATAAATTTACAAGAAAATAAATAGACTCGATGGGCAAAAAATCTACGAAAATCTGTGAAGTTTCGGTGCGTGCAGATTCCGTCTGGGCCTACTCATAACATTCTAAAGGTTGGAGAGTCATGTCTAAACATATTTCAAGTTGTCAAACTGACATCATCAGAGAAGAACTGCTTTTACAGAGAGGCTGGATTTTGATTAAAGATTACCAAAACCAAAGTTTTTTTTTTCAGTGGATTAATTTGAAGGGATGACGACGCGGTGGCGCAGTAGGTAGTGCTGTCGCCTCACAGCAAGAAAGTCGCTTCGGTATAGGTCAATTGAATAAGCTAAATTGGCCGTAGTGTATGTGTGTGAATGAGTGTGTATGGGTGTTTCCCAGGGATGGGTTGCAGCCGGAAGGGCATCAGCTGCGTAAAACATGTGCTGGATAAGTTGGCGGTTCATTCCGCTGTGGCGACCCCAGATTAATAAAGGGACTAAGCCGAAAAGAAAATGAATGAATAAACTTGTAGGGATGTATTACTTATTTTAAAATGAACAATGTGCACTAGTAAAATAAACACTGTAAATTTTAATTTCATGCTGACTTTAACACTCAAAGTGGAAGTGTCAAATTTTTGTAATGGTAGTGTCATCAAATTAAACAGCATAGCATAATAATTCTAAGACAGTTTTTCCTGAACCCTTTTTTTAAGGTGTACGATTCACCTGTTTCAGAAATACATCTAAGAACACATCTTTTTCAAACAATGCATACAGTAAAGCTTTTGATCACTACTGACTGTTTAACAGTGGATGGATATGTTTGGCTCTCAGATTAATATCTCAGACATTTCATGTTTAACTACTGTATATTTGGCTTTAATGTTACTGTCATTGAGACATGGCATAAAATCTTGATCGCTATAGCCACATACAAATAATTACGGCCTGTCATTAATCTCTAGTTTTTGGACACACATTTGCTGCTGCACAGACAACAAAAGGGGAAGCAGCGATTGGCAAAGAAAGTGTTGAGATAGTGGCAAACAGCCTGGCGTTCTGTCTCTGGCTTTGTATGATGTGTGATTAAATCCCTCTTTGTCTCTTCATTGCCTCTCAGTCACTCACTCTTACGCATGGCCTCGTTCCATAGCAACACAAAATTGAATTAGATCTGGTGGACCCAATCTGAAAATGATTAAAGCCGGAAATAACGTTTTATTTGAATGCACCTGGCACAACACATACAGTAATCTCTCTCTTGAATCACACAGTGAAGAACTAACATTTCCCCTTCACAGAATTTCAATGTGTGTGCTTGTATTAACAGGTTCATCTATTGTTTACAGCCTTTATAGTTCTACATCTTTTTAAAGAGCATCTGAACAATAAAAAAAAAGCTTCTCATAAAACTATGATTATTGTAACTGTTTATATGGCATCTCCAAACCTTGAACCAATTAACATCATCTTCAGTTCACACACTGCCTCTAAATTTATTTTTCAAGAGTTCACACTTAGCTGATGATTGATTATAAGCAATTTTGGCATGCTGTCCCGGGAGAGAGCCCTGAGCTCAAAAGGTCCTTGAGCCCCGGGCTCCTTCCCGTTGCAGGGCGAGAGGGGAGCGCTGAGCTCAGGTAGATCTCGAGAACTCCCCTGCCGTGGTAATTGAATATCAGATAGTGCTTCTCTTGAGATGGTACTGAGTATTAAACAGGTCTAAAATTAGTTTTTTAGACAATGATTTGGTTGCATGTTTTTGATCTGTGGGAGGAAACCGGAGAACCCGGGGGAAACCCACGTGAGCACGGGGAGAACTGGCAAAACTCCTCACAGAAATGCCTGCAAGTTCGGTAAAGCCTGAACCGTGGACATTCTTGCTGTGAGGCCACAATGCTAAGCACTGGGCCACCGTGTCACCCATCTAGGAAGGAGGAGGAGTAGGGGTGGAAGGAGGGGGGGGGGTTCTTCAAAACGAAGATGACTGTGGTAAGAAACCCTGGCTCTTTATAGTGAGTCAGGGATTGTCTGATTGGATAATCATGAGTGGTTAACGAGTAACCAGCCGTGTTCAATCATAATCACGTGCTCCTCTCGAAATTAGTTTATGACTAAACTCCACTTCAAGAGTTCACACTTAGCTGATGATTGATTATAAGCAATTTTGGCATGCTGTCCCGGGAGAGAGCCCTGAGCTCAAAAGGTCCTTGAGCCCCGGGCTCCTTCCCGTTGCAGGGCGAGAGGGGAGCGCTGAGCTCAGGTAGATCTCGAGAACTCCCCAAAATGCTTTTACTCGGGACAGCAGCCGCGTATTTGAAGAACCCCCCAAAAAGCAGAAAGGAAGAGCAATATCCGGCTGCTGGTATAGGATAACCGGCTGCAGGGTATAAAGTGCTACGTAGTAGTACTGGGAGGTGTAGGTTTGGATATGGTGCGGTAGAGCGTCTCTGTTTAGCAGAGATGCGGTGGTAGTCGATGAGAGCGCTTCGCTGCTTGGTAATGCGTCTGGTGTAGCAGAGGAGCTTTGGTAGCTGATAGGAGGGAATTACGCCTCCGCCAGTACGTTCAAGCTGTTTAGCTGTACTGTGGAATGCAATGAATGAGCTTGGTTAAGCGTTATGGCTTTAACCGAAGTGTGTAGTGGATGAAGCTCGGCTGAGCGTCTCTGCTGTTGCAGAGGTGCGATGGATGATGGAAATGAAGCTATGTATGGCTCGGCTGAGCGTCTCTACTATTGTAGAGGTGCGGAAGAAGTCAGTAATAATTGGTAAATTCGTCTCTGTGGAGACGTTTAGACTGCTTGGCAGTTCGGGGGATGATGTCAATGGTGAATGACTGGTTGGAAGTATGTGTGGCTCGATTGAGCGTCACTGCTAAGGCAGTGGTGCGGAGGGAGTGATGCTCGGCTGAGCGTCTCTACTGTTGTAGAGGTGCGAAAGAAGTCAGTAGTAAATGGTGATTCGTCTCTGTATGGATGATTGAACTGTTTGACAGTTCGGGGAATGAATATGAATGGAGGGTGACTAATTGAAAGTATGTGTGGCTCGGCTGAGCGTCACTGCAAATGCAGTGGTGCGAGGGGAATGATGCTCGGCTGAGCGTCACTGCTGAGGCAGTGGTGCGAAGGGAATGATGCTCGGCTGAGCGTCTCTACTGATGTAGAGGTGCGTAGGAAATCAGTAGTAAATGTAGATTAGCCTCTGTTGAGGCGGTTAGACTGCATGGCAGTTCGGGAAATGATATCAATAGTGAATGATTAATTGGAGAATGTGTGGCTCGGTTGAGCGTCACTGCTAAAGCAGTGGTGCGAGGGGAATGATGCTCGGCTGAGCGACACTGCTAAGGCAGTGGTGCAAAAGGAATGATGCTCGGCTGAGCGTCTCTACTGATGTAGAGGTGCGTAGGAATGTGTGGCTCGGTTGAGCGTCACTGCTAAGGCAGTGGTGCGAAGGGAATGATGCTCGGCTGAGCGTCTCTACTGATGTAGAGGTGCGTAGGAATGTGTGGCTCGGTTGAGCGTCACTGCTAAGGCAGTGGTGCGGAGGGAATGATGCTCGGCTGAGCGTCTCTACGATGTAGAGGTGCGTAGGAATGTGTGGCTCGGTAGAGCGTCACTGCTAAGGCAGTGGTGCGAGGGGAATGATGCTCGGCTGAGCGTCTCTACGATGTAGAGGTGCGTAGGAATGTGTGGCTCGGTAGAGCGTCACTGCTAAGGCAGTGGTGCGAGGGGAATGATGCTCGGCTGAGCGTCACTGCTAAGGCAGTGGTGCGAAGGGAATGATGCTCGGCTGAGCGTCTCTACTGATGTAGAGGTGCGTAGGAAATCAGTGGTAAATGTAGATTCGCCTCTGTGTAGGCGGTTAGACTGCATGGCAGTTCAGGAATTAATATCAATGGTGAAATGATTAAATGAAGTGTGTGTATCTCGGCTGAGCGTCACTGCTGGGGCAGTGGTGCGAAGGGAATGGTGCTCGGCTGAGCGTCTCTACTGATGTAGAGGTGCATAGGAAGTCAATGATGAATATGGATTTCTTCTCTGTGGGGACGATTTAAACCGCTTGGCGGTTCAGGGAATAATGTCGATGGTGAGTGACTATGTGTGGCTCGGCTGAGCGTCACTGCTAAGGCAGTGTTGCGTAGGGAATGATGCTCGGCTGAGCGTCTCTACTGGTGTAGAGGTGCATAGGAAGTCAGTAATGAAAGGAGATTCGCCTCAGTGGAGGTGATTAAACAGCTTGGCAGTTCAGGGAATATTATCAATGGTGAGTGGCTATGTGTGGCTCGGCTGAGCGTCACTGCTAAGGCAGTGGTGCGAAGGGAATGATGCTCGGCTGAGCGTCTCTACTGATGTAGAGGTGCATGGGAAGTCAGTAATGAATGTAGATTCGCCTCTGGAAGACGATTAGACCGCTTGGCAGTTCAGGGAATAATATTGATGGTGAGTGACTGTGTGTGGCTCGGCTGAGCGTCACTGCTAGGGCAGTGGTGCGAAGGAAATGATGCTCGGCTGAGCGTCTCTACTGATGTAGAGGTGCATATGAAGTCAGTAGTGAATGTTGAATCGCCTCTGTGACGACGATTTAGACTGCTTGGCAGTTCAGGAAATGATGTCAATGGTGAGTGACTATGTGTGGCTCGGCTGAGCGTCACTGCTAATGCAGTGGTGCGAAGGGAATGATGCTCGGCTGAGCGTCTCTATTGATGTAGAGGTGTGTAGGAAGTCAGATAATTGTATATTCGCCTCTGTGGAGGCGATTAGACTGCTTGGCAGTTCAGGGAACAATATCGATGATGATTGACTATGTGTGGCTCGGCTGAGCGTCGCTGCTAAGGCAGTGGTGCGAAGGGAATGATGCTCGGTTGAGCGTCTCTACTGATGTAGAGGTGTAAAGGAAGTCAGTAGTAGATATAGATTCGCCTTTGTGAAGACGATTAGACTGCTTGGCAGTTCGGGGAATAATATCAATGATGAGTGACTATGTGTGGCTCGGTTGAGCGTCACTGCTAAGGCAGTGGTGCGAAGGGAATGATGCTCGGCTGAGCGTCTCTACTGCTGTAGAGGTGTATAGGAAGTCAGTAGTAAATGTAGATTCGCCTTTGTGAAGACGATTAGACTGCTTGGCAGTTCGGGGAATAATATCAATGATGAGAGACTATGTGTGGCTCGGCTGAACGTCACTGCTAAGGCAGTGGTGCGAAGGGAATGATGCTCGGCAGAGCGTTTCTACGATGTAGAGGTGCAAAGAGAAGTCCGTAGTGGATGGATAGATTCGCCTCTGTGGAGACGATTAGACTGCTTGGCAGTTCAGGGGATGGTTTCAAATTGTGTAATGACTATTGGAGTATGAGTGAGCTTGGCTGGCGTCACTGTTTACTAGGTGTTGGTTAAGCGTTCTCCTGTTACAGAGATGTGGTGGAGGTCAATAAGCTGAGCGTCTCTGCTTGCTGCAGAGTTGGGTTGAGAGTCTGTGGTAATATGTAAATGGACTAAGCTCCCGCTAGCCTTTACGGCCGAATATTGCGGGGGTTGGATTGAACGAGTGTGTGTGTGCGTAGCATAAATATGGAAAGGTGAAGAAATAGAAAGAAAAGGGGGTGAAAACTCTTAAGGAAAGGCAGAATTTCAAAAATTAAAATATATGGATACATGTTGTTTGTATTATCAGTGCTGATGACTACTCAGTGTCAGCTGGGCTTCTCTGAGGTGGTGGTGGCTGAGGCGGATGTATGAATTGAAAGCGTTGGAGGTCCAACGACCTAAGGTTTGGATCTGTTGTTGGGATAAACCATTATGTGCTGCTGTAGTGGCTGCTCCTATTCTGAATGAGTGTGTAGAGAATGATTCTGGGGGAAAACCTGAAATGCGGAGAACTTCTTTAAGGTGGTTTTGAAACCAGAAACGAGTTACTGGACGGTTAGCGTCGTCAGTAAAAAGTGAGGCGAGGGGGTTTTTCTCTTGGGATCCTCTGTATTGCAAAGGCTTGGAGGGTTTGGAATGGATGTGTGGGTGAGGGGATATCAAATATGAGAATGGAATGGCCTTTGCGTAGCTGATCTGTTTTACTTTGCTTAATAAAGAAAGCTAGGGTTTCTTTATCCAGCAAGGTTAGGTCAGATATGGTGGGGTGGATTGTGGGTTTGAAGTGAGATGTAATGGTGAATTCAGAGCTTCTCAAAAAACCAAAAAATGCTAAAGTGAACATGGCATCGAGTGTGCGGGCTGTGTGGATAGACATGTATCCTTTGCGTAGGGTGTGAATGCATTTGTTGAGAATGTGGAGTGTAATGGGTTTCCTGGTGTCTGGGGGGAAAGGGTGGTTCTTTTGAATACTTCTAATGATGAGGGATGTTTGTGAATTAGTGATGGCGTCTGAAGGGGACCCATGTATCAGTTTGTGAAAAAATTGGATGCCGCTCAGGTAGCTTCTAATTGAGCTGGCTTGTATGTTTTTTGAGGTATGTAGATGTGTAATGAAAGAGGTGATGGAGAGGAGGGAGAAATCTGGGAAAGATATATCAAACAGAAAATGAAAATGTTTGAAGGTGTTCCATGCTGTGAGGTATGATTGTAAGGTCATCGGAGCCACTGCTTGGATGATGAGAGCCATGGAGGTTTCCCGGAGGTGGTATAGAGGGTGGTTTATGGCAATATCATCTCTGAAAAGTGAGGAACAGGTGTTGGTTGGGGGTCCGCCTCTGGCACCAATAGCCGAAATTTCTGGAAAGCAAAGCGAGACAGAGAGTCAGCAATTTGATTTTTTGCAGCCTGGTACGTGTTCAGCAGAAATTAGAAATTGTTTAGTGGCCGCAATCCAGACGAGGCGTCTTAACAATGGCATTAAAGCCTGCGAGTGTGAGCGCCCTTTGTTAATGCATTGTACTGTAGCCTCGTTATCACAGTGGATAAGAATACTGGATGCGGACCACTCTTCGCCCCACAGAATGGCTGCTGCTACGACGGGATATAATTCGAAAAGTGCCGAGGATTGTTCGTTTGGTGGAATTTTTTACATTTGGGGGGGCCATGGTGCCGCAAACCAACGACCCTGGTAGTATCCCCCGAAACCGACTGAAGGGGCGGCGTCGGTGAATAATTTAATATCTACCGGCGATGCTATGAGATCGCTGTAGAAAAAGGAACAGCCGTTCCATTGCTTAAGGAACGAAATCCATAAGCTGATTTCTTCGTGACTGGGATTAGAGAGAGAGATTATATCTTCTAACCCGGAGGCTGTGGTGGTGAGTTGGAGCAGGTGCGAAATGAACGGACGGCCCTGGGGAATAATGCGCATGGCGAAGTTTAAATGGCCGGGAATAGAAAGTAATTCGCGTTTTGTACATGAATTATTTTCTAGAAAAATTTGACAAAGGTAAGTAATGCGGTTGATTTTCTCTTTAGGAAGAGATGCTTGGAAATTCTTTGAGTCTAGATTGATGCCTAGAAATTCGATGGAAGTGCTGGGACCGGAGGTTTTCTCCTCTGCTAGAGGGATTCCTAAGTCAGCGAAAACTTTTTGGGTGATCGCTAAATGTTTGTTCGGAGGTGACGACGGAGGAGAGACTATGAGGAAGTCATCTAGTAGATGTATAAGGTAAGGAATCCCGTAATGGTTTGATAGTATCCAACATATTGCTTCTGAGAGCATGTCGAAGATTTTGGGGCTACTTTTGCAGCCGAAAGTTAAACAGACTGCGAAGTAGAATTTGGAGCGCCAGCGAATGTCAAAAAGGTGCCAGAAATCTGGGTGGATTGGCATGACTTTAAAAACGGGTGTAATGTCGACTTTAGCTAGCCAGCCGTTGCGGCCGGCGGTTTTGATAAGGGAAATAGCTTGGTCTATATCATGGTAGTTGAGCGAATATTCGTCTATTGGAATAGTGCTATTTATGCTGGGAAAAAGGAATTATGAGGCGCGGACAGGTCGATTATGAGGCGTTCCACCTGGGTGGAATCCGTGGGTTAGACCTGAAATGAGAAAATCAGAGAAGTTAGAATCAGGGAGATTATTTAGCTCAGGTAATTGGTTGGATGAGGATCCACTTTAAGCTGTTTGTCAAAATGTCTGGAATGACAGAAACAAGAGAAAATGAGACATGACATTTACAACATGGTACATGTATGGCAGAACATAATAAATAGTTTAAGCTGATATCCATGCGAGGTGTCTTAATAAGGGCATGGGCAACTGTAAATGGCAGTGCGTTTGTTAATGTGTAGTATGAAAGCTTCCTTGACGCAATGTACAAGGATATTAGAGGTGGGCATTCGTCCCCCCCATAGGATGACAGATATATGGAGAGCTGAGGATGTGGGGCGTGGCTTGTCTGGTGGTCGTGGAAATACCTCTTGAAGACTGAGTAGGTGTAGTGATAGTGGATGGAGTTTAAACCCCTTACTGATAAGAATTTTATGTAAATGTATCTAACGCTTAGTCAATGGATAAAATATTAGAATATAAGAAATATTTTCTTCCCATCCATATCAAAGCGGGAAGTTTATTACTTTGCCGTTTACATATCTAACTGACTTGCTTATATGAACTTGCATATGGCCCTTGTGTGTGGACATATGAGTCACAGTGGCATGTTACAATTAGACCTCTGTGCTTAATGCGTTTAATATTTTCACTAGCTGGGTAATACTCTTTCAGAAGAAAAATGGCTGTCGGATGGGGAAGAGTATTAATTTATATTTATTTGTTGATTATTAATTAAATTTATTTATTGTTTATAAATATCAACTGCTAACTTCAAACCCTAAACTTAAAAGCGATGTCATCACTTAGTATAAACTATGTGAGCGGAATTTTAATCCATGAATGACTTTAAAACTTAATGTGATTAAAACTCACCGTCGTATCTAGTTTAGTTCATTCACAATTCAGAGTCCATTCTTAATCTCTCAAGAGAGAGGGCGGGACCGTTGTATGGTGATGCTTCACTTTCAGCTATTGGCTCAAAAGAAATGTCAATCAAACTGCGGCGGCCATTTTGAATGTTTGTTATGACTGGAGGCGCTACTGGACGCACTTCGCGAGTAGTATGGATGATAACGATGCATTTAGTGGATGTTTATCGACGTAAGAATAAGCTGTGGACTAAAGTTTGCCGATTGCGATGCCTGGACTTTTGCAGTCGAATTACTTCATGTTTTTAGGATGATATGGATCTGTGGACAGGCAGGATGTTTTAAGGTGAGTTCTTTGTATAACCTATTAGCGCTGGTCTTGTCTTATGAATCTACTGGCTTGCATGGTTTGGGATCTGTGAAGCTGTGCATCGATGGAATTGCTCTTCAGTGTTTGGACTCTCAGTAGTGATTATAAACCCACACTGACCTGAGCTAACTGAATTGAACAGTCTCTGAAAATTGAACTGACTCTGATTCGATTCACTATATTCTTTCACGAGAAGCTGTTTTGGCACAATTTACGTTGTATAGGTGCTATAAAAATAAGATGAATTGAATTGAAAATGTTTAGTCTGTGTTTGCGAGTGGTTGTTTTAAGGCTAGGCTTCCCTTTGGAGCGTGCGATGTACGTTACCACTGATGTACCGCTGGCAGAGAGCGGTGAGGGTTTAGTTTCCTTGCAATGGCTTTGATCGCTGTTTGAATGTTTGTAGGCTGTGATGTTGTTGTTGTTGAAGATGCAGTAGCAAGTAGCGCCGAGCAGTGTGTTCTTCAAAACGAAGATGACTGTGGTAAGAAACCCTGGCTCTTTATAGTGAGTCAGGGATTGTCTGATTGGATAATCATGAGTGGTTAACGAGTAACCAGCCGTGTTCAATCATAATCACGTGCTCCTCTCGAAATTAGTTTATGACTAAACTCCACTTAAAAAAGAAAAAAAGGACCGTGTCACTCCACACCTGAAAGCCCTTCATTGGAGTCCTGTTCAATTTAGAACACATTTTGAAGTGCCCCTATCATGGATTTAAAAAAAATGCTCAGAAATCTAAAAGTGCACCATGTATAAAGTTCTTGAATCTCAAAAAGAAAGAGTTGACAGAGTTGTTAATATGAATTGTCATCCATGTGGATCTTTAGCTATTTCAGCATGATGTCTGAACAAAACACTGCCCACCCACTTGTTGCAAGGACATATGTACTACGTTTTTGGGAACTGACAAATATGTACCCTGGACTATGTTTTCCTGATATAAGAAGGGCTATTGACTAGTCATTGACTATTGACTATTTTTAAATCTCATTTAAAATCCCTATTAGTTTTAAATGCCTATTATATAACCTATTTATGTTCTGTTGATCTGGTTGCAGTTTTGTGGCTGCTTTAAAATGTGCTATATAAATAAAGTAAACTTTAAACTTTTCAAAAATCCTCTTACAAGATGCTAGTAAAGCTTTCAGAGGCTATCATGTGTGAAAATGATAAAAAGTGTTTAATCGAAAGTTTGTTAAAGGCAACACTTTAGGCTCTACTTTAAGGATCTGGGTGCAAAGTCTAAAGCGCATGGCGCATGGCGCAAATGCATTAAGGGCATGTCCGAATCCACTTTTGCTATTTTAGGGATGGAAAAATATGGTTTGCGCCATGGTGCATAGTCTAACAGTGTTGTGCTTATTCTCTTAATGAGTTTTGGGTGTGTTTTTTTTGAGCATAAAGTGCACTAAACCAATTAGAATCTCGTCTCCCATTTCCTCAGTTGTGTCGTGCCGTGGCGCGTTTGCTATTTACATGGCAGACTTTGTAAGTGGAAAAACTGAATGCTTCACTAGCGAGAAAACAGTTAAACAGGCCACCTGCAGCGAAAATAAAAATTCCATTCAGCCTCTTTACTTTCTCTTTACTTTATTTCACTCTTTACTGTAACGGGGGATAGTGACGCTGACAACATGGGTGAGGATTCAAATGCAGGGTTTTATTAGAGAGGTCAGGCAAGCAATGATCAACACAGGAACAAACAGATGTATAAGAGCAATCCAGAATCGTAGTCAAAGTAACAGGCAGATGGTCACAAGGCAGGCAGCAGGCATGAATTAACAAACAAACAAGGCAAAGCAAAGATCGGTACACGGCAAGACTATGTCACTAAACAGATAACAAGACTCAGCGACTAGAGTGAGTGTTTGTGCTGCTTAAATAGTGTGTGTAATCAGTCCTTGACAATCCTAGACTGTGCAATCAGTCAGGATCAGGAACATGTGTGTGTGAGCAGAGTGCATGTATGAAGTTGCAGTCCATGAAATGGCGGATTTGTGGTCCGTTAGTGATTGTGAATGTTTTCCAGCGATCTATGGAGTTTAGATCGCTGGTGATGGTGACAGAGCCCCCCCTCTAAGGAGCGAATTCCAGACGCTCCAAATACAGTTCAGGCGGCAGGTGGAGCGGAGGCGGAACAGGGGGAGGGATGGAGGGCCAGAACCATGCAACGGAGGTGTACCTGGAGCATGGAGCTGAGGAAGACCTGGAGTGTGGAGCTGCGGAGGGCCTGAAGCGTGGAGCTGCGGAAGGCCTGGAGCGTGGAGCTGCGGAGGGCCTAGAGCGTGGAGCTGCGGAGGGCCTGGAGCGTGGAGCTGTGGAGGGCCTGGAGCGTGGAGGGCCTGGAGCGTGGAGCTGCGGAAAGCCTGGAGCGTGGAGCTGCGGAGGGCCTGGAGCATGGAGCTGCGGAGGGCCTGGAGCGTGGAGCTGTGGAGGGCCTGGAGCGTGGAGCTGCGAAGGACCTGGAGCATGGAGTTGTAAAGGTATGTCTGGGGGATTCCAGACGCTCCAAATACAGTTCAGGCGGCAGGTGGAGCGGAGGCGGAACAGGAGGAGGGATGGAGGGCAAGAACCATGCAACGGAGGTGTACCTGGAGCATGGAGCTGAGAAAGACCTGGATTATGGAGCTGTGGAGGGCCTGAAGCGTGGAGCTGCGGAAGGCCTGGAGCGTGGAGCTGTGGAGGGAATGGAGCGTGGAGCTGTGGAGGGCCTGGAGTGTAGAGCTGTGGAGGGCCTGGAGCGTGGAGCTGTGGAGGGCCTGGAGTGTGGAGCTGCGGAGAGCCTGGAGAGTGGAGCTGCGGAGGGCCTGGAGCGTGGAGCTGCGAAGGACCTGGAGCATAGAGTTGTAGAGGTATGTCTGGAGGCTTTGATTCAGCAGGCATTGACGGGTCATACACCCACAGTGGGTCAGGAGGCTTTGGTTCATGAGGCACTGGCATGTCATGTAACCACAGTGGGTCAGGAGGCTTTGGTTCAAGAGGCACTGGCAGTTCATTCAACCTCAGTGGGTCAGGAGGCTTTGGTTCAAGAGGCACTGGCAGTTCATTCAACCTCAGTGGGTCAGGAGGCTTTGGTTCAGGAGGCACTGTCAGTTCATTCAACCCCAGTGGGCCAGGAGGCTTAGGTTCAGGATGCACTAGCAGTTCATTCAACCCAAGTGGGTCAGGAGGCTTTGGTTCGAGAGGCACTGGCAGTCCATATAACCCCAGTGGGTCAGGAGGCTTTGGTTCAAGGGAAGTCACACGGCTCTGCCGGCCATTTGTGGGACTCAGGTGGCAGCTCTGGCCTTTTGTGGGACTCTGGAGGTGGCTCTGGCCTTTTGGGGAACTCGGGAGGATCTGGCGCCCCTTGCCATATGGGTAATTCAAGAAGATCTGGCACCCCTGGCTATTCGGGTAATTCGAGAGGATCTGGCGCCCGCCATTTGAGGGATTTAGAGGTGTCTAGTTCCCCTGGCCATTCGTGAAATTCAAGAGGATCTGGCACCTCTGGCCATTCGGGGAATTCAAGAGGATCTGGCACCACTGGCGCCAATGCAATGGCGCCCGCCATTCAGGGGGTTCAAGAGAATCTGGCGCCCGCCATTCAGGGAATTCAAGAGGATCTGACGCCCGCCATTCAGAGGATTCAAGAGGATCTGGCACCCCTTGCCATTCAGGGGATTTGAGAGGATCTGGCGCCCACCATTCGGGGAATTCAGGAGGATATGGCGCCCTCTTCTGGGACTCAGGAAGGGTATCTGGCAACTCTGGAGGATCTGGCAGTGACTGAGGATATGGCAGCTCTGGAAGTGATGGAGGATCTGGCAGCTCTGGAGGATCTAGCAGCTCTGGAGGTGGCATCTCTGGCAGTAACAGCTCTGGTGGTTCAGGTGATGGCATTTCAAGAACAGGAACAACGACAGGAACTATGGCAGGAACAGATTTGGAACAGGAAGCCATCTTGTGAGCTAGTGGCAGACTGGCACTTACCATTGTGTGAGCTGGAGGGCTGGAGGCAGCCATGTTGTCAACTAGAGGACTGGAGGTGGCCATCTTGTAAGCTGGAGGACTGATAAACTGGAGACTGCTTTTCAAGAGTTAACACTTAGCTGATGATTGATTATAGGGCTGGGCGATTTTTTCGATAAATTCGAATTTACGTTTTAAGAAGATTTATTTTTTTATAAAATCGAGGTATCGCGATTTTTTAAATAAAAATATTAAAGCAGCTTTTCCACTATCGTGCCAAACCGTTCTAAACTGTTAGACAACCGTTACTAGCCCATTGTCGCGAGGTGCGCGCGCAGTCAGTGGAGGCGCACGATGTGGCGCCAGGCAAAAGTATAAATCCAGCTTTACACTCAGGGCCGGCGCGTCCATAGAGGCGACCTAGGCAGAATAGTGAGCGAGAACCCCCCGGTCCTCACTTTCATCCGCTACACCCACCCCTTCCCGGTCCTCACTTTCATCCGTAAACCGGTAAGTTTCTATTTCACTTTCGGGTTGAGGGCGGCGTGATTGCCGTTCGCCTGGAGCACCAGTTCAGCTTGCTCCGGCCCTGATTACACTATGTACATTACACAAAATAATAAAATAGGCTAAACGTTTTATTCCTGGCTAGAGATTAATTAATTTGATTGACATATAGGCAATGAGACCTTTTTTTCGCCTGACTGAGCGTGAGTTTATTGCATGCTGCGCTGTATTCGGTAGCACAGATCACTCTGATCTGGGTGAGAACTTTACCAGCGGCTACATGCACTGCTGAAAGCCTTTTTTTCCTGCTGCACATCGAATCAACAAAAACATATATCCATGCAACACGAACTTGCAGACTCTTTGAACAACGAGGAAATAATTGCACCTAATTGGTTTTGTATTTTATACCTGTGTACCACCCGAAGGATGGTTACAGCGTGTTGTGAATGTCGGCTGTCACCGCAGAAAGTCAAATCTTTAATTTGGACTTTTGCTTGAAAGCTTTACGGAGTGGCACAGTAGCTGTCCAAGGTACTGTAGCTATGAATTAAATCATAACCCATATATGCATCAATAAACAAGTAAAATGAATAAATAAATAAAATAAATATGGATTCTTAAATGTCGGTATTGTTTTTACTCCAAAAAATATCAATACGTTTTGACAAATGTTTTATAAAAATAAATTGAGCAATTTTCAACATTTCAGCTATAGGCTGTTATACGATTCAGTTAAATATAAGATAGACATTTAAATATGGATAGACATGTAAAAGGTTTCTGTGGGGTTTTTTGTTGTTCACGGTGATCTTTAATATATACTGGGTGGTGTAGCTATGCACAAATATTTTCTAAAACGTCAAGCAGGAATTTGTCTATAGGAATGTAATAGGCTACACCTTGTTGACCAATTTATGTATGTATGGCCATTAAAAATACATGTTCCTTAACCAGATGGTTTTTCAAGTTACTTATAAAGAGATTGTTTTTTCAGTCATGTTGTTGTAATGTTTTAAGTTGACTATAGTTACACAGTAAAAAATAAATAAATAAATAAAAATAGAAATTGAAATCGTGAATCGGTCAAACTTTATGAAAAAATCCAGATTTTTTTTGTTGTTGCCATATCGACCAGCCCTAATTGATTATAAAGCGTGTTTGGCATGCTGTCCCGGGAGAGAGCCCTGAGCTCATAAGATCCTCGAGCCCGGGGCTTCCTCCCATTTGCGGGGCGAGAGGGGAGTTTGAGCTCAGGTAGATCTCGAGAACTCCCCTGCTGTAGTAATGAACAGATAGTGACTGCTCTTAAGAGATAACTACTTAATAGGTGCCTGTCTATAGTGCCGATTTGTATTAGTCAATTAACTGTTGCATGTTTTTGGACGGTAGGAGGAAACCCAGGGGAAACCCACGTGAGCACGAGGAGAATGTGTAAACTCCACACAGAAACATTGGCTGGCTTGGTAAGGACTAGAACCAGTGACATTCTTGCTGTGAGGCAACAGTGCTAACCACTGGGCCACCATGCCAGCCATCTAGGAAAGGAGGAGGAGTAGGGGTGGAAGGGGGATTCTTCAAAACGAAGATGTATGTATGGAACTTAGGGTATTTATAGTGGCTTAGGAATCGGCTGGTTGGTGAATCATAAGTTGAATAATGCGGGACCAGCCACAAGCAAACCTAACCATGCGATCCTCTCAAAATTTGTTTATAAATAAACTTCACTTAATTGGTCAATGGCGCGGTCTATAAACTAAAATACTACTAAAATGTTCAGCTATTGAGGATCTTTGAAGAACACATACTCAAAACACTCATGAATGACAACATCCATATATTATTAAGCAAACAAGCTTGGAAACCTCCCATATGAAGAACTCTAACCTGATTTCACCAAGTAGGATATGTTCCTGGATCAATATCTACAGTATGTTGATCCTGGAACAACATTCAGCCAATCATAATTAAGGAATACCTTTACCGTTTATGTTAAGTTTAGGCTTACAGTTAGGTTTATGCACTTCTACATGATTGTTATCCAACTATTATTCCCCTCTGATTTTAGAAATAATTTAGAGTTGTGGTTGGGTTTAGGGGTAGGGAATAGGTATGGATTACATTTTCAAACAAAAATGGTGTTCCAGGATCAAAATCATACTTGGCAAAACCATGATGTGCTATGAAGAATGCCTTCATCTCACAGCAGCTCCTCTAGCGTTTAATTCAGCAGTCATATGAGCTATGAGAAAATGCCCAATGTGACCATACACAAATATCAGAGAAAAATGAGAAACCAGGCGACTCAATTATCTTTCGAAACGATATACAGCCACCCCAGGGACTCCAGTGGAGAGCTCCAGCCTCTTAGCAATTGGTCTATATCAACATGACGCCCCGTTTGTTTCCACTACTGTCTTCCATGAATAAAAATTACAGATTTACACGGACTTCATGCATAATCTTTTATTGGTACTTTTCCCGCTTTATGAATAACCGAAGCTATGCATGTCCCTTTCCTGCAGTGCTTCTCTTTTCAAGCCTCCCTCATGTTTTAAATTGCATGCAGGAGCATCTCATCCCAGAAGGGCATCAGGAATCCATATCATTACTCCACGTATGAGACCACTTTTACATTGTACGGTTTCACAATGGCTCTCTGGTGCACAGACTGCAGGAGAATGTAAATCAAGTGCACAAAGTGTATCTGATTCTTGTCCTCAATGACATTGCTAAAGTGGAGAAGGTTTGCTGAGGCACTGCCTATACATTTATGAGGTCACTAAGGGTGCAAGAATCACTGCCATGGTACAATAAGACAATTTGTAGTCTTCATAGATGCATTTCCTTCACTGTGCAACCTTTATGGATGAGATCTTATCTTGTTTGTGAAATACTGGTAAACAAAAATAAACATCTTCCCACGTTAAGAATGTCTGCACATGATAAAAATATGTTTTATAATAGAGATAATATGTACAATCTGGAATTTGCCTCTACAGTCTGAAAATGCTTTGGTCAGGACTGAACATTAAATTGTTCTGTGTAGTGAATAAATGTACTACAGTTCTGCATGTTTACAAGTCTGTTCACAAACATACTTTGACATAATATTACTGCAAATTCACTTCATAAAATTAGCCAAGTGTTTGAATAGCTCAGGAAGAAATCATGCTATAATGTTCTATACAATGATAATGACCTTATTCTAAAATGTGCTAGTAAGCTCTTTTCTGCAATTGTTTTAGAACTTCCAATTCATTAGCCTTTGGGGAAAAGACTAGGAATAATAAACAACATAAAACTGTCAAACTATTTGCTCTACAAAGAATTGTGTTTATGACAATATATAAAAAATAAAAATAAGAAAATAAGAAGAAATACAAGTTTGCAACATCAAGCAACCCAACAAACTGATAGTTTTATGGCAAAAAAAAATCAATGGACTTGAATGAGACCAGAAGTTTTGACCCATTAAGGTTCTAATGACTGCACTCGTTTGTATGTGAAAGAATAACGTCAATAGACAGGGGCAATTCTAAAGCTTTTGGCTTGGGGTAGCACCAGCCCCTCTAAAAATATGCCCACCCAATAGAGCAGAGATCAGTGTGCAACATCTGCAGTGCAAGAGCAATTCAGGTGCATGCATGAGCGTCGCTAGGTCTATTTTAGGGGGGTTTCAGCCCCCCTATATTTCGACTTAGCCGCCCTAAAAGTTTTGCGATTCGCTCATAAACTGTACAATAAATTATTGCCTCAGTCCCCTTTAAATTTGATAAGAAAACGGCGGCAGAATTCAGTTCCTCCCCGTCTTTTGTTTTTCATTTGATCAGCAAACCACAGCCGTGGACAGCGAGAGAACGGGGTGTGTGTTTATTGATAAATTGTTATAATATCTGCTTATTTGCAGTTCTTTGATATAGATAACCTTGTATCACCTGTATCCCAATGTCACGGAGGAGCCGTCAGGTTTTCTCAGCGTTCACCTCATCAGAACAGCTGTTTCCTCCAGCGAAAAATATAACTCTTAACGAACATTTCGCTATTTTTATTTCAAAATGAACTAAGTTACCAATATTTAACACTTTACAGTTCGTAAGGCATTAACTATACCATACAGTCTTGCACAGAAAGGATTAAACACAGTGACAGAACCACTTGGAGAATGTACCTGTTTTAACTGTCACTGAGTCACTGACTGAGAGAGAAACATTAAGTGTCTAGTATTAAAAAAAATACTTTATATTTATTATTATCATTCAGATCGTGAAATATGTGAATTAGCCTGTAAGTTTAAAAATATATTCATATGTATGTCATTTAATTAGAAAAGTGGCAGTTTATTTATGTAATACATGGAAACAAAAAATGCACTTGAATATAGAAAGTGGTTTTTACTACAGTAAACAGGGAGTTGAGCCTATTTGGCTTATTCTTATTATTTGTAATACTTTACAACCCATATTAAACAAACATTTTAAGTGTATTACTATTAAATTACTACTTATAAATGTAATATTAGGCTTTTTTTTAGCTTATAAGGAACTGAGCCCCCCTAAAATGAAAATCCTAAAATCGCCCCTGGGTGCATGTAAAATCTCACACGTACATGTAGCACTGCGTGAAGTAGAAAACACTTACTCAATGTCTGGTTCCCCTTATATGTATGACAGAAAGCCACTCATGCCATTTGATTCGTCACGTCAATGGAAATTTTAAGATGTAGAAAAGTAAACACCAGATCGTGTTAAGTGAATGAACAAATGTTTTTTGCGTGATATCCTTACATATATTTTTGTGTATAATGTCTAAGAACAGCTTCACATTTAAATGAGTATGTCATTAATCAGAAGAGAATATGGCGATTAAATATAGAAAGAAATTGACTGGTTCTTGGTCCCCCCGTGACCATTAAGACAATCCTAGGATCACCCCTGGATTTAGAGGCGTTAGAAATGCTAGTCTATGATTAGCATTGCATTATAAATTTACTTTATTCTTATTAAAATATGCGGGATATCTTGAAGAACACAGTTAAAACCTAAACTGTTTTTCTTCACATTAAATAAGTTGAAGCATTTGTATCTTTTCTACAGTAAAATCTGTGTTTACTTCTACTTGAAGCATATGTGACGTTTATACACTGTTTCGCCTTCTAGCTTCCAGTATAAATGAAACATATTACATTATTTATGTGCTCAACACTCAATGGTAAAAAAAAAAACTTTAAGGACTATAACATAACATATCGTCACCTTAGAATTATAATTTCTATCTGCGTTCTGAATGATTTTGAGATATTAAGCTTCAAAGTTTTTGCATTCCATATAGCAAACAGTATGTGTGTAACATTTGTTTTCTAAATAAAAAGTCTTAAAATGTAAATAATTTATAAAAAACCCATCCTATAATGTAAATAAGTTGTCATTTAATAAGAATATGTCAATAACTCAATTTTGACAAAAATGTCAGATAGAACCTTATAATTCTAAGGGGACGATATTGTGATGTTGTTTTAAGTCCATATTGCCTATAAAATATTGAGTTTAAATGCGCTGATGTAGATACCTTCCCTTTCTCCATTTTCTCTCCCGGTCTGTCTTTATGGTGTTCTCTGACCAGTATTAATAGTGGTTGACATGGCTTCAGTCTCTCTCCCACAATGCTCTATTTCTGTCACAACTGCTGCTTTCATGCTTAACAAGATTCCTGCAAACTGATCTACTCTACACTCAATGTTCTATCAGGATTCAGAGTGCTGTATCTTTCATAAACTGGCATTTTTATACAATAAACAAGTCACTCTGACCTGCGAATATGTGTTATGGCTTCAGATGATAATATATATTAGAGTTAATTTACTCTTGAAATGGATATTTGGTGCATTAAGAGCTTAAATGTCTTCTGTTATCGCTGATAGCATTTTAATTAGCCGCTATGTTTCAACTCGTTAAGCTCTGCAGATCAATGCCGACTCCTGTTTTGGATCATTTGAGTCTGCATTGCGGTATCTGTAGGGCTGATCAATGCTGCTGGGTTTGTTTTACATCTTTTGTTTTGATTTTAATATACTTGGGCTCATATCCTTTTCTGTGTATCAAACAGCAGTGTAATTGCTTCTGATGGTGTGTTTAAGAAATAACTATTAAAATAAATAAGAATTAGTACTTAAAGCAAAGTTGCATCAAATTGATCAAAGGTGATAACAATAATAAATGTAACAAACTGACCATGTGAAAATTATTTCTGAAGGATCACATAACACTAAAAACAAGTAATGATGCTGAAAATATAGCATTTTCATCATAGGAATAAATGACACCTTACAATATAATAAAACAATAGATGAATATTTTAATTTATAACAATATTTTTTTTGTTTGGTAAAATACACGCTGCCTTGGTTAACATATTTCAGAATATTTGAGCCATAATATATTAAATATCATACAGTATAAGCATACATGCATTCTGCGTGCGTGGGTGTCATGTGAGGGACGCTGGACAATATAGGTGAGGATCAATGTGCAGTTTATTACAAGATTAGTCAGGCAGACAATGGTCGATCACAGGAGCAAATGGGTACATACAGGTAATCCAGCATAGTGATCACAAACAGGTGAATGGTCGGTACAGGCAGCAAGGTATCAGAACGAGAAAACAAGGCAAAGGGTCAAAACACGGCTAGGTTAGACAAGGGAAATGTGTCGTAATGTTCACAAACAGTATAACAAGACTCAGCACAGATGTGTGTGTGTGTGTGTGTGTGCTGTATAAATATTCCTAGTAATCAGTCCTTGACCAGCTCAGCTGTTTGTGTGTGTGTGTGTGTGTGTGTGTGTGTGTGTGTGTGTGTGTGTGTGTGTGTGTGTGTGTGTGTGTGTGTGTGTATGTGTGTGTGTGTGTGTGTGTGTAATCAATGAAACACTGGAACAGGTGTGTATATAAAGTGCATGACGGGACTTGTAGTTTGTTAAGTGACATAATTGTAGTCCAGGTAAAGGTGCATGTTTACCAACAATCTGCAGCTGCTAGATCGCTGGCGATCAGTAGGTCTAATACAGTGGGTCTAATACGAAAATGGTTTTCAAACCTCAAAACTATAAAAGTGTATTACAGCTTTGAATTTAGCAGTTACTCTATTAATTGATATTGTGTCCTGCTTTGTTTGTGAAAAAGTAGCTTTTTCTGTAAGCCTTTTGACAAGTTAACAAAATATTTAAAAAATTATATTTAAAGATTATTGACCTTATTCTTCAATGCGGAAGTGCGCTCGTTTTTGCGATTGTTTTTGAACTTCCGATTCAGCTGCCTCTGAGAGAAATGACTAGGAATAATAAACAGCAGAAAACGGTCAAACTACTTGCTCTATAAACAAGTGTTTGCATGATTATAGAGACATAGTAGAATAATATAATAAGAAAATATGAGTTTGCAACATCAAGCAGTAGAACGAGCTGTTTTTGACGTCTAAAAATGAATGGAAGTAAATGAGACTGGAAGTCTTGGGCCAAAATGATTCAAATGGCTGCGTCCGCTCGTACGCGGAGAATAAGGTGAATAGCACAGCTATGACAGTGAAGCATAATTTCACCCATATTTTGACGTCATACAGTATTTCTAATAAACTTTTTGAAAAATATCTTAACATGACACTTTACTTGCGATTGTGCTTTCTATATAAACTGTAGGTTTAATTTGATCCAGACACCACGAATCCAGTGCATTTAAATACTTTTTAACTAACCCAAAAGAAACCCAAACAATACCAAATGAATCCATTTCCAGCTCGTTCAGTCATTCATAATGCGATGTAATGATGGAGTTGATGCCGCAGATAATCCTAGAGTAATCTGGTACATATTGATTTAGCAAGCGCTTGATAAAAACACAATCAAGTGGGCGGCCGAGTGTGTTCTGCTTGGACAGCTGTGATGGATGTGTTTCTGCCCTAATGACAGATCCCCGGCAGAAACGTTAGGCATGATACTTTTTCATCATTGTACTGCATTAATATTATTGATGTGATTTTCAGAGCATGTTTGCTAAATAAGCTGCATCAGGGGTGCCATTCGGTTGATTTAACTGTAGCAGAGGATGAAAAAGGTAGTTTTCAAAGTCATGGATTTAATGTGACAATTATAAACACTGCGACTTACTAAACAAAAATTAAATGCGTTAAGGGTTGGTACTGTTCATGACTTTGCCTTCAAAATATTATTAATAATGCTTTAAATAGCACTACTGCACCAGGGGGACTTGATTTATGATTCATATCTGTTCTCTCAAAATTGCTTATGTAACCTGCAAAGATATAAGTGGCAAGTAATTTTCAGGGGGAAAATGATAAGAGAAACATTCTCTGTAACGGCCAGATAGAAATGATCTACATTGGATTATCTTTGCTGGAAGCAGATATTGTGAAAGGTTATGGATGAAAAGATCTGGTGAAGCATATTAAATATTTATTTATCGTTCTAAGCCTAGAAAACTAAACCTACTCCATAAAGCAAAATGTGTTTTTCCGGACTAAATTGTTACCCTGAATGCTTTATCCACTAGATTAATAGCTAAAAATACTGCACATAAATAAAACATTTTAAAGCTTATAGAAATTCAAATTCATATCCGTTCTCTCAGAACTACTAATGTAATATCTAAATACATAAGTAATATTCTGAGGGATAAAAAAGGATATGAGAAACTTGTTCGGTAAGGGCCTGACAGAAAATATCTGGATTATCATAATGCTGGAAACAGATATTGAGAAGGTTATGGATGATCTGGTGAAGCATATTAAATATTTATTTAGCATTGTACGGCAAAACTAAATCTACTCCATAAAATAAAATGTGTTTTTCAATCTTAATTGTTATCCTGAACGCTTTATCCCAGGTCTAGATTAATGGTTAGAAATAAATGAAGAAAATATATATATCACAGTGTGTGCATTAGTTTGCATGCACAAGTGTGAACGGCGTATGGAGCAATTTTGCTCGACTATTCCCTAACGTCTATGGGTACATGCGAAAATAGGCCCCCTGGTTCCCATTGAAGCAGGTGAGAAATGTTTTAACATCGGCAATGGAGCGATCAACTTTATTGCAGTTGTAAGGTGCTTTGCATTTGTGGGCACTTACTGCATGCAGCATGAATAATGCAAAACGGATATCATTTTAGTAAAACGTTGTGTGGGAGCACTTCAGATGATTCATGTACTGAGAGAATGTGAAGTCATGGAACAAGATCTGACTGCCTGATGAATGAAACTAAATGAAAAGAAAAGGAATTGCTATGATCGTTGGGTTCTATTTTAACACTCTAGTATTTGAGAGTTAGAATCTGAGAGCATCAAATACTTTTTTGGGAGCTAGTGTATTTATCTACTGGGGGAAACATAATGTAAACCACGCAGCTGTGGGATCAATTAATACATTTATTTTGAGGCAAAAAAAGAGAATAAAACAACAACACAAGACTTTAAGGATGTACTTAACATTTAAATGAACAATAAAAAATATATTAACAACTGAAGAATGGAGGACGATGTGATTGAAGCTGCATTTTTATTGTGTTTTGTGGTATGGAGATGTAAAATATATGCCATGTTATTGAAAGAGCAAAAAGGACAAATAAATATCCTACTGTATATGACACCTGGGAGTTCTACTGTACATATAATTGTGGATGAGAAAAGATTTGCTTTCAGAAAATGTATGCTGTTTCTTATGACATAGATTCACTAAATAAGTGAACACTTTTTCAATTATATTCATCTTTATTTCTATAGCGCTTTTACAATGTAGATTGTCAAAGTAGCTTAACATAGAAGTTTTAGTAAATTGAAACTGCGTCAGTCCAGTTTTCAGAGCCAAAGTTCAGTTTAATTCAGTTCAGTGTGGTTTAAATTTCACTGCTGAAAGTCCAAACACTGAAGTACAAATCCATCAATGAGACACTGTCACTGCAGTTTATAATTTTTAATCTCTGATCTCACGAGGAAACATACTCTAACTATTTTATCTATAGAATTTCATTTTTAAAAGTAGGGGTAGTTCCGCAAAACTAGTCCCTAAACCCAAAAATCATTTGGGGATGAGCAAATCATACTAAAATGTAAGAATGAGATGGCATCGTATTTCATACAAATAAGTCACTAAATCCAAAAGTTATAAATTGCCGTGGGATGGTTTTGGCTCTGAAGTAAGTAGCTTTGCTTTCATCCACCAATTGTATGCACATTTTGTAAACCTTTGAAAATGTGCATTAAAAAAAGAGCACAACTGAGTAGAATAAACTTGGAATTCAATAAGAACAAATGCACATAAACTACAACAAAAATACATTTAACAAATAAATTCCAGTATGCACATCATGTGGTGTAATTTTGTTTTAACAGATCATATGATAACAAACAGATGTGATGGCATGGCATTAATGACCAAACCAGCAGACTGACCACATTGGGGAAAAAAAAGAGCCCACAGTGGCTTTTTCTACCTCCGCTAAATGCATTTTACTTTTTGACACTTGGTGCCAGTTTATAAGGTATTGGTATATAAAGACTGTCTGGTATAATCATATTTGTATTACTCAACCCAAGTTTGGACAATTTTGGGATACATTAACTTCATTAATTATGCACTTTGATTGCACTTTGTATTCCTTTTACATTCAAAAACAGCTCTATTACACAACACATAGGTCCACCTTAATTACAAAGTAAGGACAGGCCTTGCGGTCCAACAACAGTTTTTATTAACCGTTAAGCTTAGAAATAGATGGAGTAATATTATGAGGACCACTGAACTAAATCCTTACAACAGCCAAGCATGAAGAGAAAGCATGCACTATATCCCACAACTGAATAAATGTATAATCAATATTAAACGATTCTGCTTTCAAATATCTCTCAGAAACTCCATGGAGTGTTTTAAAAAGAAAATTCTTCAAAGCATCAGACTATGACTTTGTGGTGGGATAATTATGGCTGAATAAATAAGCTTTCCATTGATGTACGGTTTATTAAGAAAATATATTTTATATCTAATATTTTTATATTTGGCCAAGATACAACTTTCTGAAGATATGGAATCTGAGAGTTCAAAAAAATCTAAATATTGAAAAAATTGTATTTAAAGTTTACAAATTTAGTTCTGGGGCGTCAAGGTGGTGCAGTGGGTAGCCTTACAGCAAAAAGGTCTCTGGTTTGAGCCCTGGCTGGATCAGTTGGCATATCTGTGTGGAGTTTGCATGTTCTACTCATGTTCACATGGGTTTCCTCCGGGTGCTCCAGTTTCCACCACAGTCCAAAGATATGGGGTACAGGTATGTATGTGTGTGAATGAGAGTGTATGAGTGTTTTCCAGTGATGGGTTGCAACTGCAAGAGCATCCGCTGTGTAAAACATATGCTGGATAAGTTGGCAGTTTATTCCGCTGTGGTGACCACTGATCAATAAAGGGACTAAGCTGAAAAGAAAATGAATGAATGAAATTTAGTTCCCCTTCGGGAGGGGAACTTCAATGCTATGTGGAAAAACTTCCACTATGGGGATTTCGTCAGAATCCAATCGTCTGAAAGAGTATAAAAACGGGCCAATGAAATGCCAATGAGTTGGCGGCGTCAGCGTGCACAGCTGTCTTGAATGACAATCAGCCTGGCATAAAAGGCTAGCATGTGCTCAGCAACGACATCCTTTTCGCTTTCAGAGCCTTTCACGAGCTTCTGAGAGAGTCTATGAGGGTATCTCCAACCTGTGTCTACAGAGAGAGATCGAGAAGCAGCTTCTCCCGGTCCAGAGCGTGTATACGCAGTGGCAGATGGTCGAGCTGGGTTGTTCTCCCTTGCCTGGCGTCCTTTGGGTCCGGTCCTCCAAGAGCGGTATGTATATAGGAAGCAAGTTTCCTAAAAGAGCAACACGGTTGTGCAGCGCGTCTTTTTCAAGACGTCGCTCCGACCGTGCGTTTCTGGTTGCGGTGGTTTCCTGTCCCCGGATGATGGGCACGAGCACTGCGTTTCATGTCTGGGGATCCAGCATGTTGATGCGGTGCTCGCGGGCAGTGCATGCCATCATTGTGATGTCATGTCTGCTGCGCAGTTAAGATCGCGGCTCGCTCTTGCAAAAGAGCGAACCACCCCAGTTGTCCCCCGCACTGCGGTTGGCAATCGGGCAGATCTGAGGGTTTCAGTGGGAGTAAATCCGCCGCCCTCGGGCTCGCGGACCTCTCGCTCCTCCACGCGCTCCATCCAAGCTTCAGGTGAGAGAAGCGCTCCATCCTCGGGTGGTCGCCCTCTCACTTGATGACACCGAGGATCAGATGTCCATCGCTGCATCGGAGGATGGGCTGTCATTTTCTGATGAGGATGCGAACCCGCTCGCTCCCTCCCTCCGGGGTGGAGAGCACGGTGTTGGCATCTAAAAAGCAGACATGATGGCCGTGCTTTCCCGGGCTGTTTCGGCCGTGGGTCTGGTGATGGTTTATCCCCCAGCCCCGCGGCCGGACCGACTAGATGGGTGTTATGTGGAGGATATAAGAAGGCAAGACCTTCTAAGCCTTCCGTCCCCTTCTTCCCGGAAAGTGCGCAGTAAGCTCACGCAGTCTTGGAGGGCACTTTTTTCTGCCCGATCTGCGTGCGCTTTCATCCTCACCATCCTTGGAGGGTTGGTTGTCATTGTCTGATGAGGATTCGAACCTGCTCTTTTCCTCCGGGATGATGGGCGTGGCGTCGAATCCAGAAGCAGACTTTGCAGCCGTGCTTCCCAGGCTGTTTCGGCCGTGGGTCTGGAGATGGTTTATCCCCCAGCCCCGCGGACGGACCGACTAGAGGGGTGTGATGTGGAGGAGATAAAGAAGGCAAGACCTTCTAAGCCTCCACGTCCCCTTCTTCCTGGATGTGCACAGGAAGCCCACGCAGTGCGCTGCGTGCGCCTCCGCCCTCACCATGCATGCTACGGCCACCTACCAGCGCTCCCTAGCGCAGGCGCTGGCCCAGCTGCGCGGGGATGGTTCCGACCCAGGACTGAGCATGAGCTCCGCACAGCTGAAGTCGGCTGTGTGTGCCCCAGGGAAGGACGATGGTCACATTAGTGGCCCAGGAACGCCACCACGGGCTAAACCTGGTGATCTGCGTGATGCTGACAAAGTTCGCTTTCTTAGCTCACCCATATCCCAGGCTGGCCTGTTCGGCGACACCGTCAGTGAATTCGCCCAGGAATTCACGCCGGTGAGCGAGCAGTCGGAGGCGATGGGTAATACCATCTCTCGGCGGGATCGTAAAACCGCTCCTCCCCGCCGAGCCATCCACATCCACTGCTTCACGCCGAGAGCGCCCGCCTGCGGCTTTGCTCGGTCGCCCCCGCCTGCGCCTCTGGCCAAGCGGCTGCGCCGAGCATCTCGCAGGCAACCAGCGCTCCCCGCCCCAGGGCGCCGCTAAGTTCGGTAAACGAACCGCGAAGCGTCCCTGAGACGGGCCATCTGGAGAGGAGGAAATTTGCTCTTTCCCCGCTGGAGGGCGGGGCTCTTCTTCTAAACAGCGTTAAAAAACGCTATCAAAACCTCAGAGAAAGAGCATTTTTTCCCTTCCCCGGATGTGACAGCCCGAACACTGCCAGTCTGGGACGCTATGCTTTCCAGCTCGCAGGATCGGTGCACTTCGCCAGTGGCTCGCGGAGCGAGAGAGAACGGTCTCCTTTCTCTCCCCCTCCCAGCCCCACCTCCGGAGTACGGGTGCGAGACAAGAGTGAAGCTCTTGCCTCCTGCTCTCCTGTGGGACCCCAGTGCTTCCCGGTTGAACCCACCCACTCCGCGCTGCCCCACCGCTGGTACGTCAGCGATCGTGCGGACGAAGCCACTTGCGAGGGCTCTGCCTGCCTGGTTAGCGCGGGCCAGCCCATCGCAATGGCTCATCCGCGCGATCAGACTTCGCGAAACGGCCTCCCAAGTTCACGGGTGTGTATTTCACCAGGGTCCGCCCTGCGTCCGCCCCTGTCTTGCGAGAGGAGATTGCTGTCCTCCTGGCGAAGGATGCAATCGAACCGGTCCCTCCAGCCGGGATATAGAGCGGGTTTACAGCCCGCACTTCATCGTACCCAAAAAGAGTGGTGGGCTACGGCCAATCCTTGATCTGCGCTTTTTGAACCGCTGGCTTCACAAGCTGCCGTTCAGAATGCTTACGCAGAAGCGCACCCTCCGGAGCGTTCGTCCTCGGGATTGGTCTGCAGCAGTAGACCTGAAGGACGCGTACTTTCATGTCTCCATACTTCCACGCCACCGTCAGTTTCCTGCGGTTTGCGTCTGAAGTCGAGCCTGGCGGTACAAGTCCTCCCCTTTTGGCTCTCTCTGTCTCCGCGGGTTTTCACCAAGCTCGCGGAGGGTGCCCCAGCTTCGGCTTGCGGGCATCCGCATACTCAATTATCTCAAGCGACTGGCTGATTTCAGCGCGCTCGCTGGATTAATTGATTACGCACAGAGACAGGGTGTTTCGGCACTTCGACCAATTGGGGTTTCAGGTCAACCGAGAAAAGAGCAGCCTCGCCCCCGTGCAGAGCAACTCTTTTCTCGGGTTGGAGCTGGACTCGATCACCATGACGGCGCGCCTCCCCCGAGAGCGCGCCGGGCTGATGCTGGCCTGTCTGAGAGAGTTCGACAGGAAAATGTGGTCCCACTGATATTATTTCAGAGGCTCCTGGAGCATATGACATCCGCAGCCGCGGTCTCGCCGCTCGGATGCTCCATATGAGACCACTTCAGCATTTGCTTCGCGATCGGGTCCCTAGACGCGCATGGCACGCGAGCGCGCACCGGGTGACTGTCACTCCGCTGTGTCGCCGCGCCCTCAGCCTCTGGATGGACCCTGTGTTCTACAGGCCCGCGGGCCTCTAGAACAAGCGCCCAGGCATGTCGTCGTTTGACGGATGCTTCCAGTTCGCGCTGGGGGGCTGTGTGTTGCGGGCATGCAGCTGTGGTTCCGTGGTAGGAAGC
This sequence comes from Danio kyathit, assembly GCA_903798195.1. Taxonomy (NCBI): domain Eukaryota; kingdom Metazoa; phylum Chordata; class Actinopteri; order Cypriniformes; family Danionidae; genus Danio; species Danio kyathit. The sequence continues at coordinate 31,058,282 of LR812538.1, read as the reverse complement.
TGGTTGCATTGGCATCTTAACTGCCTGGAGCTGTTGGCAGTGTATCTCACGCTGCACCGTTTTTTACCGGTGTTAGAAGGGAAACACGTGCTGGTCAGGACAGCAGCACGGTGGCGATGGTGTATATCAACCGCAAGGGAGATATTCGCTGTCGCCGCATGTCTCAGCTCGCTCGCCGTCTGCTCCCCCGGAGTCATACGCGGCGCAATCGCTGCATTCCATTTTTTCCCCGCCGAGCTCAACCGTGCAGCCGCTGCGCTCTCACGGCAGTTCGCCTGGGAGAATGGAGACTCCACCCCCGACTGTCCAGCTGTTATGGGTGCGTTCTGCGCACTGGCTACACAGCTGGCCCCGGGGCGTGCGTAATACGCATTTCTCCAGTGAGCCTACTCGCACAGATGCTGTGTAAAGTCAGGGAGGACGAGGAACAGGTCTATGCATTGCGCCTCTCAGGCCCAATCAAACCTGTATTCTAGCTCTCTCCTCGTGATGGCCCCTCCCTGGCATGTCCCCTGGAAGAAACTTCTTCTTTGGGGACAGGCACCGTTTGGCACCCGCGCCTAGTTCTATGGACATCACGTGTGTCCCATAGATGGAGCGCGGAGGACTTAGGTGACCTACCGTTAGGTGGTTAACACCATCACTCAGGCCTAGAGCACCCTCTATGAGGCATGCCTATGCCCTGATGTGGAGTCTATTCGCTGTGTGGTGTACTTCTCTCCGAGATGCCAGATCAGTGTGATGCTATCTTCCTTCAGTTGGCTGGAGCCAAGGCTGTCCCCTCCGCACTGAGGGGTTGGCGTGGCGATCATCCCCGCTCTGAGGATGCGGCGATGGCGACGCGCTGGGAAAGCATCGCCTCATCATCCAGTCCCCAGAGGCGCGAGACGTGGATATATATCCTGTCCCCTCTCTTACCCATTTGAAGATCTCTCTTAGGAGAGGTCTGCTCGATCACTCGACTCAGTATCTATATGATTTCTGTCCAGGTAGACAGCTCTGCTGGTTGCGTTGGCATCGGTCAAATGGGCGGGTATCTGGAGGCATTTTCGGTCAGCGAAATTTGCCAGCGTTTTGGGCCGGCCCACTCTCACGTTTACCTGAGACCCCGGCCCACCTAGGTGCCCTAGGTTCCTACAGCGCTCGTTTAAACTATGTAGTGAACCTGCAAGCGCTGCCCACGGAGGAGGCAGACCCAGCCCCTTATTGCTGTGTCCTGTTCGCGCTTTGCGTATTATACGAACCGTACTCAGAGCTTAGATCCTCTGAGCAGCTCTTTATCTGTTACGGTGATCGGCAGAAGGGAAGTGCTGTATCTAAACAGAGGTTGGCCCACTGAACAGTGAATGCCATCTCCCTCGCTCATCGAGCTAGGGCGAGCCGTGTCCCCCACTCGGAGTGCGCTCCACTCGGAGCGCGCATCCTTTTGGGCGTTAGGACGCGGCGCCTCTCTAACAGACATTGTAGAGCTGCGGGCTGGGCGACACCTGAACATTTGTGAGATTTATCTTCGAGTGAACTGATTTCCTCACGAGCGGTGAATGAGGAAATTCGGTTAGGTGTTGTAAAACGCTTGCTGCGCCTTTCTCTCTAACACAGAGATACGTGCGCTTTTCTCGCTTTGTCAGTTGAGTTCCCCACTCGGCGAACCCTGCAGAGTTCCTCCGAGGCCCCCAGCATCTGACTCAGCGGAGCAGTCAAATGTTGGCCCATTACGTTGTAGGTATGCCCGCTGGTCATCCCGCGTTCTGGGTATAGGTGCCTGCTATGTGCGATCCCCGCTGGCGATCCCATACGCTCACTCAGCCACGATGTAGTCCCCCCTCCTAGGCGGGCTCGTGTCTTCCCTCCCCGCTAACCACCTCTTCATATGTGCACTCCCCCTTCTCAGGGCTAGTCCATATGCTATTTTTGCCACCAGGTCTCCCCCTCCGGGCAGCAGGTGACCTCCGCAGCGTCCTCCCTATCGGGACTGAACGCTTTCCCAACGTACTGTCGTATTTAAAAATTCCTAGAAACTACTAGGTGTATTTTACGACTCCCCGAAAAATATATCTAAACCAGAAAAGGTAAGTAAGGTAAGTAAGGGCCAGGGGACACGTTGGAGGACTGTGTCTCCAGCGATGCAGGTGCGCTCGTACTGCTGCATGGCGCGCCCCTCACTGGAGACATGGTAAGGTTCTTTCGTTGTGGCGCTTTCCATAAATTTCCCCATAGTGGAAGTTTTTCCACATAGCATTGAAGTTCCCCTCCCGAAGGGGAACGCTCTGGTTACTAAAGTAACCCTCGTTCCCCGAGGGGGGGAACGGAAATGCTATGTTCCTTCGCCACAACGATTGTCCCTTAGCTGTTGAGTGTGAAAGCCTCTTCAGCTAGAAAAGGATGTCGTTGCTGAGCACATGCTAGCCTTTTATGCCAGGCTGATTGTCATTCAAGACAGCTGTGCACGCTGACGCCGCCAACTCATTGGCATTTCATTGGCCCGTTTTTATACTCTTTCAGACGATTGGATTCTGACGAAATCCCCATAGTGGAAGTTTTTCCACATAGCATCTCCGTTCCCCCCCTCGGGGAACGAGGGTTACTTTAGTAACCAGAGCGTTCTTAGCTATGCATATTACTAATCAATAACTACATGAAAATACTGTATTTACAGTATTAAATGTACAGAATATATCTTCACGGCACATGATCTTTACTTAATATTTTAATAATTTTGGTATAAAAGATAAATCAATAATTTTGAGCCATAAATTTGCGAAAAATATACTGTACTTTTGCAACATAACACGTTTTTGTGATCCAGAGTCGCATATAATCTTTGAGGTTTTAAAATAGTGATTGAAAAAGACCTGCACTTCAAGCTGCTTCAAATTTATCAAACACCTCCACATCACCTTTCTCTTTTATATTGAAATCCTTTACAGCATTGCATAGCATGCATGTGAAACTGTTTTACAGAGATGTCTCATAAAATAAAGAACACAAAAACAGCGGAGCTCTTCAGAGAGAAAGCAAAGCAAGCCTCACATGGATCAATGAGAATGAGTAGAGTGGCTGGAGCAGCAGGGAGGTGTCCATCTTTGCTGATCTAAGCACAGTCCACACCAGGACTAATCATCTCCACTAGACTACAGGCTGGGCTTTAACTTTTCTACCCTAAACACCTGCTGTTCTGTCCTCGCTCAACACATCCTCTAGGAGGTCACAAGTCTAGTCCCAAATTGCAAATCAAAAGGTCCCATGTATAATTCATCTGAGTTATTCATTATGAATAATTCAATCGGAAATTACATTTAAAAGGAGTGCAACTTTTTTGAGACTTGTGAACATAAACATTATCAGAGGGATCCAGGACAGAACAGCTTCTACAGGCATAATGTCATTTACACTGTGACAGGACATGTTCTAACATGAAGGACTTGCTGTTACTGCTATGAATAGCTGAGAGAAATGTTGGATGTTGATTCAAACTTGAGTAATTCATGGAAAATGCACAAGGAAACTATGAAAATCAAGAACGCACCAACCACCATTTTGATGGTTTACTACACACACACACACACACACACACACACACACACACACACACACACACACACACACACACACACACACACACACACACACACACTAGTTTGTTTTTACTATATCTTAGTGAGGACAATACATCCACTGTTTTTTTTTTTTTTAAATCAGGTTAATGATAGTGTCACTGGCCTACCCCTAAACCCAACTCTTACAGAAACAAGTCCAATCATTGAACAACACTGACACCAGTGGCGGCTGGTCAATAGAGGGCGCTGGGGCGCCGCCCCCTTCAAGTTAGACCCCTTTAATATGTTAATGTTTATTATCACAAATATTAACAAAATAAATTTATTTAATTATAACATTCTAACATTTATTGTAGTCATACTAACATTTATTGAAAAAATGTATGAACAATATTTTTTCATATGTGTGCGGGGTGCCGGATTAATGGGTGTCTATGTAGGTACACGAACTTTTGCAATGCACGTGATATGACGATAAGCTCTAATTGGCCGGTTTTAAATTGTCTTTGGGGCGCAGCGCTCTGCGTCCCGAACCCTCCCATTTTTGTTGTTAGAACGAATCATATTTGTTTTTATATGATTGGCCTTATGTGATTGGACCATTCTCATCAAAGAGCTTAGAATGCAAAGCTTTACATTGCAAAGATATCCGTTCACAAGGCGTTTGGATGAAGAAAAAAATAATCAAGAAGCTTGGACCAGATCAACCTTCCTTGCAAATTCACCAGTAGTCAAGTGATGGCGAGCGCGCGTATATTCGGGGCTTTTCCAGCACTTGTCATGACAAACGGAGTTGGCTGGCAGGTTGTGATGTAAGTCATGCCTTTTACTATTACCGTGTTTGCTGTTTCAAACAGCATGACGCAAGAGAGGCTGAATGCATTGGCCATGCTGTCAATAGAGAAGACACTGGTGACTTAGATGACTGACTTTAAACAAAAGGTCATTGAGAAATTTGCAAGCCAGAAAGAAAGGAGAGCAAAATTTATTTTTAATTAGTGCTACTGGCCAGTGATTAGGCAACATTTGTGTGTGTGTGTGTTTACTGATTATCTGGATTACTTCATTACTGATAATAAACCCAAATTGAACTAAAATGAACTGATTTGTGCTGCATTTATTGTATGCTTTAGTCATATTTTAGTTTTGTGATACATCACCTGAAAAATGGCTTTTACACTCTTACTTTACCAACAGTTAGATTTTTTTCTGGTGTTTGCGCCCCCCTCACATTTTTTAACACCAGCCGCCACTGACTAACACAAACATATTTTGGCCAATTTATAAGCAATTTATTTAGTGAGGACCAGTAAAATGTCCCCACCAGTGAGCCATTTTGATATCTTACTATATACAGTAAGTGAGGATAACTAAGCCATCAATTATTAGTACACATACAGGACATGTTGGCTTTGGTGTTTTACAGGGACTCTCCATAGGCATTTTGTATTTCATATAACCCTCACATGACACCTGTGGCAATTTGAATGTGAAAAGACACAGTTAAGTGTAATGTAGGTGTTTTGAATTACAAGGACATCGGACATGTCCTTGTAAACCACCATAAAAAAGTACAATTAGGTCATACTCCTTGTAAACCACCAAAACAAGTACACACACAAACAAAAAGGGTTCTTCAGCAGTTCTTTGGCTTATAATAATACTGTAGGAGAAACTATTTAAGTGCTTGGATGGGTTTAACGAATCAGGGAATGGTAAAAAATAGTCCAGAAGACAAGTCAGAGAGTTTACATTTCAGTTCATCTATACTGAAACAGAACACTAATGTTTCCAAACTAAAACTGGGTCTTAATCACTCTCAAAATGCTACATTTTCTCAGGTATTTAAAATTAAAACACACAAGTGTAAACGACCTCCTTGTGCAATTTTGTACTTTGTCACAATTAGATGACGCTAGGTGTAAACAGGGTCTAAATAGTTTTGAGGTTGACCACTTCAAGAGGTAGTCAAAACACACTGGCTCGCATTGTTTTCAGATCACACATACTGGCATAAAGTAGTCTCAGCCTCAGATGTCACGCCAAGCACTGCCCACGAGCCATTGGCTAAACATCTGATGCATATGGCACACTTTTCCGGAAACACTTTTGCAGATCCTCAGTCATCCTCTGATTGGTTTAAATATACAGGATTTCCGTAAGTGGAGTGTGCCGTGATCTTTATCAGCCCGCCTGAAAACAAGTCTGAGAGGATAAACAAGCTGGGACGTTTATATTGATGACAGTGCTCATTAATAAACGTGTACCTTTCGGAGACATTGATGAATCAGTGATTTACTGCCTGCACACCTGTCTGTTATTGTGAGGACAACTTTGTGATGATGAGCATTAATCAATTTGACTTATACGCTGGATTATTAAAAGTTTACATTATTCACTGCATAAATGCTTCAAACCGTGATGTCAACAAACACGCAGGTATGCTTATATTGCTGTTTTTTTTTATCACCAGTGAAAACCTTCAGATATTCTGTCATTTTGGTCATAAAGATAAGAGAAAGTCATTGTTTAAAATAATAGCAGTTTTTTTACCTGTAGATACTGACTATTACAACAAACCCTTGCTTATATAGAATAGAAAACTTTCACTCATTCATCTGTCATCTCAGTCTGTGTGATCTTTATGTAGAAATGCATCACCAAAATAATAAGTGAATCTCAGAACACAGTCTACATACAGTATATGTCCTGTTGATTTGCTATATGTTTTGCATAGGGATCATTTGAATATTGATGCGTCGTTGTTGTAAACCTTTAAAGTCATTCGGGAATGAATGATGCAAAGGTGCAGGAGGGCAATTACATGCCCACAAACATGGCACAACACAACACAAAACAAAACGTGATTGGTTGGTTAACCTGTCAGTCATATAACATCGTGGGCAGTCCTTACCCAATCAAAGCGCCAAAGTTCCCAGACCTTCATTGGTCAGTCTGAGGTCTGCCTACATGAGACATGAAGGGTCTGGACATAAAGCGATGAAGAGTGTGATAAAGGGTCTGGATGAAGAGGAAGGTCTTGACAAAATTTTTGTCATATTGACCATCCCTTGTATAAAAATGAATATTTGTTTTATTCACAGATCACATTTATGAATATTGAGATCATTTTTATTCAAATGTATTTAAGATTATGTTTACCAATATCTAATGCACAATTCATAATTTATCAACATATTAATAAGGAGAAAAATGCAGGCAGTTGTTACCCTGATTTTACTCTGTTTCCTATACATTTCCTCTTTTGTTACTATTTCATACTTATTTGTAACTCGTCGTGTGTGAGTGTGAGGACACACATAAAAATACTGTTCAAAGCCTGCAAGTCTGTTTATTCTAAATTGCACATGCTAGTTTAAAAAGCATCCACTATGCAGAATATCCCCCATTGCACGAGGAGAACTTTATGAATGACGGCCTTTAAAAGTGTGCAAATTCTGTGTGGGCTGTTTCCTTCTCATATAGTCAAACGTGAACAATGTTATTGGAATAAAGAGGCACATTACAGGCCTAATGCTACAGTATATTGCCTCAGTTTCAAATTCTCAGCAATCCTTTCTGTCATTCTGCTCATTTATGATGCATTTTAGCCATTTATGGCCTGGCTTTTGCTGTGTCTATAAATGTTAAAAGCCTCCCAGATATGTCACGATTCAGGCTTGTTCAGATTTTACTAGCTATAACTGTCAGCAGCTTGGTTTCAGTGGCTGGAAAGGATTTCAATGCCTCTTTCTGGCTGGTAATCAGCAAGGAGTGCAGACCCAATGGGCTGCGCCATATTGGACTTAAAGTGTAGAAAAGCATAATCTGATTAAATCTAACATTTGTGGAAATATATATACATACATATACATACAGTTGAAGTCAGAATTATTAGCCCCCCTGATTATTTTTTCCCAATTTCTGTTTAACAAAGAGAAGATTTTCTCAACACATTTCTAAACAGAATAGTTTTCATGACTCATTTCTAGTAATAACTGATTTATTCAATCTTTGCTGACAGTAAATAATATTTTACTAGATATTTTTCAAGGCACTTCTATACAGCCTAAAGTGACATTTAAAGGCTTAACTAGGTTAATTAGGTTACCTAGGCAGGTTAGGGTAATTAGGCAAGTCATTGTATAACAGTGGTTTGTTCTGTAGATTATCGAAAAAAAAAATAGCTCAAAGGGGCTAATAATTTTGTCCTTAAAATGGCTTTTAAAAAATTAAAAACTTATATTTCTCCTGTAAAACTTCTAAAGCTTCTATTCTAGACGAAATAAAACAAATAAGACTTTCTCCTGAAGAAAAAACATTATCAGACATACTGTGAAAATTTCCCTGCTCTGTTAAACATCATTTGGGAAATATTTAAAAAATAAAATAAAATTCAAAAGGGGGCTAATAATTCTGACTTCAACTGTACATACACACACACATACAGTTGAAGTCAGAATTATTAGCCCCCCTGAATTATTAGCCGTCCTGTTTATTTTTTCCCCAATTTCTGTTTAAAGGAGAGAAGATTTTTTCAACACATTTCCAAACAAAATAGTTTTAATAACTCATCTCATATAACGCTCCGGTTACTAAGGTAACCCTCGTTCCCCGAGGGGGGGAAAGGGAAATGCTATGTGGAAAAACTTCCACTATGGGATTTCGTTCAGAAAGCCAATCATCTGAAAGAGTATGTAAACGGGCCAATGAAATGCCAATGAGTTGGCAGCTTCAGCTTGCGCAGCTGATGCTCGTTGCAATCAATTTGGCTATAAGAGCACAGTGCACGCAAAGTCAAAGCATAGTTTTTTAGTGGAAGAGACTTTTACCTCAACAGCTATGGCGAAGGAACGTAGCATTTCCGTTCCCCCCCCCTCGGGGAAGGAGGGTTACCTTAGTAACCGGAGCGTTCCCCTTCGGGAGGGGAACTTCAATGCTATGTGGAAAAACTTCCACTATGGGGAAATGTATGGAAATCGCCATAATGATTAAATCTTATCTTCGCCCTCGATGAGAGGTTTGCCAGGCAAGAGAGAGCGTGAGTGCACCTGCATCACCTGAGGCGCGGTCTTCCAACGTGTTCCCTGGCCCTTACTTATATAGATATATTTTTTGGGAGTCGCAAATGCGTCTAGATAATTTCTAGAAATTTAATACGACAATATGTTGGGAGCGTGCAGTCCTGATAGGGAGGACGCTGCGGAGGCCACCTGTGGGCAGTGGGGAGACTGGTGGCGAGAGAGCATATGGACTAGCCCTGAGAAGGGGGAGTACACATATGAATATACGATGGTTAGCGGTGAGGGAAGACAAGGGTCCGCCTGTGAGAGGGGACTGCACTGTGGCAGTATAAGCATATGGGATTGCCTAGTGGGGATCGCACATAGCGGGCACCTATGCCCAAAACGTGGGCTGACCAGCGGGCATACCAACAACGTAACAGGCCAGCGCCTGACTCCTCCACTGAGTTAGATGCTGGGGGCATCGAAGGAATATCTGCAGGGTTCGCAAAGCGGGGAACTTACTGACAGAGTGAATAAATGCACGTATCTCCGTGTTAGAGAGAATGGCGCTGCAAGCGTGTTACAACACCTTCACAGAGTCGTTTCCTCAATCACCAAGGGTTACCTAATACCCTTGAGGAAACGGGCTCCACTCGCAGATTATAAACCTTGCAAATGTGTTAGGTGTCACACAGCCCGCAGCTCTACAGATGTTTGTTAGAGAAGCGTTGCGTGCACGCACCCAAGAGGTGCGATGCTCCCTCGAACTCCTGGGGGACACGGCTCGCCCTGGCTTTGGTAAGCGAGGGAGATGGCATCCACTATCCAGTGGGCCAACCTCTGTTTAGATGAGGCACTTCCCTTCCGCCGACCACCATAACAGACGAAGAGCTGCTCAGAGGATCTGAAGCTCTGAGTGCGGTCCAGATAGATTCGCAAAGCGCAAACTGGACAAAGTAATGAAAGGGCTGGGTCTGCCTCCTCCGGGGGGAGCGCTTGCAGGCTCACTACCTGGTCCCTAAACGGTGTGGTAGGAACCTTGGGCACATATCCAGGCCGGGGTCTCAGGACAACGTGAGAATAAGCCAGCCCGAATTCCAGGCACGAGTCACTGACCAAAAATGCCTCAAAGTCCCCGACCCTCTTGATAGATGCCAACGCGACCAGCAGAGCTGTTTTCAGGGACAGAAATCTTAAAGATACCGAGTCGAGTGGTTAAAATGGATCTGTACGCATGCTCGTGAGAACGAGGGTGTGATGCCAAGAGGGCATTAAAGGGGGCGGCGTGGATTAATCCGCCTAGCACCTCTGAGGAACCGGATGATGAGGTTATGCCTTCCCACGGTGCTGCCAGCCACCGCGTCATGGTGAGCAGAGATGGCAGCCATGTAAACCTTGAGTGTGGAGGGCGACAGCCAGCTCTCCAGCTCCTCTTGGAGAAAGAAGTACAACGCTGATTTGGCAAGTTCGGGGTTCTTCTCTGCGAGAGACGCACCATTCAGTGAATAGACTCCACTTCAGGGCGTAGGCCCGCCTCGTCGAGGGGGCTCTAGCCTGAGTGATGGTATCAACCACAGCCATCGGTAGGTTACCTAAGTCTTCCACAGGTCTAAGGGCCCAACGTGGGGGTTCCAAAGTTCTGGGCAAGGGTGCCAAATGGTGCCCTGTCCCTAAGAGAGTAGGTCCTATTAAAGGAATCGCAAAGGGTTCCCCGAAGGGGAACTTTTTAATTTTATCTTTGCCATGATGGCAGTATATAATATTTCACAAGATATTTTTCAAGACACTTCTATACAGCTAAAAGTGACATTTAAGGGCTTAACTAGGTTAATAAGGTTAACTAGGCAGGTTAGGGTAATTAGGCAAGTTATTGTATAACGATGGTTTGTTCTGTAGACTATCAAAAAAAAATTTTGCTTAAAGGGGCTAAAAATTTTGTCCTTAAAATGGTGTTCAAAAATTTAAAAACAGCTTTTATTCTAGTCGAAATAAAACAAATAAGACTTTCCCTAGAGGAAAAAATATTATCAAAAATACTGTGAAAATTGTTTTGCTCTGTAAACATTCATTCATTAATTTTCTTTTCGGCTTAGTCCCTTTATTAATTCAATTCAATTAAATTCACCTTTATTTGTATAGCGCTTTTTACAATGTAGATTGTGTCAAAGCAGCTTACAATAGAAGATTATAGTGAATTAAAACAGTGTCAGTCCAGTTTTCAGTGTTTAAGTTCAGTTCAGTTCAGTGTGGTTTAATAATCACTACTGAGAGTCCAAACACTGAAGAGCAAATCCATCAATGTGCAGCTCTACAGATCCCGAACCATGCAAGCCAGTGGCGACAGCGGCGAGGAAAAAACTTCACCAATTGGCGAAAGTGAAGAATTTAAAAAACCTCTGGAAAAACCAGGCTCAGTTGGGCACTATCATTTCTCCTATTAATCCAGGGTCGCCACAGCGGAATGTACCGCCAACTTATCCATCATATGTTTTATGCAGCGGATGCCCTTCCAGCTGCAACCCATCTCTGGGAAACTCTGTAAAACATCTTTTGGGAAATATTTAAAAAAAGAGAAAAAAATTCAAAGGGGGCTAATAATTCTGACTTTAACTGTATGCATATCAGTATACTTATGTTATATATGTTTATACTAATTTTATATGAATATTAATACTAAATATACTACATTTTATTAACTGGAAATAACTAAAAATGTATTCTAGATTTTTAGAATATTGCGTTTTTACAACTAACTGGACGCTCATAAAATACAAATGTGCAAGAGATCAGGATAATGTGGAGAAGCAATGGGAAGTCAGTTCAACATAGCAGCTGGAATCACTTGACATTTCAGTGCTGAAAAGAGCAAGGATTTACAGTATCTCGACACACACAGTGTCCTGAAGTTTAAAGAATAGTTCAAGCAATAATGGAAATTTCCTGACCATTTACCCACACTCAAGTGGTTTTAAACTTTCATGAATTTCTTTCTTCTGTTGAACACAAAACAAGATATTCTAAAGAATGTTAAAAAAAAAAAGCAGCCGCTGACATCCATAGTACACTCTCAGAAATAAAGCTGTCACTGAGGTGGTACCTTTTCAAAAGGTACAAATTTGTACCTACAAGGTTTATATTAATACATCAAGGGTACATATTAGTACATGTTTTGAGTGAACTATCCCTTTAAGAGAATTTAGACTGAAAGCCTCTGCAGTGACCAAAACTCTGAAGAGATAGAATAAAAAGGCAAGACTAACCTTTTTAGAGCAGCATCTTGTGTGGACAGAGAACTGGTCCAAAGGTCACTGACACAGGAATGATGCAATTGATTTAGTTCAATGGCAAATATGATACCATCGCAATGAACAGTCCAATCAAAACCTACATCCAGTCATTATCAGCTCATCAGTCTTGTGAAAGGACACCAACCTGAGGATAAGGAATTATTTGGATTAGGAATCATCATGAATGTAATGATTTCTTTGAATACAAAACATTTGTGATTCGGATGAAAGAAAGTTTAATTTCTTTGGGTCTCTTTGGGATGGGAAACATTATGTTGGTCTTAAAATGGCAAAAGAAATCTTGAACTCAAAAATAAGGAGGTCAGTGAAAAGTGGTGAAGGAAGTGTCATGGTGACAGATTGAATGCAAATTTTCCTCTTTCACCAACATGCCGTTCCATTGCTGCGTTCATCACCCAAGCAGATACCTCTATTTCATGCAGGACAAATGAGCTCAGTCATGAAGTCACAGCTAATATTCTTTATAATTTTGGACGATGAAGATTATATTATTTCCAAAAAAAATTCAATGTTTATAAATTGTTTCACACAGATTGAATGTGATATTCTCATTTCAGTGAAAAGTTCATGCACATCTAAGCAGTGTAACTTTGCTGGGGTTTGGTACTGTATTTAAAAAAAAATACAAAAAAATAATTTTTGGCAATTAGTTGAAACTGCTTTTGTAATTAGATGAGATAATCTCACCCAGGAGAAGCTCCATTAAAGAATGAAAAATAAGTAATAAGCATTTCAGAGGTTCTCGTCTATATGAGAGATTTCTCTAATTGCCTGCCGAAAGACAAATACATTAAACTCAAATGATAAATGCCACTGCCAGTCCCTTTCAGGGCGGAGGGATAGTGATTTTTCCTGCTGAATGAGTTATTTCTACACATCTATGGTAATGGATCTTTTAAGAGGGGAAAAAACAGCAGGCGTATCTGTCATGTGGAGGTTGTGTGGACTTGAATGTGTTCAGACAGACATTATGAACATTAGCGAAGATCATTGGAGACAATTTGAGTAAATTTGTCTTAGATAATTAATAATAAATGTAAAATATAAGGAATTCAGATGCAAACACCTCTAAAATGTTCTTCTAAATTGAGTGTATTTCTCTCAGGCTCTGTAAAATTTACTTCAATGGCAACGAATGGGCTATTTTCATTGCCTTTAATGTGAAATAATGGAGCAAATACATAAGTGGCTGAAAAAAAGCTAATTTTAGAAGATAATTTCAATTTCATCTGAACTCTTCATATATAAAAATATAAAAAGTATAACCATGAAAATGTATTTTACTTATATCAAATATTACAATTTGCAAATATCAGAACACATTTCCCTGGCTTTCTGACCAGGTCTCATCTCACTTGCTCCTAGGCTGGGTGTCGAATAACCTCATGTTTACAGATTGTTCGGAGCCAATGGTTGTTCTCCCTTGGGTAAAGTATGCACAGCATGTCACGTCTGTTCTAGCCCTCCGTGTGTCCCGATGGACCCTACTTCAAGGACACAGCTCCATCAGCCCTGCTCACGGAGACACCGGCACAACATATTAGCATAATTGGGTGTGAAAATTGCGACTGAAATGCTTGCATCTCCTCCCTCTCGTTCGACATAAGATCTCAATGTAACTAGGGGAGTAAAACCCTCTTGAGAAGGAGCAGGATTGAAATGAAAATCATAAGCTGGCCGTTCAAAGGGAAGAGAGTGTGTCTGTGTCTTCACTTTGTCTGCTGGTGTGTGATTCTGGAGCAAAAAAAAAAAAAGAGGCGTAAACTGTGGGAATCTGCAGTCCCAGCAGGAGGCTGTTGAGCTGAGCAAACCCATGGTGTTAAGACAGACTGAAATGAATGTTGCCTTGCTTCTGTGGTCATTTACAGCAACGTCCTCGTCCAGGAGATTTATATAAGGGGGGAAACTGAAAGCCTGTTTTATCAATGATAATTTATCATTATTCATACTGCAACTGATGTTTAATGAATGCTTATCTAATATTAACAAGAAAGGGACTTACTTAGGATTTACTTATGACTGTAATAATATCATAATTGGTTAACAGTGACTTGTTTACATGGACATCAGTAATCAAATTATTTGCATTAATCTGTATATGACAATAGTATGAACAAGGTGTTTACATGAGTTGTTTTTTGAATGTTCTTTTCATGATCCTGTTTTACATGTTATAGCACATAATTCAATTCAAGAGTTCCCACTTAGATATGCTTAGCGTTTATAGCTGGTTTGGCATGCTGTCCCGGGAGAGAACCCTGAGCTCGGAGATACTTGAGCCCAAGGCTCCTGCCCAGTCAATAAGCATATAAGGGGATCCGAGATCAGGTAGGTCCCGAGAGCTCACCCTTATAAGGGAGGAAAAGGAGGAGATGGGGTGGAAGGGGGGTTTCTTCTAAAACGAAGATAGAGTAGTAGGGAGAAAATTTTCATTTATAGTAAACTAGGATCGCTCTGATTGGATTATTACTAAATACAGATGAGCAGCCCGTCGTGCTCAATCATTTCACGAAATAATCTTCTCGAAATTAGTTTGTGAAACTTCACTTGACGTCATTTCGTCACCGCGCTATCCACTTTTTCTTAATGTGAAGTTTCATGTAATTTCGGATGTTTCATTTTTAGTTTGTCGACTTTAACTACAGTTTGGCACTTTCACTTTCATTTAGGAACCTTTCATGCATGCCCACCATGACAAACGAGATATTGGATGCAAGTATGAACTGCTGGAGGAGTGTTGTTTTAATGAACTTTGATACTGCACGCCGTATGGGAAAAAACCTCTACATTTCACAAAACAGGTGTCTGTGGTCCTTTACTGACTCGATAGGTGCAGAGAATGGTGTCAAACAGCCCTGAGTGTATTGACTATCCTGTCGCAAAATACGCCAAAAATCCTACTCGTCGGTAATAGTTTGATTGTGGTGTTTACATGTCTGTACTGCACTTCAATAATGCAACTAAAATCAGCATACTCCACATCTTAATTCGATTTCTGTTTAGTTCAATTATGACCTTAATCAGATTAAATTAATCAAATTGGAAGACTCTTAATCAAAGTATTGTCTTAATCTAATTAAAATCACATTATTGGTGTCCATGTAAATGTACTCAGTGTTTTTATCTTCTGTTTACAGTGAATACCTTGCAATTCTATATTTCAACTACAGAATATCCAAACACATATTTAAATGACCATTGAGAAAAACATAATCTGTGCAAACATTTTGATCTCAATCTTCAATCAAATATCTTGTATGTTTGTGAATACAAAAGATATTTAGAATATGAATACGAAGACCCATTTCATGTTTGCAGTTATTAATTAACATGTTAATTACTGCTCTATTTTATTCATTTAAATGCAATTATGAAATAAATGCAAATAATGTAATCATTCATTCATTCATTCATTCATTTTCTTGTCGGCTTTGTCCCTTGCGGGGTCGCCACAGCGGAATGAACCGCCAACTTATCCAGCACGATTTTACGCAGCGGATGCCCTTCCAGCCGCAACCCATCTCTGGGAACTTCCACACACACATTCACACTCATACACTATGGACAATTTAGCTTACCCAATTCACCTGTACTGCATGTCTTTGGACTGTGGGGGAAACCGGAGCACCCGGAGGAAACCCACGCAAACCCAGGGAGAACATGCAAACTCCACACAGAAACGCCAACTGACCCAGCCCAGCCGAGGTTCGAACCTGCGACCCAGCGACGTTCTTGCTGTGAGGCAACAGCACTACCCACTGCGCCACTGGGTTGATAATGTAATCATTAATATGTAATTTTCTGTTCTCCATACAGGTTTCATTTGTCAAACGAATGCCTTGGATCACTGTAAACAAGCCTTTCATTCATTCATTTTCCTTTAGCTTAGTCCCTTATTTATCAGAAGTCGCCACAGCGGAATGTACCATCAACTAGGGGTGTAACGGATCATGGTTGATCTGTTATTTGTACAGATCACAACCCATGGTTCAGAACACACATGGCCCACGGATTAATACTTTTTTTTTTGCTGGTAGATTAAATCCTTAATCCTAAATTTGTAATGATCACAGTAAGATTGCCTCTCGCATCATTCAAATCACATGTATGAAAGCATTTAGACTTTCCTGTAAAATATAATGATGATGGATGAAGTTGTGGTAGGTTATTCAGGATATGGTGGGTTTCATTAAAGGTGTTTTCTGTCCCTGCTTGTTTAGCCTGCATCAATGCATTCCATGTAAGCTGCACAATTAATCATTAAAAGTTTGGGATCTCAACACCCACGCAACATAAATTCTAAATGATGGTGATTTGCATATGTTTATTAATCCTTTGAACCGCTGCATTCAAATCTGTGTTTGAAAAACACAAAAATCAAGAAAGAGATTCAGTCTTCAGTTTTTGAGTAAGTTACAAGCAGTCAAATAACACAGAAGTACTGGGATAACAGTTTATAGTTTATATAAAACCACTGATGTGTATGGTAAAGATTAAAATCACTGTCATACACATTTAACTCAAAAATGAAAGTTTTACGCAGAAATTACATTATTTAACCAAAAGGTGGCGACAACCAGCCACTGAATAAATATATGCCACTGAATATGCCACTGAATAATTCTTCAAAAATGATCCATCCAGCAATGAAACATGAAGTTTTATGAGTGAATCTGAATAATTTTTTGAAAATGAGACTAAAAATAAATATGGGTTGTACAAATTATAATGTTAGATTTATACATTTAGCGTCATCAGAAACAGCAGTAGTAAAAGTGAATTTTTCACAGTACTGAATATTTTTTCAGTACTAAATTTATTTTTATTCTGCTGATTATTTCTTCATTTTATTTTTAATAAAATTACAGGTTCTAAGTTCTGTTTGTTTAAACCATAAGTGTCTTACTGTTTTTGTAATAAATGGAAGGCAAATTACATCTCCTTAAGTCTCCTCCCCTTTTTGGCTGATCCGAAAAATGGTCCGATCCGTGACTAAAAAAACCATTATGTGATCCGAACCGTGAGATTTGTGATCCGTGTTTTACGCTGCAGATACCCTTCCAGCCGCAACCCAGTATCGGAAAACACCCATACACTCTCCCATTCACACACATACTAATACACTATGGCCAATTTTGTTTACCCAATTCACCTATAATTAATAAAATATTTTATGCAAACATTTTTAAGTCTAATAGTTGAAATATTTAAGTGGAATAGAGAATTTTCTTAATTGATTTCCTTTCTAATATGCAATTCAGATGGCTGTAACTGCAGCACAACGTTGCTTCACAACGTTTCAAGTGGGATTGATCTGCCATTTCTTTTTACAGAGCCGAGAGGAAACTGCACACCCCATTACTCACTCAGTACTTCTACAAGACAGGGACATCAGCTCACATCACTCAGAGTGGGACGTGACACACAGCAGGACTTCTGGACATTTCTAGCAGCAGGTCTAGCCATGGCCTGTGATTTAAAGTGTGAATTTGCTTTCTTGATCTCAACTTCTCTTTTTTCCTCCTTGTTTCTATATATTCACTCCTCATTTTCAATTTACGCTCTTCTCATGCACATTTCTCAGGTTTAATTAGACATACTCACGTGTTCATATATCGCCTTTGTAAAGTCCTGATCCCATTCCTTTTTCTCTCCCACTCTGCTTTTCTTTCGATCTCAACTGTCCTCAGGACCGGCACTCGTGGTACTGCTAACACAAAGAGGCAGAAAATCACTTTCCTGAGCTTTTCACCATCAAGCTACAGTAAATGAGAATGAATTTCCCAACTCCAGCTAAGTAGCCCTTTCCATCTTCAAAAAACACACTGAATCTGCACTTGCTCTTAAAATATTTAAGGAATAGGTCAGCATAAAATCAAAGACATTTGCTCACGCTTGCTGTTTTAAAGTTACATAACTATTTTTACACAGAACATGAAAGAAACATTGATAACACTTTAGATTGAGGAGCACATATACACTATTAAAGGGATAGTTCACCGAGAAATAGAAAAGTCCTCATCATTCACTCAGTTTCAAGTTGTTTCAAACCTATTTTAGTACTTTTATTTTTATTTTCTTCTTTTGATTGCAGAGTTATGTTGGAACTGATGGCTGCCACAGAACTTTATAGCAGGTGAAGTAATACTGCAGTTGCAGTCACAGGTTACAGTCAACTGTTTGGTTAACACCGTTCTTCAAAATAATCTCTTTTGTGTCACTCAAAAGAAAGCGGACAGTGAGTATATGATGAAGGATGGCAGCATATTAGGTAGCTGTGGCTCTGAGCCTCAGCCATCTTTGATCAACAGTAGTTCAATTTTTCAGTCAGTTATGGTTGGGTGTTAACAAGTAAAAACATGGCAAGTTGCTTTGAACTGAAGTTCTGAAAAGTGAAGTTGTAATTCTAATCAAAATTTTTTTTATGTGTAATACTGTGTAAATATGTGTTAAGCTTCCTGCTTTTAATCAATTTACTGTAATAAGTGAATGTGACCTGATGATTCTACTACAGTGAAATGCAGAGAGACTGGGTTTGTTGGTCTAGACTCTAGGGCACAGGTGTCAAACTGAGTTCCTGGAGGGCCGCAGTTATGCACAGTTTAATTTCATCACTAATTAAACACACCCGATCAAACTAATTGAGTTCTTCAGGCTTGTTTAAAACCTGCAGGTAAGTGTGGCAACCCCTGATGAATAAAGGGACTAAGCCGAAAAGAAAATGAATGAATGAGTTGGTGGTTCATTCCACTGAGGCGACCCCTGATGGATAAGGGACTAAGCCGAAGGAAAATTAATGAACAAATGAATTAAATAAAGATATACTGCAAATCAGGAGATGCTTTCTTTATTGCTAGTTTCTCACTACTAATTTTCATTGTAGGTTTTGTTTGCTTGACTATTAGGTTTTGATAAGGTTATTGACAGGTGCATACTGTATGCAAATTACAGTTTTATGTTTACATAAGCATATATTCTAAACAGTTACATTGGATTGTTTGCTAATAGTCAATTATTTTACTTTTAGCAAAGAGCATTGGCTTTTATTATTTATTTATTATTAATTGTTATTATTGGGTTGTTCCGGGTCCAAGGGCTCTGTCAAACTGTATGGGGAGGCTCAACAAATGGTAATATTACAAAGCAATGTAATTTGTTTTTTTTTTTTAAATCACAATTACAATATGTAGATCCTTATATCTGTTGGCCAAAAAGTGATTATTTTTTTTATAAATTGTTGAAATATTGGTGTCTGTGATGCAGCAAGTCCAGAGACTATTGTGTACACCATGATTTTATATATAAAACAAATATTTTCTCTATTCAAATGAGTAGCGGCTTAGACCCGGAAACAGTATTCCATAAGTCCTGACTTAACAAGCAGATTGTGCATGGGTGATTCTAAAATTAGGGGTAGATTTTGTGTTACCAAACTTTCTTATCTTCAAAACCAAAAAAATAATAATAATGCAACAGTATTGAGTAATAACACAAAGTCATTTTTAAAATAACGTTTTAATGTGCTTAGGAACACTTTGTTTTTAAAATGTTAACTTAAAGACTTGCACTATACCTAAATGTCACTCGCTGTCCCGGGAGAGAGCCCTGAGCTTGTAAGATCCTCGAGCCCTGGGCACCCTCCCATTTGCAGGGCGAGAGGGGAGTTTGAGCTCAGGTAGATCTTGATAAACTCCCCCGGCTTATTCTAGCTGAATGATGGAAATGGATGACTGAGGAAAGAAGTGTTTTCTTAGCTTGACTGTGGTATTAATTTTGTGTGTTCAATTTACTTAGGGTGTGTGTTATTTGGACTGTGGGAGGAAACCAGGGAACCCGGGGAAAACCCACACGAGAACTCCACACAAAAATGTCTTCTGGTTTATTAGGGACTTAAACCAGCGGCATTCTTGCTGTGAGGCCACAGTGCTAGTCGCTGGGCCGCCGTGTCGCCCGTCTAAAAAGGAGGGAAAAAAGAGGTTGGGGGGGGGGGTCTTCAAGACGAAGATATTGAGAAAAAAAAAACTCTGGTTATGTATAGTGAGTTAGGAGTCGTCATGGGATAATGCTGGAACAGCTGAGAACAATCATAAGCATATGATCCTCTCGAAATTTGTTTACACATAAACTTCACTTATCATTAATTATTTAAGTCTATTTTTGATATTTTGTGGGAAAATTTGAAAGGCATCGAGGCATGTCATTATTCTTCTTTCATTATTTTGTACAAAATGTGTATGATACTCCAATTTTTATTTATATTTGTTAAATATGTTACTGTTATATTTCAGTGAATTTATCGTTTACTTTTTTCAAATAATAATGTGATGAAAATACATAAAATCTGTTTTAGACATGCTATGTGGTATCCAGTTTGATGTTAGCATCTTGAGCTAAAGCACAAAATGGTGGACAATGTCCACTGTCATTGTCAACTCTATTATGAAAATTTAAATTATTATGATTATAAAAAGTTTAAAAATAGGTTAAATTACAATTAGTAACTGAGTTAAATCAATTTGCATTTTTTACATTAATAATGGATTCAGTTTACTGTAAATTATTTGCTTTTGCTTATTTTGTAGCATTCCTCATTTCTAAGAGCAGGGGTACCCTTTAAATAAACACAAAACTGCAGGTGCTTGGGTTCTGTGATTAATTTTTCTTCACAGTTTATGAATTCTGTGAAAACTCCAGGAGTCCAATCAAATAAAATATTCCCCTCAGCTCAGACACAGCTGCAGATGACAGGTTTATGCAGTAACAGAATGTCAATATGCCCTAAATTTACTTCTCCAAACATACCCCAATCATAAACGCAATGTAATATGTCTCCTGAGAGTGATATTGCCTGCCATTTCAAGTGTTGCCATAAAACTACTGATGCCACAACCAAACACAACATTGTGTGGTCTTAAGTGAATTTACAGCATGTATGCGCAGTGTACCGTGCTGTACCAGGTGTTTACAACAATCAATCAAGATTATTGACACTGTTAAATAGTGTGACTGCTGGTACAGAATATCCATGAACGGCAATGCCAAATGCAAAGGGTTAGCAAGACACTGCAAGTGAATAGGGGAAGAAAATATTATAGTTATCACCACACTTCCAAAGCTGATCAAACATTTTTTGCATTGCAAGTTTTCTAAAATGTCATGTAAAAAAAGTAATTATTGCATTAAATATGTGATAATTGGCCCACATTTTAGCACAAAAATCTCATTATGTCAAATCAGAATCAAAGATTTTGACAAAGGGGATTTTGGTCATCTCATTTGATCATTATATATATATAATTGATAACATTATTTGAACAGCCAGAAATGAAAAAAAAATACACTGCTTTTGCAGAATAAAACATTGTATATAATCAAGAAAATATTGTATGAACAAATCCCTGTGTAAAAACCTTCAGCCAATTACATGTGAATAAAACAAAGTTTGGTGCTCCTGCTGGTGCTGAAGAGGAGATTTATGGATTGTTTTAGAGAAAAAAAGAGCTAATTTTGAGTAACAATCTTTATAAATGTGTACAGCAATTGAAATCTACAAGAAAAAATATATAAAGAGTGATAAAAGAAACTCTAAAAAGTATATTTTGGAGCTTTTATATTCATCAGATTGAAAAACACAATTTAAAAGGTCAAAAAGGCACAACATTTTAAAATTCAATTTAAGTACATGAAGAAACCTTAAGGTGTTGCCTTAACCTTAAAAATATAACTCTGCTATACTTTATTGCAGGTTTATATTTATTTTACATAAATATTTCCCATGCATATGGTTAAAATAGTAAATCATGCAAGCTAACTCACTAGTGTGACTTTACAGTCTTGTATCATTGCCCAAGACTGTGGTTCATAAATATGTGATTGCATTCATAGGCCCTTAAACTATTTAAAAGAGCACAGCTGCTAATTACTGCCTCTTAGTAAATGAAGATTGCGTCTTTTCCTCCGTCTCACACCTTCCAGATACTAATTAAGGCAGTAATGTTTTATACATATAAATTATTGTAACAAGAACAGTTAATTGGATTCTGAAATAGAGCAGGCAGACTCTTTTGTGATGAATTACAGTCACGAATAAAGCAATAAAGCAGGTTGGCGATTCAATTTTATGTGGCAGATGTGTGTACATTTGAAATCTAAAAGTTAACTTTATGACAGTACAGAATAATCCCTCACAAATAATTATTCGGTGGTCGTTTACTTCGCAAATCACGTTTGCTATGACTTCCTGACAAAATCCTTGTATTAATAATTTATTCAGGCTTTCAAGCTGCATGATTGTTTACTGCCTTTGTGTGCTAAAAAGATAAATGACCTTCAAAGGCATAAATAAATGCCTGCTGAATACCAGAGACAAAACAGCAATCTGCCATTTTAATATAAAAGAAAAACAATAAATGAATACGTTCCCCTGTTAGGTCCATTTATAAGTTTTTAAACAAGATTTTTTGTGGTTCCCAAAGGCAAACCTCTCTGACATTCACACATATGAGATTCATTGTAGTTTGCAGTGTGCCATGCTAATGCCTTGATGTACTTCCAATTGCAAATGTTTGAATTTGTCATTGTTTATTTAAATTCGTAGCCATTTTCTTTATGCCATTCTCCCTAATGAAAACACAATATTGTTTTTGTGCCTGGTAAATGAATTAGACTTTTCCATGCCACTTCCTATTTAAAGAAACACCAAAATTGATTTTAAGGTCAGGTATGATAAGTCAAACTACATGGCAATGCAGTCTGTCACAGTGGAGAATAAATTTTGCCTTATTGCATAATCTGTCATTTTTCATTTATGATCTGGAAATGACAAGGTCTTTTAGGAATTACACTAATACATCTTGATGGACAAAGTTCCAAGACCAGTTAACCCAATTCATGTCAGTGCATTTCAGGTCACACCATTGCGATGACAGTTAAACGCCGGGTCTTGTCCCATTGAAGATAAAGTGTGTAGACGGCGTGCAGTGTGAAATTTGAACAGTGTAAATCTAGTCTGTTTTACCAAGCCACGAAACACATATCTAGTATATTATACAATGATTAAATGCTGGTGACGCAGTGGCGCAGTAGGTAGTGCTGTCGCCTCACAGCAAGAAGGTCGCTGGTTCGAGCCTCAACTGGGTCAGTTGGCGTTTCGGTGTGGAGTTTGCATGTTCTCCCTGCGTTTGTGTGGGTTTCCTCCGGGTGCTCCGGTTTCTCCCACAGTCCAAAGACATGCGGTACAGGTGAATTGGGTAGGCTAAATTGTCCGTAGTGTATGAGTGTGAATGAGTGTGTATGGATGTTTCCCTGAGATGGTTTGCAGCTAGAAGGGCATCCCCTGCGTAAAACATGTGCTGGATAAGTTGGCGGTTCATTCTGCTGTGGTGACCCTGGATTAATAAAAGGATTAAGCCAAAAAGAAAATGAATAAATAAATGATTAAATGGTGTTAAAGTAAAATTTATTTTTATATAAGCAAACTTTGCATTTGCTAAGTGAATTGCTAACAAAAAATCTTTTTAACTGGCACCCCTTGAATATGAATAGTTTGTCAAGAAAGGTTCAAGTTTAGGCAAATAAGTAAATTTAGGTTATATTTACTGGTATTGTTTTTGTTTTGTCAAGCTTAGTTGACTAAACATTTCTGCCTAATGACTGAAATCAATTTTGTTAAAAATTATAAACATGATTGTCATTCATGTTCATTACAGAATCGAAGATTTTTAGCACAGGTCAAGAACGCCAGGTACAGTCTCTATATAACACTTTGATTTTGAGCAGAATATGTCAAATGGCCACGCTAAAGCTAAAGCTAAAGCTTATTTGTTTATATTATGCAGCTTACCGTTTTTGTCGGTGTTTGTTAAACCCAGCTGGATCGTTTGTCATTTTAAGATCATCTGTGATGCTTCCACCCTGAGAGCGCGTGCACAGAGTTGCCAGATTGCAAATATTACGTGAAACACCGGAGAGAACAAAACGTGGCTTTTATCAGACTATTAGGGGACTTCAACTTTGGCAACCGCAAAACACAGCAATCTGTGCCGTCTTCTAATTTTAACACAACAATAAAAGAAGAGTTTATTAAAGTTTAAATTTTTAACTATTTCAGTTTTTGTCACATCATTGCATAGTGATATAACTGTTGATTTTAGCCAGTAGCCTGATATGAAAACATGAAAAATGTCCAGTGCTGCCAAACGCTTTCAAAGAAAAGAAGCTCAAGCCTGCTTGAATAAAAATAATAATAATAATAATTGCACAAACTATCACGAACATAGATACATACAACATAATATGAAATATGTACATAAAAAATAATATTAAAAATTAAAAATAATAATAATAATATTAATAAAATCCACAAAGCATAATGTACAGCATTTTTACATCCAATGATTTTTAAGAATTAACAGAGGAATAAAAAAAAAACTATTATAATAATTAATACACATCCTAATTTAAAAAATTCACAGTAGATACATGATACATTTTTAAAATCAATTTTATTTAAAAATTAAGATGAATTTTTAAATAAAATAAAATAAAATCTAAATCAATACAAAAAATTGTTAATGTGGCAAATTTCTGTTTGTGTATGTGAAATTTTGCCAATAAAATAAAGAGATTAACAATATATTAACATTACATTCAAGACTTTTGTTGGATTTGTTTTCATAAGAAAAAATAATATCTTTTAATGTAAAATAATAACTAGGTTTTGTAATTTTAAAAATATATATTGCCAGATCCTTCCCGAAATTATTTACAATGTTGCATTAAAAAATAAATGACAAAGGTTCTCTTTATCTGCCTTAAACTAGAGATGTCCTCCATTTCAATGTACTAAGTCTGCTTGAAAAGTCACTAAATGCTGCCAGATGATGTCATGCACATACATAATAGCATATGCATGACGTCATCACGTCAGATTAAAACAACATACTGTATTCCTATAATAACTCAGCCAAGATCAGGTAGTCGAATTCAATAGTAGGACTGCCAAATCGCTAAATTGGGAACATTCCTTTTGACTTTGTTCATGACCACTCCTCAAGCCCATCTGGCCCACTTTGGACCAAGGAATTTTGCAGGTTTAAAACCCCTCTTGACCAAGCAAGCACCCAATCAAAACCAGAAATGATCCTAAAAACATGACTAGCTGACACACTTGCTTTGACTTGGCAATGTGTAAATGTGGCTTATATGTGAAAGAAGATATTGTTACAATACATCGTAATTTGATATAACACTAAAGAATAATCTGTATATATATATAAGTATATTAAATATAAACATTTTGTAAAACATTGAAAATAAATAAACCCCTTTAGTGAAATCAAGATGTAATGGACAACAACATTGCTAATTATTACCTCAGCAACCACAACATCATCTTAAACTGTTTGTGTAAACAGTGAGACTTACTGTCAGCAGAGACAGAGGAAACACAGCCGGATGGTGCAACGCAATTAGTAAACTGCTCCAGCCAGCAGCAATCAGCACAACCTAACCTCATTACTGTCTTTGGACTACATGATCTGTTTCACTGAGAGGTGAATTAATTACACCAAATTAACCTTGCCGGGAATACGAGGCATGTTCAGTATGAAAACACTAAGAATATTCAATATCAGTGTAAATGAATGAGATCCTTGGACTCATTATACTACATTTAAAAGCAGGAATAGAAACCGACAAGCAAAAGAAATACTTTGCCTTTTCCTGTGTAATGTCAAAGTTAAGAGAAAAACCATGTGGACATAATAATTAAACATGCCACTTCCTAGACAGATGCTGATTATCTAGTAACACCATTATACCGGATTAATCAGTGGTAAATCATATTTCCAATGACTGGCTTTGAAGAGACTTCCATGGGAATAGATATTGGCATTTCTTTTTAACCCAGGGGTCAGATTTTTTCATACACGCACTGCAATAGTTTATAAGAAAAGGACTTTGATTAGATTCTGCCATCCAATTACTCCTCGTGTCATTATCATTACATCAGCCTGCTCTGGTCCAGTTTGCATTATTACCTTCACATGCTCTGTCTGTTGGGCTGAATTAAGCTTTCACATGAACAAACTCCCCATCCAGTGACTAAAATAATAATAATTTCTCTGCATTTATGATTTATACTTATGTGTCTGAATTTACTTTTTTGTTTTATTCTGTAAACTATTGATGATAATCAATAAATTAAACAAAAACAATTCTAAATTTAATATAAAAAAAGGAATTTATAAATACTACTACAGCAAACACTAATACACAATACCAATGTATTTACTTCAAAGGAGTTAAAAAACAGTATTTGAAAAATCTCTAATTTTATAAATTCAATTCAATTCAATTCATCTTTATTTGTATAGCGCTTATACAATGTAGCTTGTGTCAAAGCAGCTTCACATGGAAGATTATAGTGAATTGAAACAGTGTCAGTTCAATTTTCAGAGATTAAGTTCAGTTCAGTTTAGCTCAGTTCAGTGTGGGTTAATAATCACTACTGAGAGTCCAAACACTGAAGAGCAAATCCATCGAAGCGCAGCTCTAGAGATCCCGAACCATGCAAGCCAGTGGCGACAGCGGCGAGGAAAAAACTTCACCAATTGGCGAAAGCGAAGATTTAAAAAACCTCGACAGAAACCTGGCTCAGTTGGGCACGACCATTTCCCCTATGGCCAAACGTCTTGTGCAGAGCTGCAGTCTAGGCGCAGGAAGCTGGACCTCAGCGAAGACTCGTCTGTCCTTGGAGCATCACAGGAGTCAGTCTCATGCTCTCACTCCACGATGACCACCACAGCAGCTGCTCAGGATACGGCCTGGTCCAGAAAACCTTGGGATCATCTCGTCGCTGGTCTCGGATCACGTCAGTGGCACTGCATAGTCTGAGGGCCTCGAGATGAGTACCCCCAGGTGGAAATACAGAATAAGGAGAATAATTAGCGTAGCTGCTGTTCATAGTGTATATAAACGAGAACCAAAATCATGTGTGGGGCACATTATGCGTCATACCGCTATGTAATGCACTGAGTGTATGCTTTGCTAAAAAGATAGGTCTTTAATCTAGTTTTGAAGAGCGAGAGTTAATTAAAAAATTAAAATTGGGAAGAAATTGGGAAGAAATGTTGGCAGACCTTTATGATATAAAAAAACTAAAATAAACAAATAAATAATAACAATAACACATTTAACTCAAATCTATACCTAATATAAGCATTTTTCTCTTGTTAAAAGAAAAGAAAAGAAAGTATACCATCTAAGCTTCATAATGTCCTAAAGACTGTTCCTCAAAATATCCAACCCTGACTCACTGGACATTCCAACACTGGACAATCTCATGCCTCAATGATGATGGGTTTAGGGTTGAGGTTTGGCGCCATGCCTCCTTTTAAAAATCGTGAATTTCATACGACTGAACTTGTATGAATTTACATGTATTATCCAAAAAAATTGACAAAACATAAAATAGCTACATTTCCTCATGAGATCAGGCTGGAAATATGTTCCAGAGCCATATTTTGCAAAACATAAAATCTGGGTACAGTTTGTTTCACATTTCAGATGACAAATCCACTAGAGGGTGCTGTCTACATTTTTGGTAATGTGATATACATTAGTTAGGGCAGGGGTTCCCAAACTTTTCAGCCCACGACCCCCAAAATAACAGTGCCACTGACTCCCAATTTCCTCAAAGGTGGTTATAAATATAAAAATGTTGCACACACAACAATAGGCCTATATAGGTTATCTAATAAGTTTCGCCGTGTTTTAAATAAGAAGTCATAGTCACATAATTCAAGCTTTGAGAAATTATACCTTCTATAAGGTTCCTAATGTCCTAAAGACTTTAAAAACACAATCACAATTCATATTCAGTGTTATCATCAAATAATATTTCATTGTGTGGCATTAACCCACATAATGAAACATGCCCCGACAATACAATAGACATCGGCAGGAACTTACACCAGACATCACATTCTATTAACCTCTTCGTGGCCACAAAGAGTCATTGTGTCACCTCAATTTAACTCACTACCTTGAGTTAAATGACCAATGTCATTCTGACCACGACACATGCACAAATCCTGAACGTGATCCACCCATGAACACACAGATTAAAGAAATTAAAATCATTCAAGCCTGAACATAATGGAAATGCATGTGCCAATGGCAGGTATTTATGCAGAATGTAATTACAGAAGAGCTAGTAAATTAAAGCAAACAAATCAATCCTGGACTTCGGTTCAAGTTTGTAATTGTCTGACAGTAAATTAAGCTGGGCTGCAGGCTAAACTTAAGACAATAAGGGTAAAAGGTAATGTGGCCATTGCATGCTTTATTTGACCAATATTTTCTAGGCTAGGCTGAAGCTAAAAGTATGTATTGGAGTATATAGTATGAGGCAGCTAAAGTCTTGCAGACAAGTAAATATCATGATTAATATTAATATTAAATGTAATGTTTTTAAGTGTCTGTTTTGGAATGAGTACATGAGAACACATAAATAAAATAAATCACATCAATCAGCACGATTGAATTTTCTTAATTATGAATATTAAGTTCATCCTTGGGCAGCACGGTGGCGCAGTAGGTAGCACGATCGCCTCACTGCAAGAAGGTCACTGGTTCGCGCCTCGGCTGGGTCAGTTGGCATTTCTGTGTGAAGTTTGTATGTTTTCCCTGTGTTTGTGTGGGTTTCCTCCAGGTGCTCCGGTCTCCCCCACAGTCCAAAGACATGTGCTATAGGTGAATTGAATAAGCTAAATTGGCCATAGTGTATGTGTGTGAATGTAAGAGTGTATGGGTGTTTCACGCTGTTGGGTTGCAGCTGGAAGGGCATCCGCTACGTAAAACATACGCTGGATAAATTAGTGGTTCATTCCGCTGTGGCGACCCCTGATTAATAAAGGGACTAAGTCAAAAAGAAAATAAATGAATGAAGTTCATCCTCAAATAGATTAAAGTTAAAGAGATATAGAAATAAGGAGAAAAAATATTTTTCTCCATTTATTAAAGGTTACTGATTTACAAAGTTCCTCAAAATATCCAATCCAGACTTACTGGACATTCCAACACTGGACAATCTCATGACAATTTGTACATTTTTAATTTAGTGGCCAATTCATATGAATTTGTACAATCTTATTCATACACTTTAGTGCGATTTGCTCATCCCCCAATGCCTCCTTTTAAAAATAGTGAATTTCATACGACTAAACTTCTATGAATGTACATGTATTATCAACAAAAAAACTGACAAAACATAAAATAGCTACATTTCCTCATGAGATCAGGCTGGAAATATGTTCCAGAGCCATATTTTGCAAAACAGTTTGTTTCACATTTCAGATGACAAATCTACTAGAGGGTGCTGTTTTGGTAATGTGATATACATTACTTAGGGCAGGGGTTCTCAAATTTTTTCAGCCCGCGACCCCCAAAATAACAATGCCATTGACTCGCGACTCCCACTTTCCTCAAAGGTGGTTAATATAAAAATGTTGCACACACAACAATGAGCCTATACTGTATAAACACGAGCATATTGACAACACAAAAAAAAACTGCAACAATGTAACAAACATAGGCTTTAATTTATATAGTCATTAATTAATTTAATTTAATATTAACCTTGCCTACTCTTGGTTTAATTTTGGAGACTCAGAGATCATCCTCAATATTCAGTTGTGGCCTGTATTTATTTTTAATGTATCTGATTGCCATAAAGGTGACAGAAAGTTTAATCTGGTGTTATAAAATCAATCTGCTGCAGCTGACGCTATTGCTGTGTTGTTAATCTAACGTTAGCACAATCCTACGAAAGGCTGATGCCTTTTAATTTGCATGCTTTTTTTTAATGTAACTATTAACTACTATTTTTATCTTCTGTGGGTTATGAATAAAATATGGCAATTCTAATAGTTTATAACATTTATTTGAATTTTGGAAATCACCAAGCGACCTCCTCTCATTGTCCTGCGACCCCCCCAGGGGGTCCTGACCCCCACTTTGGGAACCACTGACTTAGGGTACATTTTGAAAGTTTCAAAAAACTGTCCTTGTAAGCTTTTAGTAGAGATCACCTAGACCAGGAAACTACTAGCCTAAACGAAACCAATGGTGTTTTCAAAAGCAAACGTAAAAAGAAAAGTGTCCTATGAATGCATAGTTTTACCTTGATATTACACTAAAATGCATAAAATATTATCATTTTTCCTATATTTGTTGATAACATATCCCTGTAAATATAATTAGTGTGAAAAGAAGCAAACGTTGTTGGCATCATACTGACACGTACCATTCATTTTACCTTGAAACTAGTCAAACAGTATGTTGAAGTATGTTTTTTCACAAAATGTAGGCTAAATCATGTATTTACAATTAATTCTGTTGAAAATATCATCTTTTTTGTTCAACAGAAGGTAAGTAAATTATTATAGAATTTAAATTTTAGGGTGTGCAATTTTTAGATTTTTTTTTCAGTGCTATATGCTTCAATAAAAATAATTTTGTATAAAGTATCAGTAAAAAACGGCACTTACTTAAATGTGTCCTATTTTGCCTCAATTCAAATTCCAGAGCTGAACTGGCATGTTAAAAGCATTCACAATCCAATTCTGAATCCAGCCCAGCAGTGCCAATATGTTGTATTCTGCACTAACATGTTTTTACCTAACGGCTTCATGCATTCTAAAATACTCTCAAAAACAAGTATGAGAAAAAAAAATACAACAACAACAGATCAATCCTCACACTAGTGGGCATACTGTATATAATATACATGACATACATAATTCAAGCACCCCTAAATTTCCAGTGCATCAAAGCACCTCTGCTTTATATAAACTGACAGGGCATGAAAACAAATGCCTGAGATTGTGTGAGGGCCACACTTGTGTTGTGTGATTCAGTATTGGAGCAACGGTATGAGGCAGCTGCTGCATTTGTGAATGTAATGTTCACTGACTCACTCTAAAAGCACATACCATGCTCAGAGCTAAAACACAGTCTATTATATTATGCATGTGAGTACATTTTATATCACCTGTACAGGGACTCTTAAAACAAGGTATTTGTTTCCTTGCTTTTAAATCAGTTTTTTCAATGTCACATCATGAAAATCAGATTTTTCTTTTTTGTCAAGTTAATCTGTACATACTGTATTATATGTCACCATTTTAATACAGTGGACTCAAACAGTAATTGTACACTTGATAACACAGAAAAAGGTCTAAAAGTCATTGCAAATTTTTTGGCTCCTCTTAAAGGTGCCATAGAATGTGAGAGGGGTCTGGATGCAGACCTGGTGCAGTCTAAGCTGCATCTAATGCTTTTTCATGCCCTCACCTAACCTACCCCTAACCCTACCCTCACAGTGAGGTCACTAGCTCCATTGAGTGCATTGTGTCTGACATTGCATCACTGAGATATGCAGTCTCAGCTTGCATCATCAAGGCTGCATCCAGATACTATTGATGAATGCATTGATACAATATGTTTAAATTGTTCTATGATAACTACATATAAGGTATGTGGCTTAGGTAAGTGAAATAATTCTCCATAAATGACTTTAATG
Source organism: Danio kyathit (assembly GCA_903798195.1). Classification (NCBI taxonomy): domain Eukaryota; kingdom Metazoa; phylum Chordata; class Actinopteri; order Cypriniformes; family Danionidae; genus Danio; species Danio kyathit. The sequence continues at coordinate 31,026,826 of LR812538.1, read as the reverse complement.
TAATGATGTTACACTTAGAACCCTAGGAGTTACCTCTAGAATGAAAAGCTCTCTATTTACCTTATTTGGAAGGGTTATAAATATTAGGTGCTTTCACATCTGTGGTTCGATTCATTTTGTCCGGACCCAGGGCAAAAAATGATACATTGTTGCATTTTTCTGCCATTTTCACACCACACTGATTGCTTTGGTCTGAACCAGTTGAAAAGAACCAAAATGAAGCGATTTGGCAAAATCCACATCACTCATTGGCCAGATGTTATTGAACGTATTTCCTGAACTGCTTTTCGATTGGTCAGAATTAACGCAGGAAGTTGCCAATGTGCAGGAAAATGCCAATGGAACTCCAGCACATAAGACACAAAATGTCGCTTTTTACTATGGAGGGTCGACTGCGCTGGCTGATTGTATCCCTGCACTCTAAAAAACGTTGGGTTATTAATTTAACCCAATGGTTGAGTTAAAAATATTTGGTGCTTTGTTGGGTTATTTTAAACCTTTATTGGGTTATTTATTTAATAACTCAACCAGTTGGGTTACAATTTTTTAATTTCAACAGTCAACTGATTGAACTGACACAGAACAGCTGTTTTAATATGCGTACGTGATGTGTGTGCGTTATAAAGTTTATTTAAGCTCTAACGCAGTAAGTTAATGTTATTTTGTTTTATCAAATTGCCTCTCCGTGTCGGGGTTTTTTTTTATATCCGTTTCATCTGTCTTTACGTCACTATATTTCATAAAATCAAATTATATATTTGTAATTCTTCTGTAAATGCATTTATTCATCTCTGAACAGCACTGGTAGTGTGTAAAGACACAAATGCCTCTTTCAAAGTGTTTCTGTGCCTTATTTGAGTGTGAATTTGGTATTAGACTCTGTATCAGGCATGAGGCCACAGGTAAGTATAGATGACTGATATAGAGTCTAAGCACAGTTCGGAGATTTCAGAACTCCACTCCTGGAACATTTGACCAAATAAATTATAATATGACAAACATTAAACTGTTTATATTAATTATTGCGTTATGACAATTTACTGACAGGTTCCAGTTATTTCAGTATAAATCTGTCATCAAGCGTTTGACTCTTTTGCAAGCTTCTGGGCATGAGAATTAAGCACACTGATGAACATCAGTGCACAATTGACCATGTAAAATGGACCTTATTTGCCCAACAAATTTGCAAATGTGATGCACCTTAAGAACTCACATAAAAGACTAATCCTGCAGCTAAAATTGCACATTTTCATAGCTTTTTTTTTTGTTCTCTGTCCCTCACAGTCCAAACACATGCAGTATAGGTAAGTTTAATAAACTAAATTGGCCGTAGTGTTTGAGTGTGAATGAGTGTTTCACCGATTTTTGTATTTTTTTATTATTATTATTATTATTTAATTTTTTGTGTAAAATATCCCTTTAATAAATCCAGTGTACTGTTTTTATGACATGGATTAAAGTGCTGTTTTTGTTTATTTATTTTTAGATTGCTCAGGACGGGTATTTTATACCCACACACCAAAGATAAACTTTTTGAGGTACGGGAGATGCATCACTGCGCATTCTCTCGTATTGCAAAAAAGAAAAGAGAGCATTGGATCTACCAGTTCAAGCAAACATTTCATCTGTTGAGAAAATCCTGCATAACAGCTCTGTTTTAATCCCAATTTGTAGCATTTCACCATTGATATAAGGGGCTTGTTTTGAGTTTAATAACTGTGTTTTTTTCTGTTTGATATAAAGACAGCCTTGGAGATCCCGCTTTGGAGATGGTGCTTTAATAACTCTGCCAGCTATCCTTTCTCCACTGCCATACAGATTGTGCAGCAAGCTGGTTCGGCCCTCATACCAGGAGACAAAACAAGAATTTGTTGATTTGCGACCTCTATGTGCATTATTTATGACAATAAATTTTGGACATTATTTAATTCATGTGTGTATACTTGTATTTCGTTCAGTACCTAGAGGAGAAGGAGGAGCACCAGAGACAGAACCCTCTTGTCCTGATGCTTGGGGATGAACTAAACTGCTCTCAGGCGTTTGTTATTGTGGGAGAAGTGGCACTAAATTCATGAATTTAAATAAAGCATTGCCAATGTATTAAAAGCTGTGTTTTTTATTTACATATAAAGAGGACTACTGCTATAATAATAATAGTAATAATAATAATGCTAATTATTATTATTATTTATTATACTATATAGTGGTTAAGCCACTTTTTGGCAAAATAACCCAACAAATTAGTTATTTATGTAACCCAAACGGTTGGGTTAACCTCAATAACCCAATGGATTGGGTTAAAAATAACCCAACAGAAGGTCGGTGCCAAATTGACCCATCTATGGGTTACCTGTTGAGTTATTTTAACCCAACTGTTTTAAGTGAGTGGTCATAGTATACTATATAGTTTGTATACATCACTTTAGACAAACTATACATTTTGAAAATGAAGCATGTCTTCATGCATGTGAAGGCGCATCGCAAGTCACTTCAGGAGGGGACGTGAATGAATTTTTTCTAAACTGCGACATGGTCATCTTCCGGAAATATTACCAACGATCTTCAAGGAGGTCTCGGTATGCTTTTTTGGTCCGCTTTTGTTGCACACTCGAGTGCGATTGCTACATTCACACTTCCCCAAACAAACTGCACCAAGAGGGAAAACGAAGTAGTGTGATTTAACCGAACTAAATACGGCAGGTGTGAAAACACTCTTAATGAACTCTGCTCTCATGCTTCTGCTGCAGTATTTTCCCATTTAATGTAGTTAAACAAACCAAACCTGAAAAATATAAATAAATAAATAAATAAATATGCAATGCGGTGGCGCAGTGGGTAGCACGATCGCCTTACAGCAAAAAGGTCGCTGGCTGAGCCTCGGCTGGGTCAGTTGGTCTCATTTATGGCCCCTAAACTCTGGAATAACCTTCCTGATAATGTCCGAGGCTCAGACACACTCTCGCTCTTCAAAACTAGATTAAAGACCTATCTTTTTAGCAAAGCATACACTCAGTGCATTACATAGCGGTATGACGCATGATGTGCCCCACACATGATTTTGGTTCTCGTTTATATACACTATGAACAGCAGCTACGCTAATTATTCTCCTTATTCTGTATTTCCACCTGGGGGTACTCATCTCGAGGCCCTCAGACTATGCAGTGCCACTGACGCGATCCGAGACCAGCGACGAGATGATCCCAAGGTTTTCTGGACCAGGCCGTATCCTGAGCAGCTGCTGTGGTGGTCTTCATGGAGTGAGAGCATGACTGACTCCTGTGATGCTCCAAGGACAGACGAGTCTTCGCTGAGGTCCAGCTTCCTGCGCCTAGACTGCAGCTCTGCACAAGACGTTTGGCCATAGGGGAAATGGTCGTGCCCAACTGAGCCAGGTTTCTCTCGAGATTTTTAAAAATCTTCGCTTTCGCCAATTGGTGAAGTTTTTTCCTCGCCGCTGTCGCCACTGGCTTGCATGGTTCGGGATCTGTAGAGCTGCGCATCGATGGATTTGCTATTCAGTGTTTGGACTCTCAGTAGTGATTATTAACCCACACGGAACTGAGCTAAACTGAACTGAACTTAATCTCTGAAAACTGAACTGACACTGTTTCAATTCACTATAACCTTCCATGTGAAGCTGCTTTGACACAATCTACATTGTATAAGCGCTATACAAATAAAGATGAATTGAATTGAATTCTGTGTGGAGTTTGCATGTTCTCCCCGTGTTCGTTTGGGTTTCCTCCGGGTGTCCAAAGACTTGTGGTACAGGTGAATTGGGTGTGCTAACATTGACCATAATGTATGAGTGTGTGTGTGTGTGTGTGTGTGAATGAGTGTGTATGGGTGTTTCCCAGTGATGGGTTGCGGCAGGAAGGGCATCCGCTGCATAAAACATAAGCTGGATAAATTGGCGGTTCATTTCGCTGTGGCGACCCCAGATTAATAAAGGGACTAAGACTAAGAAAATGAAATAGATAAATAAATACTGTACCCAATGCATTTGCAGACAATTAAAAAAAAACTGTCAGCTTAAAATACATCTGCTCAAAGTTCATACTGTACACGTGAGGTACAGATAATGTTTGGTCAAACAGAAGGTGTACTTTTTGCCTATGCTTCGGAACATTAGATACAGATACAGTTCTATAAGTTTTAGAATTCTGCCATTTCATTTGAATTGTTCTTATAATTAGTTTTATAAATTAAATTTTAAAACAGATCTATTGAAAGCAGATTTTTATTTGGCGCAGAGCATCATTACTTGTAGACAAAAAGTGAACATGATTCAATTCCATTCATTTATTTTTAACGTTGGCTTCAACCTCCGTAAATACTCTGCGGAGTCATTGTATGTCAGAACGTTACTAATTTAGAGCCCAGGCTCTTATGTGTTTTATACAGAGGTACCTCAATAGTTTCATCAATTATTTCTTCTTTTCTCTTCAAATCGTTTGCTCACGCTACAGTTGGGCAGCACATGCAAGCCTCACCAAAGCTGTCTTGGCAATTGACAGGCCTGCCCTACGTGAGAACATGCTGTCTGAGAGACATGGAGAGCAGCCAGGATTGATCCAAGCTCAAAGCAGCAGCTGAATCTTTCAGGGGAGAGTGTGTATGAGAACTCCGCTTTTCTCTTCTCTCTTTTCATCGGCACCGTCCTCCTCGCAGTAGATAATTGAGGTGCAGGGGGATGGAGACAGGGGAATCTATTTCAGCACAACATCAGGCGAAAAGGACGGTTGGATGGATGGCCGGCCGTGTCCTGAATGCAAAAGCCTTGTTGCTCGGTGGAACGTGGCGAGTAATGGTTGCCTTATCTTCTCAGTCACAGCTCCTTTATGCCCAGTAGAGCGTCTTCTGAGGCAATATAGAGACAAACAAAACGAGACTGGAGCTGTTTGGGTCACGCTACGAGAGCAGAATCAATGCCTGTACTGCAGCATTTTTGCGTTTTTCAGGGTTGAGACGCTTGGACTGGAATTACCGAGATTATAATAAATGCAGGATGTCTCTGGTAACATAGAACTGTACTGAAGTTTCTCAGTGCAAGATTGTGGCAAAGTAAGGTCAAATATCATTCACGGTTTCATTGTAAGATGCTTCCAGTGACCGAGTCATTTACCATGGATAATGATGACTTAAGAGGAGTCCCCAAATCAATACGGTGTTGAGACAGCCGAGCGTGAAGGAGACTGAGTGGTACACCTATAAGACTCTACAGCTGCTTCTTAAAGCTGTCATTTCTAATCATATATTTGCTCACCCTCATGCCATATTTGGGTCATGTCTCTTCAAAGTCAGTAACAGTGTACGAGGTCTAATCAAAAAATAGCTTCTTGTCATTCACAACAGCGCTCTGAACAGCAAAGCTTCATCGATTTTTCCTGCTGTACCGAGATTGCTGCCAGTCAAGTAATTTCCTTATCTTACAGTTACTCTATTTTTTAGATGCAAACATTGCAATGAAATGACAAAAGAAATTCAATAGTGCAAATCTCTTTCAGCTTGAATTAGCCAGCTTTGTCAATAGCCATGATCTAAAGCAACAGAGGGTCTCAATTTAAGAATTTGATGAGTCACACACATCACATACTGCAACCCAGTACTGGGAAACACACATACACACTCTCATTCACATACACACTCATACATGGCCAATGTTTAGTTTATTCAATTCACTTATTGAGCATGTCTTTGGACTGTGAGGGAAACCCGGAGTACCCAGAGGAAACCCACGCCAACACAGGGAGAACATTCAAACACCACAAAGAAATGCCAACTGACCCAGCCGAGGCTTGAACCAGTGACCTTCCTGCTTTGAGGCGACAGTGCTAACCATCAGAACAAACCATCGTTATACAATAACTTGCATAATTACCCTAACCTGCCTAGTTAACCTAATTAATCTAGTTAAGCCTTTAAATGTCACTTTAAGCTGTATAGAAGTGTCTTGAAAAATATGGAGTCAAATATTATTTTATAATAAATAATATATTATTTATTATTAATATCAAATAAATCAGTTTTTAGAAATGAGTTATTAAAACTATTATGTTTAGAAATTGAAAAAATCTGTTGAAAAAATCTTCTTTCCGTTAAACAGAAATTGGGGAAAAAATAAACAGGGAGGCTAATAATTCTGACTTCAACTATATATATATATATATATATATATATATATATATATATATATATATATATATATATATATATATATATATATATATTCATTCATTCATTTTCTTGTCGGCTTTGACCCTTGCGGGGTCGCCACAGCGGAATGAACCGCCAACTTATCCAGCATGATTTTACGCAGCAGATGCCCTTCCAGCCGCAACCCATCTCTGGGAACTTCCACACACACATTCACACACTATGGACAATTTAGCTTACCCAATTCACCTGTACTGCATGTCTTTGGACTGTGGGGGAAACCGGAGCACCCGGAGGAAACCCACGCAAACGCAGGGAGAACATGCAAACTCCACACAGAAACGCCAACTGACCCAGCCCAGCCGAGGTTCGAACCTGCGACCCAGCAACGTTCTTGCTGTGAGGCAACAGCACTACCTACTGCGCCACTGCGTTGCCTTATATATATATATATATATCACCACATTTTATAATTCTGTCAAAATGTATCTGTTTATCTACAAACACTGGTAATACATTCAAAGTAAATGCACTAAGCCATCATAAAATACACATAATATTCAGTTTTGTTTAATATCACTTGAAGTCATATTGACATAATTCATATTTAAATTTTGGTCTATTAAAAAACACTATTACAAAACATTAGTGAACTGTTTAAAACACAAACTATTCCTGACAAATCACATTCAAAATGTGAACAAAACTAAACAGTAATCAAGTGTAAATTGTTACATGTGACTAGTGGCTGGCACATAATATGAGATTAGGTAACTTGCTCTCCACAAAGTACATTCAATTCATCTTTATAACTATAGCACTTTTACAATGTAGACTGTGTCAAAGCAGCTTTTCATAGAAGTTCTAGTAAACTGAAACTGCATCGGACCAGTTTTCAGAGTTGAAGTTCAGTTTAGTTCAGTTCAGTTCAGTTTAGCTTAAAAGTCCAAACACTAAAGAGCAAATCCACCAATGCGCAGCTCCAAGTCCCAAACCAAGCAAACCAGTGGCGAGGAACAAGCTTCACCAATTGATGAAGTGAAGAAAAAAAAAAAAACCTCAAGAGAAACCAGGCTCCATAATAAAATGACTTTTTTTTTTTTTTTTTTGCTGAAACTGTCCAAAAAATATAGGCAAAACAAAATGAATACCCATGGCTTCTGAAAATACACTGAGGTCTTAACGCAAAACGATTATTTTGTCCAAGAAACTGAACATTATATCCAACATTATTACAGCAAATTTTCTTTATTGGGTGAACTATCCATTTAAGGGTTAGAAACGACATGAGGGTGATTTGTTAACAAAAAGTAGCAGTGCTGTGTGCTCTGTGTGCAAGGAATAAAATATGAATTGCCTAGTAGAAAGTATAGCTAGACCAAGACCATTAATCTACTGTTCTAAAGGTTTTGACAGATAATGCTTTCTCTGGGTGATAAAGGTAAAGAAACGTACTTCAGTAATGCACTCCAATTAGTAAAAAAAAGACATGTCATTGCACAGAGGCCGACAACAGCAAAAAAAGAAAAACATTAGGAAGGAAAAAGCACATGCCACTTCCCACATTGTCTTCAATCCTTTTCCTGTCACAGTTTAGCCCTCATTTCCATCCGCCACGTCTTATAAATATATCATGCTTTCAAGGTCTTTGAAGAGAAACAAAGCATTCTTTCTGGAAGGAGAAACACTTCATAAACGTCTCCACAGACCTCCTGCTGAGAGCGTACATTTGAACTATGGGATCGAAGAGGCATTGGACCATCTCTTTTCTGCTCATGCCTGGGTTTAGAGGGCTGTGATGCTCTAGACCTCTGCATGGTGACAGACTCGCCTCAGATCCAGGGCTCTGTTTGATATCTGAGGCAGAAGAGAAGTCTGTCTGTACAATTGACCTCAGGCACAGAAATTTGGCCTTGATTTTACGAAGCTGTTACAGTTGCTGATTTTTTACTGCTATAAAACTGCTATACTTCTGAGTTTAAAGTTTCCCTCAGTATTTTTTTTTTTACCTCACAATAAAGATAAATAGATTAATGAAACAGCAATATTTTATTTTACACCAAAGCTTTGAATTATGTAGGTTCTGAATTTTTTTCTCAGTAAATCCACTATGAAAACCTAGGCCACAGAAATGTTCCTTTATCAGGGGAAAAATAACAACAGTAACTTTTAGCTATTTTTAGTATTGCTTAAATTAACTGTAATTGGTGATGTTAAAATGACTTTAAATGGTTTAAAATATTAAAAAGCCACTAACTTCGTATGTTTGGCACATTAGTGGACATTTAAAAAAAAATCTAAAAGATCAATGATAGGTTGCATTATTAGGCTACTAATACTATTAATGATAATCTTTCGAGCTTCTAAATATTCTGTTGTCTGTGTTCATATGTGGACAACACATCCAATAAAGTATAAAGAACAAATTAATATATCATATTACAGCTGAAAGAGCATCCGCCGTGTAAAACATGCCAGAGAAGTTGGCGGTTCATTCCACTGTGGCAACCCATAATAAATCAGGGACAAGAAAAATAAAAGAATGAACGAATATATAACAGAAGAAAGATGCACAACAGAGATGAACTTGAGGCAGAAAATGCTGGAATTCAACATTGGGATTTGACCTTGTTCTCTCAGATGGAGCCACATTTCCACCTTGAGCATCCCAGGAGCCGTTTGAGGGATTTTTCTCCCTCTGTGTCTGTCCAAGCATGTTTATTTCTTGAGGACCCCAGTGGGCTTCAGTCGGAGCAGCTTTTTTCCATTCCAATGCGAAATACATTATCATGGTAAATGGGCTGGAACAAGAAATGGCTCAATGTGGGAATCATCCATGGATTTAATACTGCAAACTCAAAAGCCTATCCTCAATTTACAGCAAAGGGTGAAGAAAACCATTGCATACACACATATTATTTAATACATATTAGTTCTTACTGAAAATAAGAGAGCACAAAAAGCCATTTCAAGTGGTTTGATCCACTTTGCTAACAAAAACAACCTCATATACAGTATTATCAAATTTTACCAGTTGAAATGAATCAATATGCAACCACAAGACCTTGATTTTAAGAAAAGGACAATCTCTTATAATAAAGCTGGCCAGCAATCGCAGCAAATTACAATCTAATTAATGCCACACATTAAGACCAAATCATGAAGGCAATCAGTTGACCTCCATGTAAGTAAAGGGAGCTTAATTAGCCACAAGTTTATTCAATCTCAAATGAAACAATAATTACAAGCAGGTTTAATTGAAGCAATATCCTCATCCAGTCACACAAAAGCAGCTATAAAAATGACACACAGCTTTACAACCACAACAATGTGCCTTATTGTGTTTCAGATCTTTTTTGTAATCAAACAGATGTCTCGTCTAATGCTTATCAGAGTTTTGTGTTTTACAACTGCGAAATTTACACAGACTACTGACACATTAATAATGACATTGGTTAAAAGATAAACTTAGAATTACTATAAAAAAAAGGTCAGAATTCTGAGATAAATAGTCACAAGTAACATTCTGGTGGAAAGAAATAAACTTCACAAAACAAAATGTTAGGCATCTACATACTGTAAAATTATCGTGACTTCTTTGCAATTGCTTCATTTTTTTCTCAGGATGTGTTGAGAAAAAGGAATATATTTTAAAGATATTTTTGTCTCTTTTTCTTTTCATTAAACAATTGTATTTGTATTGCTTAAAGGTGATATATTAACTGAACTTCTTCTGTTGAGTGTGATATGATTTGCAAACTAATGAAGCATTTTTGCAGAAGTAGATGAAGCTGATAGAAATGCAAGGCCTGATTGTCTAAAATGAACTTGAGCTGTGCAGCTAAACTTCCTGTGAGCAGAGATGTGTTGAAACTGAACACAGAATATGTGCAGTTGAGAAGTCTAATGCATTTAATGTTGTGCAGATAATCCGTAGAAAAAGAGGACGTATGTATGGGTGCGGCCAATAGAGGACTGGAGAATGATTGACAAGTGACAAATTTCATTAACCTGTTATTATCAACTGCCTATAAAAGTTGTAGTGAGGAAATAAAGGTTGTTGTGCACCTCCTGAATGTAACTTTTGCATTGCATTGAGGATACCAGAATTGGTGAATCAAATTATTTATTTGTATCCAATAAATTACTAAGATTTTTGACATTGAAGAAAAACCTCTCCTGACCTTTTTTATTGAACACGCATGGAATTGATTAATTATTCCAACACAAAATGATAATTTTGAGGAAAAAGCCAAAACTGCAATTGATTTTGTTTTGTCAAAGTTTTAACTATGATATAAACTGAGGAGAAATTGAAATATGAATTAAGAAATAAAAAGTTATCCTATTAATTTTTTTTACTGTGGCAGACATAGCCTTCCATTCAATTTACAAAAAAAAATCATCAAATACGTAAATCTAACTATATAACAACAACAACTACAATTTAAAAAAAACAAGTTCGATGCAACTAAAATAACGTAATTAGTCGCAAGTTAATTCAGACACAAATCAAGTAATAATTACTGGCAGGTTTAATTAAAGCAATATTCCTACCTAATCACATAAAAGAAGCTATAAATATGACACAGTTTTACAACCGCAACCAGGTGTGTCTTTGTGTTTCAAACATTTTTCTTTCATATGCTTTTTAATCAAATGTGCTGTCACGTCCAATGCTTATCAGAGAACTGTATTTTACGACTATGTGATTTACACACACTACTGACACATTAATGACATAGGCTACAAAAATGCCATCCATATTAATGGAAATACAACACTGTGAAAGGAAAGGGTGAGGAGATTAAACAGAAGCTTCACTGCGTGCAATTGAAATGGCAATAATATACCGCAAGACGCGAGACTTCAAAGTACACATAAAGATCAGGGGTCAAATGGCAGGGGAATTGGATGTAGATTAGCAAACGTGAAAGGAGATAAGAGAAAGTGTTCAGTGGCTGGAGCTGCTGGTGGTCTGATGTCCTTCATTATGCATGAGTCTAAGCACAGAGTCATAGGTAATGTCTGTTAATTAATTTCAGTTTTATTCATGTACCTGTTTGTTTGGTTACTAAAAGGATAGTTCACACCAAAACAAAAGTCCACCCTCCGTTAACTCACACTTAAGAGTTTTTTCATTTTTGCTGAATGTAAACATAAGTATTTTGAAGATTGCTGGCAAACGGTAGCCATTGCCTTCTGGTTAACAACATTCTTCAAAATATCTTCAATTGACTTCTCCTTTTTAGGTAAACTATCCATTTTCATTAGTTCACACTTAGCTGATGATTGATAATAAAGCGTGTTTGGCATGCTGTCCCGGGAGAGAGCCCTGAGCTCAGAATATCCTTGAGCCCTGAGCTCCCACCCATTTCATTGGGAGAGAGGGGAGTCAGGTAGGTCTCGAAAGCTCCCCCGGATTTGTTCGCTCAGCCTATTCCTTGATTATTAGGGGTCGCCACGGCGGAATGACCCACCAACTATACCAGCACATGGTTATGCTGTGAATGCCCAGTATTAAAATACTTACATACTGTGCCAATTTGGTTTGTTCGATTCACTTATACGGCATGTTTTTGGGGAGGAAACTGGTAAATCCACGCAAGCACGAGGAGAACATGTAAACTCCACACAGAAACACCTACTGGCCCAGCCAGGACTCGAACCAGTGACCTTCTTGCTGTGACAGGGCGGCAAAAGTGCTAACCACAGCCACTGTGCCGCCCTGTCCTGTATTAATCTAGAAAAGAGGGGGAAGAGTAGGGGTGGATGGGGGTATTCTTCGAGGAGAAGATGACTAAGGTAAGAAAATCTGGTTATTTGAATTCATCTGATTTTCATAAACCGGTTATGACGCGTTTAATGTAAAATTATTTGGTGTATTCTCCCAATCACTGTGCTTTAAGTTTTCCCAACTATGACGACTTCTGCTACTGAGAAACCCGTAATGTGAAAAAGGTCTATGATAGCTAATGCGGGACCATCTGTGGTCAATCATAAGCATGTGATCATCTCAAAGTAAGTTTAAAAATAAACTTCACGAAGTAAAAAACTATATTATATATAAATAAACACACAATTTAAAATTTTCAAACAACTGACATTTTACAAGATTTATGACTAAATAAAAACAAATATATTTATGAACTAATAAGATTTAGAAATAATTGTATGTTAAATAAATTAGAAATGAAAAGACTCGCACTGTAAAAAAAAAAGTTATTTAATGTTTTTTTACCAGTAGCTAGGGTGTTGAAAAAAAAAAGGAAAATAACAGCCGTTAAATTACAGACATTCACCATAAAATAACAGACAGTAAATTACAGAAATTTACCGGAAATTTTAATTTTAGGAAAATTTCTGTAATTTAACATTTCAAAACAATGCTTTTCAGGTTTTAAAGAGGGAAATTGAAAAAACCACATTAAAGAAACAAATTACCTATTATTTTCCTTTTAATCTTTTCTAAGAAAGGATAAACTCTCATGAAATACAAATAAACAAACACCAATCATCATATAATATTATTACTACAAAACAAAAAGAAACACTAAAAAGATAGTCTTTATACTGAAGGGCTGCTACAAAACATGAAAAAGATGATATTACATAGTATTAAAACAATTCTGCCATATACTAGCCTGTTGTTTGTACAGTACTGTATATGCAACTCAAGCTCTCATTACCATGTGCGGAAAAATACACTGAACACTTCCTTCCGATCTTGACCTAATTGAACTGTGCCATTAAAGCTACTGGCAGCTAATTGACACAGTTTGGCAGTGCATGGTCATATGACAAAGCTTAATTAAGATAGAGAGAATCTACGCGAAAACTCAGTATGAGAAAAAGCAAAACGCATCGCTCCAGGCTGTCTTCGGTGCAGAGGCTAATTTGCTCTGAAATGAGTCAATAAACCCCATTTCATCTCAGCTGGCAAGGCACAACAAACAGTAAAAAAGATACATGGTCTCCTCTACTGGGATAAAAAAAAATATCTATTGCAACCTCTAAAAGCATAAACAGCTCTCTCTACCTTTCTGACTGTCACATTTTGTTAGACTATTTTACTCTATTGCGAGATGTTTGTAACCTGAAATGTGTGCTGAAAGTAACCCATGTTACCCAGTAGCAGAACGCTGAAAGAGTCTATTTTTTATAAAAACATAAAATATATGAGGCTTGTCTACATCACAACAAAAAAGACAAGACCCAGCATTAACATACTGTTTGTTAATGCATCTATTTGGCTTTTCATAGTGTTTTTTATTTGTCAGATGTGAAGAAAACATGCACTTTTAAGTGTTTTTTTTCTTGGCACTTCACCAATTTGTGATTTTAATTACAATACATCATTTTTAAAAGGCTGTGATTTTCTCCTGCACTGAGAAATAAATCTCCACATCACTGTTATAGCCAGATCTACATTATAAAAACAGGGATATCTTCTTACATAACTTGCATAATTACTTACTTGTGTTTTCTACTGTCAAAAAGATTCCCAAAATCATCTCTGTAAAAACCTTGGTCTCTGATATGCAATAAAAAATAAAATTAAAAAATTGAACATGACTTTAACCAATGTTTTGAATTTTGTGCTAGAAATGTATGCTAATTAGCAAATATTTATTCAAATAATGCATCACTTGTATATTTAACCCTCTACTGCACGGTGTTGCCATATGGCAGCATGATATTTATGTTCACTTCCCTGCCACTGTTTCTTTAAGACCAACGTTCATTTTTTTTTGTTGTTGGAAAGAGAAAACCTTTGTTCAGCCAATGATGTGCTTTGGTTAAGTCATATGACGTGCAGTGTTTTTTGTGGTGCTATTTCTGACAGACTGGCACTTATTGTGAGCAGTTGCTGAATGCAAATGAAAATGTTAATAAAAACGAAGGGATAGACTCATGTCAGATTCACAAAAAAATCTGAGACATCACCTACAGTAAGTTATGTTGACATATTCACAACTCAAAAAAAGTTTTTATTAAATTAGTTTTTTGTAAATTAATCAAATGTACAGTATGTGTTGCCAAATGGCAACACTGTGCAATAGTGGAACATGCAATATTGCAATAGGTTAGATAGCTAGCAAGGTCAGCTGTGAACTTTTAAGTTGTAACAATAACAACATGAATGTTAGTAATATAATGTTGATTAATCATATGTTAGTGGCATTTGCACTATGGATAAAATCACATTTTAATGGCAATACTTTTGATTAGATATAAACACTGGGAACAGTGTATTAGTGAGGACCACCATGTTCTACGGTAAATGAAAGAAGAAAAGGACAAAACTGGCTCTTCCTGCAGATGAAAGTGAGGATGAGATGGGTTTTAGTGACAGTGAGAATGATGCAGATTGGACATTTGATAAGAGCAGTGATGGAGACAGTTCAAGTAAGTTAGCTCAGAGGCAGATAAGACAGGTGTAGTATAGGATATATAGTAGTGTAATATATAAACAATGTTAGCTAGTAGCTACATTATTCTGATACATCTGGATATATCAGACTTGTTATTCATTTGTTATAATATTTACTGAGGGCGTCACGGTGGCGCAGTGGGTAGCACGATCGCCTCACAGCAAGAAGATTGCTGGTTCGAGCCTCGAGTGGGTCAGTTGGCATTTCTGTGTGGAGTTTGCATGTTCTCCCCGTGCTTGCGTGGGTTTCCTCCGGGTGCTCCGGTTTCTCCCACAGTCCAAATACATGCGCTATAGGTGAATTGGGTAAGCTAAATTGTCCGTATTGTGTGTGTGTGTGTGTGTGTGTGTGTGTGTGTGTGTGTGTGTGTGTGTGTGTGAGTGAATGAGTGTGTATGGGTGTTTCCCAGTGATAGGTTGCAGCTGGAAGGGCATCCGCTGCGTAAAAGATATGCTGGATCAGTCGGCGGTTCATTCCGCTGTGGCGACAGCGAAAGGGACTTAGCGAAAAGAAAATGAATGAATGAATGGAAATTTACTGGAGAAAAAAATTATATTTACTGTATTTTGTATACATGATAATACAATATTATGTTTGTTTTCAATAATATTCAGCAAAAATAATGAAATAAATGAAAGCTGTTGGAATAACCGTTGTTGGAAAGTATGTATATGGTGTCATTTACAGTATAAGTTCTGTGTTAAAGCTTATAATACTGCAACACCAATTAAATCAAAACAAACAACTAAATTGTTAATTATGAGGAAAGTTCTAAATTTGAAATTTCTAAGTTAGATCCACTATTGGACGTTGTTGCCATATGGCAACATATTATAAAGTACCTTAAAAAAATAATTTCCCCCAATTTTTTTTTTTACAGCACTTCAAGTTAAGCCATTCTAAGAAAAGAAGAACAAATTTGTTTATAGATTTATCATAATGCGTGCAGAAAGCAGAACACTTTAGAACACTTGTAATACAAAAACAAAATGTTTGCAAATGGCAAAGTATAGTGATAACTATACTATAACTATTAGTTAATTTTCCCACTCTGTTCACCTGTCCATAAATCTATTACCACAGGCTCGTCAAGGCTGTGTTCTCCAACGGAAGCCACGGCAACCGTTGCCATGCATTTGATGGGCACATGCTGCCTCTGATGGGATTAATGCAGGAGGCGTGACAGGCGGCGCATTGGCTCTTCGCAACAAGAAGCAATTAACCCCACTACTCTTCACCTTTACATTTCACTGTGCCACTTAAAAAAAAAGATACCTTAACCTGTCACTGCAATGTGCCAATCACACCGCATTCACCAATGAACACACAGTTCGTTCTGTCACTCCAGAAGATAAGCCTTCTTCATAGCTAATGTTTTTCTATTGCTTGGTTCATTGCTTCAGCTGGCCAATCAAGGTGTCATGGCAGCCTCAATCATCATTGAAGCCAATGCTTTGAGAACAGGCAATCTTGCAGAACAGAAGATAAATGCACAGGCAGGAGGTATAAGCAATAACCTTAAAATCAAACAGATATGGTCAACGTTTAATAGTAATGAAAAGGCGATAAATAAAAACAAAGACTTGGAACTATTAAGTTGATTTAACTTATATTTCAAGAGTTCACACAAGTGTGATTGGCATGCTGTCCCAGCTCATAAGATCCATTAGCCCGGGGCTCTCTCCGGTTTGTAGGGTGAGAGGGGAGTTTGAGCTCAGGTAGGTCTTGAGAACACTCCTACAATTAGGGATTGCTGATTAAGAGCTCATCAAAATTATGCTCGAAATTAGTTAATAAATAAACTTCATTTCATGCACATAGTTCATTTACTTGACATTTTAATCAACAGGCAACAGGTTAAGTCAACTAATCGCTTAAAAAGAATATGGACTCACTTTTTTAAAGTGAACTAATCGCTTTAAAGGAAACAGACTTACATTTTGTTTTTAAGTAAAGTCAGCTAATTGCTTTTATGGTATTGACCACAAATACAGCAACATTAAAGTGCAAACAAACGAGCAAACTATTGAATTATTCATTCATCCATTCATTTTCTTTTTGGCTTAGTCCCTATTATTAATCTGGGGTCGCCACAGCGGAATGAACCGCCAACTTGTCCAGCATATGTTTTACGCAGCGTATGCCCTTCCAGCCACAACCCCTCACTGGGAAACATCCATACACACCCACTCACACACATACACCACGTGAAGTTTATTTATAAACTAATTTCGAGAGGATCACATGCTTATGATTGCTAGCGGCTGGACCCACATTATCCAAATCACCATGCACCAATCAGATGATCCCTAAGCTACTATAAATACCCTGGGTTTCATATCACCGCTATCTTCGCTTTGAAGAAAGCTTGGCTCGCAGCAGCTGCTGCCATTACTACTGCTGCTACTTCTTCTTCTTCTTCTTCTACTACTGCTGCTGCTTCTTCTACTACTGCTGCTGCCAATACTACTACTGCTGCTGCTGCTACTGCTAATGCTAATGCTGCTACTGCTGCAACTACTGCTACTGTGACTACAAAAAGATCTTCGCTTCGAAGACAGCTCGGCTCGCATCAACTGCTACTGCTACTACAACAACAACAACAACAACAAATACTTCAAAAACAACTACTCTCCTACTACAACTCCAACAACACATTCTACAGCAACATCAAAACCTTCCACTTAAAATGCCTCACACAACGCATCCGCTGTGTCTTCAACCCAATTCTCTAGCAAGATCACAGTCTACAAACTCCGCCTAAACTCAAGAAACTGGTAATGTCAGCCATTGCAATGAAGCCAAACTCTCACCGCTCTCATAGGGGTGCACCTGCGGTAATGTATATAGCACACTTCAAAGGGAAGCCTCACAGAAAATAACTACTCTCCAACAAAGACTAAACATTTCTTGAAAGACTAGCGCGAATAGAATGACTTCCAAAAAAGAAACTCACCTCTGAAGCCTCCCGCCTGTCTACAGATCCATATCATTCTGATAGCATGAAGTAATTCATCTGCATAAGTCCAGGCTATCCAATCCGCAAATATTAGTCCACAGCATATTCCTACTTGATCTCCAGTCATAACAATTGTGATCCTGCTCTACAAAATGGTCGTCAGCCATTTCAGTCTTGATTGACACGCCTTCAAGCCAATAGCTGAAAGAGAAGCGCCACTATCCAATGAGCTTAAACTTGAGACGGTCCCGCCCTCTCTCTTGTCAGGTTAAGAATGGACTCTGACTTTATGAATGAACCGGGCCAGATATGCTTGTGAATTCAATCACATTAGGATTCCAACGGAACGTTATTTATTCATGGATTAAAATAAAGCCCATAACTAACATTCACACTAAGTGGTGACATAATCTTTAAGCACAGGATTTGATGTTGGCAGGTTGTTTAAATAAATAAAATAATAATAAATAAATTATTTATTATTATTTATTTATTTATTATTAATTAATAAAAAAAAAACACAACTCTGCCACATCTGATAGCCATTTAAATTCCAAAGATTATGACTCAGATATTGAAAAACATTCAACACAGAAGTCCAATTGTAATATGCCAGTGACTCATATGTTCATACACTAGTGTCATACGTGAATTCATAATAGCAAGTCGGTTGGATGTAAATGGCAAAGAAACAAACTTCCCGCTTGACTGCTATGAATGGGAGGACATTCCTGACGAATGGAGCAACGTTTCATCCTTCGACTCTGTTTAGATACATTTGCATTTTAAACATTCAAACTCCACTCCACTACCACTCCACCTACTCGGTCTTCAAGAGACACTTCCAGGACCACTTGAAAAGCCACGCCCCATATCTTCAGCTCTCCATCCATCTGCCCTCCTGCGGGGGGTCGAATGCCCACCTCAACCATCTTTGCATTGCATCTACGAAGCTATCGTACCATGCATTAACAAAAGGCGCTTCCATTCACAGTTGCCCATGCCCTCATTAAGACGCCTCACATGGATATCAGCTAAAACAATTCATTGTGTCTGCCATACACGTATCTTGTTGTCTTTAAATTCTGATTCTCTCTTGTTTCTCAATTCAGAGTTCTTGACAGGCGGCACCAGAAGCTGACCCTCATCCAACCTATTACACTCTACATACATTCTAAAGCTAGTGCAAAATCCGCAGCTGACGATCATTTTATAAAAAGAGATCGACAACCCCTTTATGATTGGACCGTTCTCTGCCCCATCCTTCAAGATGTCATGTATTAGTCCCATAAGCAGTACAACTCTCAAACTCTTTAACAAAGGATTCTATCTAATAATTACAGATTAAGGAAGCCACAGTACAATGCATTATAAAGGCATTCCTATTCACCACCTTTAACGCCGCTTTAAGACGCCTCATATTGACATCAACTATAAAACAATTTATCATGTCTGTTGAATATGTGCCATGTGCAAACCAAATAACTGACGTGTTTTTTCTTTCCAGAAAATCTGGTCATTGGCTCCAGAAGCAGACCCCAACCCAACGCCTGTCCCTCCGTTTCCAGAAATGACACCTCCACCTTAACATCATAAACTCATGGCTCCCGCAGGAGTCAATACGAGCTTCGGCTCTAGCAAGAGCCTCACCTATCTCCTCACATTTCTGTTTCCCCTGACAGCGTTGAGTGCTTTCGCTGTTTCCTACTAGCTCTTTACTCCTTGCTTTGACTCTCACCTAACCTCCTTCCTCCATCTTAACTTCACCCTAAGCTAGACTCCCACAGGAGTCAACAAGAACTTCGGCTCTCGCAAGAGCCTCACCTATCACCTCATGTTTCTGTTCCACCCGCCAGCGTTGAGTGCTTCCGCTGTTTTCTCCTAGCACCTTACTCCTTCCCTTTAACTCTCATCTAACCTCCCTCCTCCATCTAACCAGCTAATGCCATACTCCAGACTAGGGCTCGAGTTTGACCCTGCCTTCATATGCGTATACGCATATATGTGTATGTACGTATGTATGTATGCATGCGAGTACGTATGTACGAGTGTGTGTGTGTGTGTGTGTGTGTGTGTGTGTGTGTGTGTGTGTGTGTGTGTATGTGTATGCATGTATATTCATGTAGGTATGTATGCGTGCGTGTGTTTATATGCATGTGTGCGCGCGTGTGCGCGTGTATGTACTGTATGTATGTATGTATGTATGTATGTATCTACCTTTCTGTCTCCAAGCTCTGCTATGCTTACCATCCCACCCAACAGCTCGGACCCCCGCAGGGGTCTAATCTGAGCTTCGACTCCCGCAGGAGTCAACAAGAGCTTCGGCTCTCGCAAGAGCCTCACCTATCACCTCATCTTTCTGTTCCCCCTGCTAGCGTTGAGTGCTTCCGCTGTTTTCTCCTAGCACTTTACTCCTTCCCTTTGACTCTCATCTAACCTCCCTCCTCCATCTAACCAGTTAATGCCATACTCTAGACTAAGGGCTCGAGCACGACCCTGTCTTCATATGTATATGCGTATACATGTGTGTGAGTGTGCGCGCGCGTGTGTGTGTGTGTGTGTGTGTGTGTGTATGTACAGTACGTATGCATATGTATATTTATGTGTATGTATGTATCTACCTTTCTGTTTCCAAGCTCTGCTAAGCTTGCCATCCCTCCCTACAGCTCGGACCCCCGCAGGGGTCTAACCTGAGCTTCGACTCCCGCAGGAGTCTCTCTAGGCCCACCCTAGGCCAACCCCTTCACAGTCACATTCCCAGTTGGAGTCATCACCGCCCCCTCCCGTCTCCCCACTCCTACTGGTTCCTGCCCCCCTCATGGCTCTGACCCCCGCAGGGGTCACTCCAAACTTCGACTCTCGCAGGAGTCATCACTGCCCCCTCCCAGCCATTAAGAATGCGTAGACACGCGTGTATATATACATACGCTCGCGTCTACGCATGTGTGCATGAGTATGTGTGTGTGCGTGTGCGAGCACGCATTGCGGGCCCTAGCCTGCGTGTCTTTGCACGTGCGTAGGCTAGCATGCGTGCGCTTGCATGATACCCCTTCTTCTTTTCTTCCGGCGTCGAGATTCTCCGCCCCATTTTTCTCTATCTCAATTTCGGCGAGTTAACACGCCACTCTTATCTCTTCCCATAGGCCCTCAATCCTCAGCTCTAACTCCCGCAGGAGTGACTAAAACGAGCTTCGACTCCCGCAGGAGTCTCGCCCCGGCCACCTCCTGCCATAGTCTCCACCGCCTCCTCCCTTTCCCAGACTCCAGCAGGAGAAATGCCCCACCATGGCTCTGACCCCCGCAGGGGTCACCCCAAGCTTCGACTCCCGCAGGAGTCATGTTCAGGAACGTGCATATGCATTATGTGTATTCATACACGTGTGCAGGCTCGCATTGTGCCCCCTAGCGTGCGTGTCTTTGCACGCATGTAGGCTCGCATGCGTGCGCTTGCATGATTCCCCTTCTTCTTTTCTTCCTTCCGGCGTCGAGATCCTCTGCCCCCCTTTTTTCTCTAACTTATTTCGGCGAGTTAACCCGCCACTCTTTTCTCTTCAGCTTAGGCCCTCAATCTCCAGCTCTAACTCCCGCAGGAGTGACTAAAACGAGCTTCAACTCCCGCAGGAGTTCATGCCCCCCCAGCCCACCTCACACCCTTTCTTGCAGGAGTCTTCACAGTCCAAAACTTTTCCTGACCCCTGCAGGAACCTACCCATCCCAGCTCTCGCTCCCGCAGGAGTGCATCCGAGCTTCGACTCCCGCAGGAGTTAATCCCGCCCCTCCCACGCCCCCGCTCAGACTCCAGCTAGAGTCTACTTTTCGCTGCTCCCGCAGGAGCCTCTCTTTCCTAAGCGATCAATATTATATCCAGCAGCCGGATATAGCATTGTTCTATCTGCATTTGGGGGGGTTCTTCAATACGCGGCTGCTGTCCCGAGCTATATAAGGCATTTTGGGGAGTTCTCAAGATCTACCTGAGCTCGATCTCCCCTCTCGCCTTGCAACGGGAGGGAGCCCCGGGCTCGAGGATCTCATGACCTCAGGGCTCTCTCCCGGGACAGCATGCCAAACAAGCTTTATAATTAATCATCAGCTAAGTGTGAACTCTTGAAGTGAAGTTTATTTATAAACTAATTTCTAGAGGATCACGTGCTTATGATTGCTAGCGACTGGACCCACATTATCCAAATCACCATGCACCAATCAGATGATCCCTAAGCTACTATAAATACCCCAGCTTTCATATCACCGCTATCTTCGCTTTGAAGAATCCCTCCTTCCACCCCTACTCCTTCCCTTTTCTAGATGGGTGACACGGTGGCCCAGCGCTTAGCGCTGTTGCCTCACAGCAAGAATGTCAATGGTTCTAGGCTTTAACAAACCAGCGGGCATTTTCTGTGCGGAGTTTGCATGTTCTCCCCGTGCTCAAGTGGGTTTTCCCCGGGTCCTCCGGTTTCCTCCCACCGATTAAAAACATGCAACCTAAATAATTGATTGATCAACTTTATAGACTTGCTCCCTATCTAGTACCTATCTCGTTAAAGAGAACTACTATCTGCACTTCAAACACTACGAAGGGGGAGTTCTCGAGATCTACCTGAGCTCGATCTCCCCTCTCGCCTTGCAACGGGAGGGAGCCCCGGGCTCAAGGATCTCATGAGCTCAGGGCTCTCTCCCGGGACAGCATGCCAAACAAGCTTTATAATTAATCATCAGCTAAGTGTGAACTCTTGAAGGACAATTTAGCTTACCCAATTCACCTATAGCACATGTCTTTGGACTTGTGGAGGAAACCGGAGCACCCGGAGGAAACCCACGCCAACACGTGGAGACTGGCAAACTCCACGCAGAAACGCCAACTGACCCAGCCGGGGCTCGAACCAGCAACCTTCTTGCTGTGAGGAGATTGTGCTACCCACTGCGCCACCGTATGGCCCACCATTGAATTAATTAAGTAAAAATTATCTAAATAACAGATATGAACAGACAGATAAAAATGCATTAAAATTATTTTAAAAAAAAACTATAAAAAACAATCATATAAATAAATGAAAACCAAACACAACTGACAAATAGGGATATAAAATATTTATAAGCAACATTAAAATGCAAAACAAAAAACAATTAATCAGGGATAGGCCACAAATTTAAAGAATATTAAATTACAAAACAAAATGAAATAAACAAAATGAAATACAAATCTAAACTAAAAAAATCAAATAATCTAAAAGGCACGGGACACAAGTGAGCAACATCAAAGTATAAATAGGTAAACAATAAAGTCTCAACAATAATGTCGGTAACATTTTATTTTGATGGTTCATTTGAGTATTAGTAGACTGTCTGCTTAACATCTGTTGATACTGCTCATTCAACAGACATTTAACTGACTAGAAGAAACTTTGCAGGTACATGTCAACTTACACTAACCCTAACCCCAACCCAACAGTCTACTTACAATCTAATGAGAATTAGTTAGCATGTAGATGCAATGTAACTTAAATTCACCAAACGGACCATCAAAATAAGGTGTGACCATAATGTCAAACCAACACGTAGGGATCATGAATATAAAATTAAATGCATTAAAATGTAAAAAAAAAAAAAAAAAAGAATAATAATAATCTAATGAACCGGCATGCATCACAAGTATGAGCAACATTAACTCAATTAACATTAACAATAACAAACAAAAGACAAAACCAAAAAAATAAAAGCAATATTAAACAAAATTAAACATAATTGTGATGGACAGGCATGGGCAAGGAGTAAAATTAAAGCACAAAGTAAAGCTTAGCAAAAAGCACATGTTTATGTTTCACTTTGCATAAAATCTCCTTAATTCAAATTCACGAGAGCTGAAGTAGTCAGAATAAACTATGATTTTGTTGCTTGTAAAACCTTTTTCATTATTCTACGCATTAACAACTTGTTTCACATGTATGCACACTGATATTTAGTTACTGCTTTAGTCTGCAGAAAACATAGTCGCCGTGACTTTACATCACCGTTGTCCTAAGATTATTTATGCATTCTGTCATGCATTTCAAAGTGTTTCCCCATTTATTGTAGATTTCAATATAAATGCAAGACGTTGCAGTGTCAGAGGATGGAATTGAAATACCACAGACTCCAGCTCTGTTTTGTTCATCTCTGTTGCACATATTCACAGAGAGTGACGGAGAACTCAATCACATTCAGAGCCTGAGGGTTGGACTGTCTGCTTTTGAACCTGCCCTCCCCCATCCATGTATATAATGAACAGAGCAAGGCAGACAGAGACGCTTATAGTAGCAGTATTTGTTTATTGCCAAACCCGCTTCATTGGCTGTTGAATGGCAGATACATATTAAACATTTAATTAATATTTCAAACTCCATGTTAGGGCTGTGCGATTTAGGCAAAATATCTAATTGCAATTTTTTTGACAGATATTGCGATTTTATTCACAATTTAATTCAAGATTTAAGCTGATTTTAATTTAATTCAAGCTTCAGCTCAATAATCTGTAAGCCGTGGCAACAATTCGGTGACCGCTTTTTAAAAATTACCTGTTTTTGTTCGGTGTCTGTGACTTTGAAACCAAAGTCATATTACAAATGCTGTTTTTCTTTGATATTAATTCGTCTATTAATACTTCTGAAGCAGCAGACATCATAATCTCTCTTGTCAGTGCTTTTCTGTTTGTTTTCTCTTTTTTTTCAGTTCAGCAATTCCGATTGGCCAGAACGAAAGTGTGCTCACTCAATTGGCTAGTTATAAAGCACCGGTCAGATCACATGATATCGGCATGATTTCCTTGACGTCGTGTGCCTTAGGGAGTCATAAACAACAAATGGGTGTCGTGACACAAGATTCAATCGCTTCTTCTAGTGTAATTGCATAGTTCACAACAACCGATACCATGTCTGCGATGGTGTCTGGTCTGGTTTTAAAGCACTTCACCTCAGATGTTATTCGTTATTTTTGTATATATATATATATATATATATATATATATATATATATATATATATATATATATATATATATATATATATATATATATATATATATATATACAGTCCCTGACAAAAGTCTTGTCGCTTATCTATTTTGTAGAAACACCTGCTATTAACCTGACTTTTAATTAATCAATTGATGTTAGAAATAGCTCATATGAAAAGCTAAAACCCTCCCAAATGATGTTTAATGCACTGAAATAAATTAGGTTCACTGAAAAAAGATTTATCATTTAATCAAGACAGAAAGGTCAAATTTTGGCAAGTCAAAAGTTTTGTCGCCTGTACAGAAATTGAACAAATTTACTGCAAATACAAAAAAATAAGTCAGCAAATTAAGTAGTGGTGCTGTGATATCCAAATTTAATATCTTGTATGACTTCCATAAGCTTGAAGGACTGCATCCATGCGGTTTGGCAAGGATTCATACAATTTATTGATGAAGTCATCAGGAATAGCAAAGAAAGCAGTCTTGCATGCCTCCCAGAGTTCATCAATATTCTTTGGTTTCTTCTTCCAAGCTTCCTCTTTCATCCTACTCCACATATGCTCAATGATGTTCATGTCTGGTGACTGGGCTGGCCAATCCTGGAGCATCTTGATCATCTTCGCCTTGAGGAACTTTGATGTGGAGATGGAAGTATGCGATGGAGCACCATCCTGCTGCAGAATTTGGCCTCTTTTATGGTTGGGAATATAAGAGGTAGCTAAGATTTCTTGGTATTTTAGACTATTGATGTTGCCTTCCACCTTGCAAATCTCTCGCACACCCCCATACTGGATGTAACCCCAGACCATGATTTTTCCGCCACCAAACTTTACTGTTTTCTGGGTGAATCTCGGATCCATGCGGGCTCCAGTTGGTCTCCTGCAATATTTGCGTCGACTGTGGTGTAATTCAACAGAAGATTCATCTGAAAAATCCACCTTCTGCCACTTTTCCAGTGTCCATCCTTTTAGCAGGCTGTGGGCCTTGGCAAATGCCACACGGTTTTTTAACTGTCTTTTGTTTAGTGCTGGCTTCTGGGCACTGATTCGGCCATGGAGGCCATTTCGAGACAGAATCCGACAAACTGTTCTGGTTGACACAGGAACTTCAGGTGACCAGGTCTTGTGGAGCTCTGCTGCAGTGGAAAATGGGCTGGCCTTGGATTTGAGCCAACAAACGGTCCTCTCGAGCAGTTGTCTTACGGGGTCTGCCTGACCTGGGCTTGTCAAAAACGTTTCCAGTCTCTTCAAATCTTTTTTTTATCCTCTGTACTTGACGCTGAGACACATTGAAGGTGTCTGCCACATCAGCAGTGGATCTGGTCTTCAGATTTTTGATAATCAACACTTTAGTCTCAGGGTGAATCTTAGGCATGTTTGCAGAGGTCTAGTTAAAGTTGATGTGAAGGTCTAGTGTACTGGGGTTCTTTTTATACACACCTGAGACCTAATTGATCCATTATTAGTCACAGGTGAAGCTCATATGACAAGGCGACAACACTTGTGTCTTTTCAAAAATTGATTCAATGGGCTTTACTAAGCTGGGAATATTACAATACTTTTTGAAAGTTTAGTTTTGCACTGAAACATTATTACAAAAGCTGTTGGGATTAAAATAAGCCATTTCTTGTAAAAAAAATCTTGATTAGAAATATATTTCAGGAGCACTTCAGGTCAATTTGTACACAAGCGACAAGACTTTTGTCAGGGACTGTATATATATATATATATATATATATATATATATATATATATATATATATATATATATATATATATATATATATATATATATATATATATATTTTTTTTTTTTTTTTTTTTTTGCAGCCTCTTGCGTTTAAGTAACCGCAACGTTTCAAATTGCGATTCAATTTCGATTAATCGCACAGCCCTACGCAATGTAATAAAAACAAATGGTTTCAAACAAAGTAAATACAATTTTAAAGATTCTTTTAATGTACTTTTGTTAATTAAAAATTTGTCCTGATTAAAAAAAATAAATAATAAATACCAAAAAAGTGCTATAAAAAGTTACCAAAAAAAAGTTACAAAATTAGTGCTACATGTGTACATACAGTTGCAATCAGAATTATTGAACTCCCTTTTTTTGAAATTCCCTGATTTTTTTTTTTTTTTAAATATTTCCCAAATGTTGTTTAACAGATCAAGGAAATTTTCACAGTATGTCTGATAATATTTTTTCTTCTGGAGAAAGTCTTATTTGTTTTATTTCGGCTAGAATAAAAGCAGTTTTAAATTTTTTAAAACCCATTTTAAGGTCAAAATTATTAGCCCCTTTAAGCTATATATTTTTTCAATAGTCTACAGAACAAACCATCATTATACAATAACTTGCCTAATTACCCTAACCTGCCTAGTTAACCTTATTAACCTAGTTAAGCCTTCAAATGTCACTTTAAGCTGTATAGAAGTGTCTTGAAAAATATCTAGTAAAATATTATTCACTGTCATCATGGCAAAGATAAAATAAATCAGCTATTAGAAATGAGTTATTAAAACTATTATGTTTAGAAATGTGTTAAAAAAAATTCTCTCCGTTAAACAGAAATTGTGGAAAAAAATAAACAGGGGGGCTAATAAATCAGGGGGTTAAATAATTCTGATTGCAACTGTATATATGCACCTTTTTCCAACGACAGGACTTAATTTGAATAATTAGTTATTTTGACACTGTACCTATTCTATTTAATACTGGTTGTATTAGGACTTTATATTCGAGGGTGGCACTGGCAATAAATAATTTTTCTCTGCAAGAAATTGTTTTGCATGGACAACTAAATGCTGATATAAACATGAATAAGACAACAGTTTGATTACTATTCGACAATGTAAATAGAATTTTTTAATCACATTATTCCTTTGAGCAGGATTTTTATCCGCCATTGTCTGTTTGCACATGTAGCATAACAAAAAAGCTTTCGGAAATATTAAAGGGTTAGTTCATCCAAAAAATTTTATTCTGTTATCAATTATTCACCCTTGTGTCTTTTCAATCCAAGTCCTTTGTTTATCTTCAATACATTGTACTGCTCGTATTAAACATGCACCCTGAAGGGGAAGAAAATACATTGCTGCACAAAAGTTTTCTTAGAGCTTCATATGATTACAATTAAGCCATTCAAGTCACATGGAATAATTTAAAGTTTTGGTTCCTTTTCTAAATTTTTCAAAATAATTGCTGTTTATGGAGGTTGAGAGAGCTTTCGGAATTCATCTGAAATATCTTAATTTGTGTTCCGAAGACGAAGAAAATGCATAAGAGTGAGTAATGAATAACAGTGAGAATACTATAACAGAGTAAATAACATAAGGGTATTATGGTAATAACAGAGGGTGAACTAACCCTTTAAAAATTAAACATCTAAAACTGTAAATACCTCAATGAAGATGAACTATGTTGATACGTGAAACTCTGAAAGGAACGTCAAATGGCATTATGTGGGTACACTATGATGGGTGCCATCACATTTTGTATTTAGCTGCCGTCACACTGGACTTTTCTCCCCATAGACTTCCATTCATACGCACACAAATGCGCCAGACTGGAAATGCTTTTTCTGCAGTCACAATAGAGTTTGTGCGTGTGAAATTCTGCTGTACGGCGCTGCGAAAAGGGACGGGATAAAACAAGATGATTAGACATTTAAAAAAGCGAGCGATTGGTCCATGTTATACATTTCTGTCCAGAGAGCTCATGTTTTGGCCTTCGATTGGTCTCACACAATCATGTGATGCAATTTCGCAGGTCAGAGTTCACCAAGCTTGAACTTCCCAACGCAGCGAACTGCGAAACTTGTCACACGAGCTTGTGTTTCCGGTCTGACGCATTCGAGTGTGTATGAATGGAAGTCTATGGGGAGAAAAGTGCAGTCAGCTTCAGTCTTCCTTACTTAACACACCTGATTCAGATCATCAGCTCATTAACAGAAAGATCCATGAACTGATCCTTGTGTGGGGGGGTTTCAGTTGCAACCCATATCAAACACGCCTGTAATTAATTGGTTCAGGTGTGTTTGATCAGGGTTGGAGCTGAACTATGCAGAAAGGTAGATCTCCAGGAACAGGGTTAAGCAGCCCTAATCTACAGTATTTGCAATAACATGTGAAACAGAAACATGTAAACACTTTAATCAAAATATTCTCTCATTCAGAATACAGTAAATAATTAGATCACTGATATACACTAGATTAAGCAGAACACAGCTTAGTAATTAAGTTTCTGTAGCTGATTTGCTTTGATTAATTGAAAAGACCCAGAGAAGGTTCTCACTTAAGTGGAACAATAATGTTCCTGGTCAGCATATATAACAGGGTCACCTGGTGGCTCTATGACATAAATGACTAGATTTCTTCATCTTGATCCTTTTGATGAGACCATCTGCTGAGGAAAACAGGTGGAACGAACTGCCAATAGAATCAGTCATAAAGAGAGTTTTTAAAGCTCTCGGGTCTCTTCAATGTGGCTAATGATATTCTATAGACTCACAGAGCCCGAAAGACTAAACGAATTACTGAACCCAGCATACCATCATTTATGGGGCTGAAAACCTGACGGAGATCAATCTGTGGCATGATTAAATTCCCAAATTTGTTTTGGCTCCAGCCATCTGTGCAGGAGCATCTCTTCACCGGGCCCTCGTGACCAGTAACAGTTTAACAAGTCCACAGTGAACCATTGCTTTAATGTCAAGCAGTCATTACTTCACGCCGGCTCTTCTGCTGCACATATGAAATGATCAGGGGGAAATGGGATCTTCCTCACGTGGTTTGTAAGTGGTAGAGTGCTGTTATATGGAGAAATTCTACATCCTTGAGCTACTGTTGCTAACACTAATGCATATAAAAAATGCTCTAGTTCTCTAACACTTTATTCTATCAACTTTGTTCTGGACAAGATTATTTCTCAGATTATAGGAAGAGGTAAATTGTGGATAAGTCAGGTAAAATTGAGCTGTTTAACCTGGTAAATAGCAAGTTGTATAAACCCACTATTATCTAATTAGTCAGAAACAAGAGTCACTTTTTTTAAGGTAAGATTCTCACTATTAATAACCTATTATTATTATTATTATTATTATTATTATTATTAATGTAGTTGGGGTTAAGTCATTGGTTCCAAAAGTGGGGGTCGGGACATCAGACAATGAGCGGGGGTCGCTTGGTGATATCCAAAAGTCTCATATGTATTATTAAATTATTAGAATTACCATATTTTATCCATAACCTACAGAAGACAAAAATACTATTTAATAGTTACATTAAAAACAACATGGAAAATAAATGTCATTCAATACTTTTTTTTCCATTGGATTGCAACCCCTTGGTTGTTTACATTATATTAAACTTTGACACCTTTACGCACTCACATACACTAAAAAAGGCCACAACTGAACATGGAGGATGATCTCCAAATCAAAATCTCCTAAACAAATTAATAATGACTATAAAAAAATGATATGGTTGTTAGACTGCTGCACTTTTTTGTGTTGTCAATATGCTCATGTTTATATAGTTCCTATTGGTGTGTGCACATTCTGTGCAATGTTTCTATGTTTATAACCACCTTCGAGGATGGTGGGGAGTCACTGGAATTGTTATTTTGAGGGTCGTGGGCTAAAAAGTTTGGGAACCCCTGGGTTAAGTAATAGGTAGGGCTAGACAGAATCTGAGAAAAAAATTTCATATTTCTGCAGAAAATTTTGTAAAAAATCTGCAGATTTATGTGGAATGAGTTTATCATATATCATAACTAAAAACTTAATATATGAAATAAAAAATAACACATTTTTAACTTTTATTTAATGTTTACAATGCAAATCCAATTGGATCCACTTATTTGGTAAACAAAGCAAGTATCATATAATATATCTACTAAAAGACAGAAATTATTACTTTACAAACTGTATTGTAAATAAATCATATAACATTTTAATATTACTATTACTATATCACAATAATATTAGTGAAATTAATTTAAAAACTGACTAAATATAAATTTACACACATTTACACAAGCAAATACATAGACTCAATGATGGGCTAAAAATATGCAGAAATCAGTGGATTTCTGCGTGCGTAGATTCCGTGTGGGCCTAGTAATACGTTATTTTAGGGATGTAGAATAATAATTATAAGCCAGTAGATAATAGAATTGGTGTTTTGACTAAAGTGCTACAGAAACGAGAGTTATAAAATTCATACACGCACAAAATAATTTTATTGTGGCTTTACAATAAAACAACTGAAAAATCGAATTCAAGTATATCCTGGATAAATGAAAGAGCCATTTTGCACAAAGAATTATAAAGAGGAGACATTCTTTTTTTATTCATAATTTTTGTTAATGCAAACTTATGAGTTTATACATGGTTTTTAAAAAGGATAAAAAAACTGTACAATACAAAGCAGGAACACTGATAAAATGTCATAGACATTGAAAGTCTAAATGCTTGGCAGATCTGTTAAAACATAAATTATCAGTATAAATCACAGACTAACATATTAAACAGAAATAAAATCATATATTAATTTGACAAAGAACAAATGAAAAATGTCATGCAGCATTTATATGTAGGCTTGAGGAAAAAAGCCTATTTTCCTTTAAAATAAACAAATCTTTTAATGAAAACAAAATGTTTTTTTGTAAAAAGAAAACAAAAGAGCCACAAACTACTTCAAACATTTGCCATTTTAAATAATCTAGAAAATAATAAGATAAATAATAATAATAAAAATTAAAAATAATAATAAGAAAAAGTTTCTTTATAGGAAACAGCATTCACACTTCTCTGCAGAAACATTTTAAGGATTAACAGGACAAAAAAAAACAACAATAATAAATGAACATTAGAAGCTGAACATATTTCACTGGACACAGTGAGTAAAAGGTCCTGTGCTGTGAAGTTGTCAACAGATGATAGCCGTTGGTACATCTGATCATTTTCAGCAAAGAAAGGCATAATCTTTTGTAGTACAGGTAGATAGAGTGGATTTGTTTACCACATTAAAGACACCAGCTTGCATGATGATCAGAGAAGAACAGACACATGCACACATTACAGTATGATGCATACAACACACACTCAAATAACAAAGTACAAACTCACTTCGGTTAGGTGTCCTGAGAAGTGTTTGAGCCAAGCTCTAATTACTGATCTGCCAGCAGCTGCACCAATCAATTATAGAAGCACATCTGGATCCAGGGGAAATTACATGTCTTCTGACAGCCAATTATTAAGGCCCCGATATACTCAAAGCAAAGGTCTTTTTCATTCTTTCTTATGAAAAGAAGTTTAAAATATCGTTTTGTCTGCGTCGATTTTCTTCAGTAGAACATTGAAGATTTCAAGATTAAACCTTCAAGATTTCAGGATTTTTTGCTGAAACAGTGGTCCTTAGTTATGCATTAAATGAAAATCAATAGCTTCTGGCAAAAGCATTTTAAGCTAAACAAATGTATATCTGTGTCTCCTGACAATACTCTTTTGAAGTTAAATGGAGGATTACTTTAAACAAAGCAACTTAATAGAAACAAAAAGCTAGTGTCGCTTTCCTTTTTAACTATAAAACAAATGCTTTTGCTCAAAGATGTCTGACCTCAGTGGACTGAACAGATGAAATAAAAGTCTGCATCAACAGGAAGTTGCTGAGACTTTTATTTCAGTATGTTGACGTGCTTCCAACTGAAACTGAACATTGAGTAGGGGGGGGGGGGGGGGGGGGGGGGGGGGGGGGGGGGGGGGGGACTTTCCTTTTGTGTATCATTCCCACATATCAAAGCAAAAGTAAGAGAGGCAAGATTAAGAATACTGATGTCATCAGAAAAGCACAGCCAGTCCGAATACAGAAGGGTAAGACTTTGAAAATGACCAAAAAACAAAAACAAAAAAAAAAAATTCAGAGAATTAACTTGCACGACTTAATTGTTAACCTAATGAGTAACAATGTGCGCTAGAAAAATAAATGTTTTTATTTTGATTTTACACAGACTAGAGACTAGATGCGTTCAACTTCATGCACCGCTGCGCAGATAGATCAAAATCTGTCTTAAAGCGGTGCATGCCAGTTAGAAATTTTGTCCGGCTTGACGCTGCCTCGACGCCACGTGACTGTCACATGTGGCATCAAAGTACCGCGACAGCACTCTGAGATCAGACTATTGATTCAGCCGGTGCAGCACCTGAAGAGCGACTGCAGGAGCTGAGATTACAACACTGTTATTACACGATTGGCTAAGTTCACTGCATGACAACAACCACGTGTGTTTCGGGTATATTATTGGATAAATTTCGTCTCACAAACTTCCAAACAAACAATTAACTTTTTATGCCATCTCTATCTTGTACACATTATGCTTCTTAAAAGACTTCAAATATTTAACTGCAGTAGGCCAAGTCATTTTTTTGTTAAATAATTTGTTTATAAAGGCTAGATTGTTTGCATAGGTTTATTTTCGACCATTTTCATAGAGACCCTTTACTGTATACTGCTCCATATATGATTTAAATTAGCCTATATATATTTAGTGAATAATCAAATATCAACTGATATAAGTCTTACAGACTTGTAATATAATAGCCATCATTGATCATGCCACCCCAATTTAGATAAATAATTATTCTATAAATAGTTCTAAAATAATTGATATATTTATAAAATAGTTTTATCCTGTCAAGCCGTTTATACAGAAATTTAAAAGTAACATTGCTTATCTAGCTTTTTTCTGTGAAATTTCCACTGAAAGTTTAGCTCACTTATTTTGGGAATGTCCTTTTGTTCAATCTTTTTGGATTAATGTGATTGGATTAATAAATAAATAAATAAATAAATAAATAAATAAATAAATAAATAAATCATTGATCTCGCCATGTGATTTGTCATCATGCAGCAAACTACAAGCCCCGAGGTGTCCGACCTGACAGCATTGTTTTCAGCTTCACCCCCACCTGCGGATTAGGTGGGTGTGGCTGTGAGGCCACGCCTTTTCTTGTGTGCAAATAATCTCTAGTTAGTAGCTGCGTGCACAAGAAAAGGCGTGGCATTGCAGCCACACCCACCTAATACATCATCATCACAGACCAATAGTTTAAAGAGAGAGTAGATTTTGGGCTGAATTAGTTGTAATGACATCTCAGTTAGTTCTTTGATTTTGCTTCAAGTATATCAAGGCCTTCATGCAGAGCAACTGTAACTAAATGAGATTAACCACAATACTTCAGCATCAGAAGAAGCATTGCATGTTGAAGTTGAACAGATTATTTATACATTAAAAAAGGCAATAGTATGGGGAGTTTTTCTTTGTGTAATTGAAAATACTCAAAACTATATTTTTACACACTTTAGCTCTTATAAATACACAATACATTGCATTGCAATGCACAATACTTTGTTTTTCA
Organism: Danio kyathit; assembly: GCA_903798195.1. Taxonomy (NCBI): domain Eukaryota; kingdom Metazoa; phylum Chordata; class Actinopteri; order Cypriniformes; family Danionidae; genus Danio; species Danio kyathit. The sequence continues at coordinate 30,992,870 of LR812538.1, read as the reverse complement.
AAGTGTACTTGGGAAAGTTGGTCTTAGTACTAGCACCAATCATAAAACGAAGAAAATTCTAGGGATTTTTTATTTATTATTTTATCTGATATTTTTTGGTTTAAGGCACTTTCTGGTAACGTTAGTGAAGATCTCAGGACACGATCTTGCTCTTATTCTGTAGTCTCTTTGTTTCTCAGCATTTCATGGTATTTCCATGCATGTTCATTACCTTCAATTGTTGCATTGCTTGAAGCAGGTCAGTCTTTAAAAAAACATGTTCTTGCCATAACTCACAGCTAGCTTGCAAACAGCGTCTTGTTTTATCCTCTTCTAAACCTCCATCTCCTGTTGTCCGCTCTGTCCTGGGATCGCGGGCACTGCAATATCGAAGCAGGTCTCCATCATCACGCGAGACTTGCATAGGTTGACACAAAACTCCAGGTCTCCTGTGGCCTGAGCCAGAGCTTGCAGGTAGTCATGTGACTCCTGGTCCAGATCTGGGTCCACATCAACTGGGCAAAAAAGAAAAACAAAACTGTTCATTTAAAACTGGGTACTTTAACCATGCACTCTGTTTATTAGAGCCAATTGAATTGGTTATAAGTGAATTTGCTAGTAGATGTCAACTCTTTAGAGTAGAGCATTCATATTAGAAGGGTTAGAAGAACTATTTTCTTTCTCTTGAAACATTGCCTACTGTCAGTAAAAAGTCTGTTGATGGACCATCAAACTAAAATATTAAGAGACATTAAACCTTTTTAAGTCTTTTTAAAAGGATAGTTCACCCAAAAATGAAAGTTCTGTCATCATTTACTTACCCTTCACTAGTTCAAAAGATGTTTGAGTTTCTTTGTGAACTATCCCTTTAATGACTGCTAGCTGGCATGATGCTAAAGCATTAATTCATTTTAATTTGGACATTTACTAATACGCTATTAAATTAAACATGTAATATGTCAATATCACTTGAACTAATTACAGAAAGTATTACTAAAAATGTATAGTAACATGTAAATATACATATATACAAATATTTATAAACACTGCAACCTGCATTAACATTATGGCAGTGGTTGTCAACGGGTGGGCCGCACCCCCCCCCCCGGGGGGGGCGCAGACCCTCTCGCGGGCGGGGCGCGAGTAGGCTACAGGATGGGAGAAAAAAAAATTAAAAAATCAAACTTGCTAATTTGTGATCTTTGTACGGATTGATCGGATCTATTTTCGCTGCTAAAATAGACCAAAACAGTCACTATTTCATCAAAAATACATAATATATATTTAATATTGTTTATATAATATATAAAATATACCGGGATTCCGATGAAATGACTGACATGAAAAGTGACCAATCACAGTCGACCTTGCGTGAAACGTTAGGGCTGGACAAAGGCCTTTCTGTGTTACAGTGGCAGAAAATAACTTAAAAACAAATGTTTTATTGGAATAATGCTTTTCGGGTATTTTCACTATAGAGATGTCTATGTTATTAACAAGAGTAAGTAAACCGCGGACTTCCTGCCATTTCGACGATCTACACACACGTTTCTCTCTCTTCTCTCTGACGGCCAGTTTACTAGCCTCTGATCTGTCACATGAGAGCGCAGTCATGTACGTTAGCCGCAAAAACTGGATATGCGAGCTCTTAAATAGGCTTTTTCAAATGAACTGTAAGTCCCCTCATCTGTGTGTGCTCTAATAGTGAAGAGATCGCGATTGTGTACAATCAAAGTAAAAAAACTATCAAGTATTTAGAATTAGATCGATGCATGACCGATGACAATGCTAATGGACTTCTTATTTGGCTGTATCGTGAAGTAAAACTTAGCCTAACGGAACTTTTAGCAAAGGTGGAACTTTTTTTTAAATTTCTTTACGACAAAAGAATTATGCTGAAAATGTTTCTGGATGAGGCATTTGTGTGATTTATACATAATAGCTGTATCCTGATCAGTCTTAAAGCATCACTAAATTGTGCAGGCATTACAGGTCAAACAATGTAATTGTTGCATTTATCAAAATAAACAATAAGGCTCTTAAAACACTGCTTTGAGAAATGTAGTGTTGTCATATTTCAAAAACCTCAAGTGAAACGAAGTCATTTGTTTTATTATTTTATTACTGACAGTGTACTTGTCTTTTTGTAAAATAATTTCAGTTTAAGATCAAGCGTAAAATAAAATATTGTATAGACAACAATGAACAAATAAGAAAAATTGTGTAAAATATGTAAACAAAAGGCTAAATTTAAATCTTTTCATCATATACTTTAATTAAACCTTTCAAAGCTTGAAATTATTGTTTAAAAATGGACAAAAGTGTGTCTATGGTCTTACAAGTATGTGGTAGTTTTGCCAGTGCTATTGAAAGATTAATTGTCATGAAAGGAAAAAAAATCGACCATACTTTGTTAGTGCAAATTCCTATATGTAGCTTTGTGATTTAAGCAATTAAACCATTTAAATAATTTTATACTTAAAAAGAGCCATAATGAAAATCAGATTTTTTTTCAAAAGTAACTTACTAGTACTCAGAGTAGTTAGTTTTTTAAAAGAGTAATTTGTATATTATTAGTTTTATTTACTAAAATTTTTATTATTTTAGCAGTGTATTTATATTTTAACTTGAGTACAAATATTCTGTTCTCTTTCCATCTGTGAGAGAACATCAACAAATAAAATTAAAAAAAAATCACAAGCATATTTAGTGCAGGTTTATTATATTATTAATTTATGATTGATTAATTAATTATTCTTTTATTATTATTATTATAATGATGGTTTTTATTTGTATAAATCGATAGATCCTATGCAGCATTTTTATAATTCGCTGAGAAGACATTTCAGGTGTTCAATACATTGCATGTCAGTCTTATTAATTATTAATATATGATTAATTAATTATTATATTTTATTAATGTTTTTTTTTTGTATAAATCATATATCATAAATCATGATAGTTCCTATGCAATGTTTTTATGGGTTGCTGAGAATACATTTCAGGTGTTCAATACGTTGCATGTTAGTCTTGGAAAATAAAAATAGGTGCTGGAAAAAGTGCTTAAAAGTCCTTGATTTTCATTAGGCTGTGCCTGTATGAACCCTGTACGAAATCAGTGTCACATTTTCAGTTGTGAGGTGATGGTAAATTAAGTGATGGTCAATTGTCAGCTCTCTTGGTCGTCAGGTCATGTGATGTATGTTGCTGAACTGTATTCAAATGTTTCACTGCATTCACATTTTCAAATTTAACTGCAGTGTATCAGCTTAGTTTATTTGTGTGTGCTGCACTCATAGACTTTAGAAAACAGCGCTCATTTGTTTGATTTCTCCTCGAGAAGCTGCACAAGCCAAGTTTAAGGTCCTTGCACCCTGACTGAGTCCGAAACGGTCGTATTTGTTTTTTCATATTGGTCATTTGGTGGCTCTCAATTGTCAAAAACACCCCTCAAAATTTGATACGGATGCGAAAAATGCAGAAAATCAAACCATCCGAATTAATTTTTATGACGGACAGAAGTTGCAGAGGCCGCAAACATATAAAACGTGAGGTTGTATTTAGTATATATATATATATATATATATATATATATATATATATATATATATATATATATATATATATATATATATATATATATATATATATATAAAATGAATAAACTAGTCTGAATATAGGCTACAGTTAAAGCTTTGCTTTAGTTTTTGTGAAATACACGCACGCACACAGCCATTGGGGTCACTTGCAAAAGGTTGAGAACCCCTGCTTTATGGCATGGTTTGCCCACAGGCAAAAAACTGTTTTTTTGGTCCACAAAACCCTCCTTTAATTTTTAAAAAAATAAATTATCACAAAAAAGTTATAATAATATGTTGGTGAACAAAGAAATTTGAGGTGGGTGTGGGTTCGACCTTTCTTCTTGGGGCAAAAAAGATATATAGCTTTACTGTATACTATTACTAACTGGAAATGGATGCTGAAACATTTTTTGGAAGTAAAGAACAAGATTGAGCAGTTAGGCTCATTCCTTCCGACAGCGAGCTTGAAGTCACATTAGCTATGTTTCCATTTAAAGAGTTTGATGTGCATCTGGATTCAGTCATACACAGAAAGGAAGATACAAAGTACCAGGATGCAAAGGTTCATCCTTTGTTCATCCAGGGTGCCCAAACTCTGTCCTGGAGGGCTGGTGTGCTGCTTTAGTTCCAGAGTTTAGTTGCGAACCTCCCAATACTTTTCTTGTATGCTAGTTAGAGCTTGAGTTGCTGTTTCAGGTGTAAGTAAGTAAGGTGTATTTATAAAGCGCATTTATCGTGTATGGTCATACACCCAAAGCGCTTTGTATTGTTTATACAGGTATTCAGTGTGATAGACAAGAAGAAAAAAGTAAAAGTTACTTTTGTATAGGAAGCTTTTCTTACCAAGTATTGATTTGTGTGGACAATTTGATCAGTTAATTTCATTTGAATAAATTATTTGCACACAGTCCATATAGACAGTCCTAATAAAAAAATACTAGAATAAAATATTGTACTACATAATAAAGATGTGACTAACCACATTGGGCTGTGGCACTACTGACTCACCTAGATTGATAGTTTAATCACTCAAGACATAAACAAAAATCTGTGCGTGTGACGCTTGGTTGGTGTGTGAGCTTGCAGAAACACCATCCTCATTTTACTGGGTTCTGAAGAAGGGCTGATTTATACAGCATGACAGTCCCAATCATAGCTTTACCCAAGACAGCAGTCACAGATGAATGGTAAACATCACCTGGCCAGTGGGCAGGTAGTGATTGCAGAAGGGAAAAAATAATACCTTATTGATTCGAGAACACACACAGACACGCATATTCACTCCCTCTCTCTGTGCGTCCGCCATTTGCTCTACATTATTCTTTTATGGCCTGAGATTCCTCTCCCACATACTGTTTACAAAAGCATTTCTTCTAGCAAAGCAGAGACATATACTTTCAATATCAAGGTTGTTGTATGGCTGCTTTGTAACAGCTGTAATTCTTTTTTTTTTTTTAAACTGAAACTGAAAAACGAATACAAAATAAAAATGAGTTGTAGCATCAACAGAGCTTTTATGGCTGCTGGCAGTGTTCATTTCATTCTCAGTAGAGCAAATAAATAATAATGACATGATTTAGCTTAACTTCCTTCAAATAATGTTTTTGTGATTTTAAAGGTCTGTATTTGTTTGAGAAAACCCTACAATTTGATGATAAACCAATTGCTCATTGTTAACATGAAAGTTAAACATTGTTACATTTGTGTTCATAGTTCGTTCTTACAGCTAAAGTGTTGAAGGCAGCAACAGTAAAAGAGAATTACAGCTACAAAAACCTCAACAAACCATTTTACGGTTTAGGTTTATGGAGAAAATTCTAGAAAGCCAATGTCATCCATTATTGTAATACATAGTTTCAAGCACCATTTCAAAGTAGCCAGTGCTCAAGGCGTGTCTGCAGATCACCATTGCCTCAGCGTTTTCTTGTAAATCCACTGGCACTAAGTTCAAACTCTTAAATTAAAGTCATAAATGGAGCCATTAGTCTACATCACATTACTGGGAAACTTATGCGGTGTAAGATGCATGGTAAAATTAATCATTCCTGCCTTTGATGCTTGGTAGAGCATTACAGTAAAATTGGCTAATGAAAGTCCTTTTATCTAAAAGCACATCAACCTGTATGGAGATTTTTCTGTACAATTGTGTCTTTCATTTTCTTTTGTCATACATAAAACATCTATTTTGAGGAATGTGGATATCCAAAATACTTGACAATACAATGTAAATAAAAACTGCATAATAAGGCATTAAACTTACACATTAGCTTAAAATATTAAATATGACTAACAATTATAATTTTTAATTCAATCATATTTCATATGTTCTGGTTCACAAATACATAAATCAAGACATTGATAATTTTTCAATTGTATTCTATTGACAGTTCTAGTTTTAGACACTGTCAATTTGTAAAACAGTTTGGATTTTGGTAAATATATATATTTAAAATTTTATACAGATTTTTACAGAAAAAGGAGGTCCCTCATAATGAAAACATCCATCATTTGCAGATTATTAGCATGAAAAATTATAAAAACCACTGACATGCACAATAATACACTTACATTCTCCCATCCATTTGCTAGGGTCCAGCATGAGCCGAGTCTTGGCATCCTCCAACTCCTTTTTCAGCTTCTCATGCTTGGCTCTTAACTCCCTGATCTGCTGCTGCCTCTTCTCCAGCATCCTAAGACGGGCGTTGAAGTACTGCAAACCCTGTAAGTAAAGTACAGCAGCGTGAGCTGTGCACAGTGACCCACAAACCTCTTGTACCTACTCAAACAACCTGTTAGACTATGTGTGTCCCTCCCCAGGGCTGATTTAAAGTAAACTGGCTTAAGTCGAATTGATTCAGTGCTCGCTAACCTGTACAGAGGATTTAGATCCTTAGCCCTTTGGTCAGAGTAATTAGGGCAAAGCTGGAAATAAAATTAGCATCCAGGTTAAACACTTGCTAGTCTTCTGAAGGCACGTTTGCTTAAGGCATTACAAAGGCAGATCAGATTCAAGAGAAACTGTTTACTGGAAGGTTGAATTACTGGATATATTTCAGCAAAGGTTAAAATACATATTAATATAATTCAAAAAACAAAAATAAATGTAACTTTTGTAACATCATCAGATGTTCACTAACATACAGTTGCTCAGGTAATTTGAACTTCTTTTTACCTCTAAACCAGAGGTGGGCAACCAAAGAACCAACTGCAGAGTTGCACTCCAAACCACCTGAATTACACCTAAACAAGCTAATCAGGGTCTAGAGCAGGGGTGTCCAAACTCTGTCCTGGAGGTCCGGTGTCCTGGAGAGTTTAGCTCCAACCCTAATCAAACACACCTGAACCAGCTAATCAAGCTCCTACTAGATATACAAGAAACTTCCTGGCAGGGGTTTTAAAGGTGTTTGGAGCTAAACTCTGCAGGACACCGGCCCTCCAGGACAGAGTTTGGACACTCCTGGTCTAGGGGTTACTAGAAAGATACAGACATGAGAAATTTTTTCAAGATTGAACTGTGGTTCTCCAGGACCAAATCTGGACCCACCCTAAATGCACCCACCATAAATGAAGAAAGAAAAAGATAGTTGCTGTGAGTATATATTCTATCATGTATATTTTGTCATTGACAGGTGGTCATTAGAAAGCAAGCCCTGATAAAATTTGAAACAAAATCCCTTTTTTCCTATTAACAAATTTTATGAACTACAGATGAAGAAAAAACTATGCTATCCCCACCGCAAATACAATTTAATTTCACGAAACATAAATAAACCCAGCAGTTATACAACCTCCTACCCACACACATACAGATTCACATAAAACAAGAGGGTGAACAGACTAATCCTTCACGAGAAAACGGCCAGGCTCTAATACGCAAGCTGAGATCATTTTTTCTTAATTGAAAATAAATCAGAGCGTCATTCGACTGAGTTAATGTCTTTTCCTCTCGTCTTCTCCACACAATTGACTGTGTGATCAGGGTTAGAAACTCACAGAGAAACGGTTAATGACCCATGGGCGCGCTGTGTGGAGTGGGCCATAAAGACCGATCAGGCGGGCCACAGATTGTGGAGCCACACCTCATTCATCATGGGCACCCCTGACCCCTCCCCAATGCGGTCTCTCCCTTTCTATCTCTCTCACCATCTCTTCCTCTCTCTCTTTCTAATCTCTTTCCACTTCTCTCTCTTCTACAACACCAGTCACCCAAGTCTAACTAAAGCTATCTGTCCAATCTAAAATCAATTAGCCAACATAAGTAATTGTCACAGAGATAAGCTTCATTCCTGGTGACTGCACTTGTCACAGGATGTGAGAAAAAAATCAGATTGCTAATGGCCCAATGCTTTTGAATTGAGCATAAATGGAAAACTGGTCTCTGGCACATTTCGAACAGGAAGATTCTTTTATGAAGAATTAAACAATAGAAAAGCCATATAAATCTTTTCTTCACTTCTATTGGCCTCATGTTAATGCTTGTAAGTATTTTAAAGCATTGCTTGCCACATAAACTACTTAACACCACTAAAACTACGCAACACATTTATATAGTCATTTAACTACAGATGACTGGTACATACTTAAGAAATAAAACCAAATAGAACTGACTGAACTGAAACAACAACAGAGTAAGACACAATTAGCATACACATAGCATAGAACAGTGGTCTCAAACTCAATTTCTGGAGGGCCACAGCTCTGCATAGTTTAGTTCCAACCACCTCTAACACATTGATTAGTTGGATCAGCTGGGTTTGATTAGAGTTGGAGCAAAACTGTGGGTCACACTTTATTTCGATGGTCTGTCTGTTGAATTTTAGTGGCATTGCATCTACTTGCCAACTAATTCTCATTAGATTATAAGTAGACTGTGAGGTTGGGATTAGGGTTGGGGTTAGTGTACAGTACGTTGACATGTACTTGCAAAGTTTCTTATAGTCAGTTAAATGTCTGTTGAATGAACAGTATCAAAAGATGTTAAGCAGACAGTCTACTAATCCACAAATGGACCATCAAAATAAAGTGTTACCAAACTGTATAGAGCTACAGCCCTCCAGGAATCGAGTTTGAGACCTACGGCATAGAAGCATTTCTTACCTCTGTTAAACCTTCTTTGCGTCTCTGAAGGCGTTCCACATCATCAATCTCATACACTTTGATCTCAAAAGGTTCCTTCATTGTACCACCCAGTGGGGGTAGATCGACCCACTGTCCTGCTGCACCAACTTTCCTGCCCAGGGAAGAGGTGTCTGGCAGAGGAGCAGGAATCAGACGGCGCCGCTGTAGGCCTGGAGGGGTCACACATGGTAATGCTCTTCATGTGGGCCGAAGATGCACAGCAAACTTTGTGAGCATGCTCTTTAAATATTTTTGAGGACTGTACAGTAAGTTACAGCATTTAAGGTGTTTTCAAAAGTGACCTTTCACTAACTGTAGAGTATGCATAGGGTACATTAAACAACATACTGTATGTTCTAACCTAGAGTTAAATAATCTAGAGCTCATGGATGAGGCTGAAATGACCTAACATAGACAGAGTGCTTTACTTTAATTTATTAGTATGTATTTAAATACTAATTTAAGCTAACATTTTAACTGTAATATAAAATATAAAAAGTATTTGACCATGATATCATGTCTACCTATTCTTTATTCTAACTTCTGATTACTAATCTAATCGAAGTCTAAATCTTGTATTGATCACTAGAAAATAGTGCCCTGAGTGGCTAGCCAGTAAAACCTACCATTAGATCTCTTTTTGGGAGATTTTGAGGCCTTTGTTCGACTGGACGTGGACACTCCACTCTCACTCATGGAATCATGGGCAGAAGATGCACTGCCTGTGGTTTCACTGTCCCTGATCATGCTCTCATAGCCACTACTGCCTCCACTGTGATAAAAAAGTGCAGTGCGTCCCATGGCAGGGGGCAGTTCACCACTAAGTACACTGCTGTTGTCACTACCGTGCCCGCTACTGTATCGCTGAGGTCGGCGAGGGGCAGTGATCTTGCTGTATGGAGAGGGCAAAGGAGTAGCTGGTGGCATTTCACTGGAAGTTCTGGCATCACTGTTTTCATCTGCTTGGTCAGAACCCCTGAGGTGTTTCTTGGAGCTACCAACTGCTAATTCACTGACCCGACTGTTGGCCGCACGGAGCGCTTGCTTTGTGCCCATAATAGTGCCCCTTCCTTGTTTAGTACTGGAACTTGTGACAGACCGAGTTGGGGTTTTTCCAGTTGGAGGTAGACTGGCATTCCGAGTAGCTGAGGCGGCAAGGAACTTGGTGGAGGAGCTAATAGACTTTGAACCAGTACTTGACAAGGCTTTTCCTTTGTTGCCATTTCCAACAATGGCTCTAGGAGCTTTTATCTGTCCAAGCTTACAAAATCCACCAGTAGATGGAGGGGAAGTGGCAGTTGGTGTAGATAAAGAACAAGAACCCCCAAGTTTTGGCACCATTTTAGCAGATTTGCCAGTGCTACTGATACTGACATTGCTGTTCTCCCTTGATGTTCCGGGTCTGGAACCCATTGAGGTTAAACTCTCACACCTTTCAAGGGACATAAGACTACCAAAATGCCTTCCATTGTCTCCTTTAGCACTGTGTGATCTGAGACTTGAAGCTGTCTTCAGGCTAGATGACCTAAAGCTAAATGAATCCCCTTTACCCCGAACATCAAAGTCCTCTTCAGAAACAGATGCTTTAGATGAAGACAGTCTTGTTCCATCACTACCCACAGACTTTAAGGCACTAGGAGACAACAAAATCCGTGTTCTCTGGTCAAGGCTGGATTTTCGCACAGGTGGAGCAGGAGGTGACATGCTTCCAGACTTAGGAATCATGCTACTCTTCTGTCCATTAGCTCTCTTTCCCAGGGATGAGAATTTTAAGCTACCAGTTGCTTGCGAGGCATCATTACCCCATTTCAATTCAGAAGAGCTATGGGGAACTGATACCATGCCAAGAGTGGTGGCTCCTCGCTTGAGCTGAGGCATCTTGCTCAGCTCTGCTTTCTTAACACTGGACTTTTCACAACCATCCACAACCCTTTGAGATGTGGACGATGCATGCATTTTGGGAGGGCGAGGTACACTGTTGCTATTCCCACTAGTCTTTCTAGATGGAATTCCACTTGTACCATTTTTTGGTGGTTTGCCAACAGAGCTAAACTCAGAATTCCTGGCTGAGTGCAGCCCACTGCTAGAGTGGCTCCATTGTTCATCTATTCTGCTACCTTGACGTTGTAGTTCATGGCTGTAGCTACTACTTGAAGATGCAATTTGGGTGCTTTTTCTAGGGAGAGTAGAGAGGCATGATATCTGGGCAGACTGTGAGGCCAATAGTCTATTAGATTTCATCGGTTTGAGGGATGCTTTGGTACTGTCATGAGATAGAGGGCACTTAGATATGGACAATTTGTCAACAGTTGCAGAATCATAACCTTGATCTGAAAAGCAAATTCCACTGTCACCCAGTGGACTACTTGTTCTTTGCTGTGAGATAGACTCAATATGTAATCTACCAGGTAAGTCCATCATGGAGCTCCTAACTGGTCCCTTGCACACTCCCTTTAATGAGTGGCTCCTATCAGTCTCGTCCCTACATGGGGTACAAATATTTGAATTGCAAGTCCAAGCACCAGAACAATGTGCTGCATGTCCAGCTGTAAATTCCTCTTGTGACTTGGAAGCACCAGAAGCACCTTGGTTCAGATGGGACTTGTTTATCTGGCATGTGTAAGCATCAAACTCATCATTGATACTGCTGATAATACTAACAGGCCGTGAGTGAGAAGCCAGGGCCTGCAAAGAACAGTTGCTATTGAAGCTAATTATGCTGGAGGGTGTCCCATTGTTTGGAACCAGACCAGCAGGTAGCTCTTCAACCACTGTAAACACAAGTTCATCCTCTCCATTGAGCTCCACAGGTTGCTGCAATGTAACTGTAGTCCTTAAAACATCTCTATCAAAGCACCTGTTCCTCAGAGCAGCACGTAAGTGGCTCACCTCCATAGGACTTCTACTGAGGTGGTGGGATATGTCAGTAATCGGGGAGTCATTTCGTTCTCCTTGTCTAAGGGCTTGCTGGCTCATACCCACTGGAGGTGTTCGTGTGGCTAAATCACACTCAGTATTCAAAACTGACGTCTTTGATATGTTCTGCGAGGAGAAAGAGGCACTGGGTTTTTGTAAAGCCCCTCTACTAAAAACTTTTTCTCTCACAACAGGTTCTGAATCTTGCTTTAATGTTGTGTTTATTTCAGGCATGGCTCCCAAGTTTGTAGGCTTTTGAAGAGAAGACTTAGCAGTCCTTGTCAATACAGTAATGCCTTCTGATGCTTTGTCCACTCCCGGTTTTAAGGCTGTTTGCAGGCCTTTTGCTTCACTGGTGAAAACAGATGTGCTTTCACTGCCATCAATACACTCAAGCCGTTCTTGTAACTCTGCAAAGGTGTTGCATTTAAGGTGGTCCCCATCCGATTTAGATCCCTCTTTTACACGCTTCTTGTTCAGGGAGGGAATGATAGGAACAAATGCTGGAGGACCTTCATTGTCGCTGAGTTCACGGTCAGAGATAGGGGCCCCACCAGGCCCCACATATATAACTGTATCACATGAGTGCTCGCTACTAGAGGAGTAATCTGGATCACTGGATAAAACTGCAGGGTGGTCTGGGTCAAGAGCCACAGTCCGAGGATGGAAGGGTCTTCGTTTGATGTGTCCCTCTTCACAGGAGCTCTCCCCTCCAGAGGAACTTGATGCATACTGAACAGAATAACACACAACACTGAGATCAATATATCTGTGTAGACATCTCTTTCATAGCACTCAATTATTTCAGAGACATCCAATTCGTGAAACTGAAACAGCATGCCAATATTAACAAAAATAAAAAGTACACACTAATAATAAAAAATATTGTCAATGCAATGCATAAGTTATGCAGGAAAAAGGTTATTTTTATTCATTCATTTTCTTTTCGGCTTAGGCCCATTATTAATCTGGGGTCGCCACAGCGGAATGAACCGCCAACTTATTCAGCATATGTTTTACGCAGCGGATGCCCTTCCAGCTGCAACCCATCACTGGGAAACATCCATACACACTCATTCACACTCATACACTACGGACAATTTAGCCTACCCAATTCACCTGTACCACATGTCTCTGGACTGTGGGGGAAACCGGAGCACCCGGAGGAAACCCACGCAAACGCAGGGAGAACATGCAAACTCCACACAGAAACGCCAACTGACCCAGCCGAGGCTCGAACCAGCGACCTTCTTGCTGTGACGCGACAGCACTACTTACTGCGCCACTGCGTCGCCCCCAGGTTATTTTTAGTTCTATAAAATATTAATATATTCAGTCAAAACAGGTAATTATGGTGAAAATTGCCTCTGTGATGGAAAAGGTTACATGCTGTTCTCCCTCTGGAAAAAATGCATTGATTACATTTGTTGATTAGATGACATAGGTCACTGAGAAATTTTGCAGTGTAATTATCACGTTAACATTTGTGCCTCTGACAAAACACAAATTATTATTTAAATTGTGCATGATGCTGACAAATAAAAGGCTCATCTCCCATTTCTGATCTATTCCAGAATGTTTACAGGTAAAAAAAAAACAATATGTGGACAAAATGCTGACAACAATTAATTGTAAGCTTTTGTACCACAGTCAAAACCATTTACTACAACATTATATATATATTGAAAATATTACATCCAGCATGTAATAATAATTAAATGTATAAAGTTATAGTATAAAATATAAACTATTTTCAAAATAAATATTGGTCAAAATATTTATTTTTCCTAATTTTAACTTTTAGAACCTGATGTCTTGTCTTAAAGTTATTTTTGACATTTACAAAGACATTTTTTACACAAGCATTTACAATTTGAATGAGCAATATATCAGTATGAATCAAGTACCTTGGATTTCTTCTTTCTCATGCGGTGAATACGGGAGGCAAGCTGCACAGTGGTGAGAGATTCAACATAATTGGCTGGCGAGTCAGAGATGTGGGCGATCATGGTGGTTCTACAGTTGATGTTGCCCAGCGATTCCCTCAGCAGCATGGTAAGCTTGCTGTCTCTGAATTATACATCAAAAAATCTCCTCGTTAGCCAAAAAGGAAGCCAGGCCTTACAACATTCAGCCCCATTCCCTCTAAGATCATTGAGAGGTTGTCTTAAAATAGAGGATTATGAATCATACTTGCATAAAAGATATCCCTCCTTTTGATGCTCACTTTCTAGTGACCTGATTTTTGGAGTGTTATTTAATTCTGTTGTGGAGGATGATATTTTCTGAAGCCACATTTAAAAGAAAAAAATTCATTCTCTCTGCTTGCATCACCGAATTTACGACCCCACCTTCCGGTGAGTATTTTTTAATTCCCTTTTAGCATAAATCTATTCCTCCCAGACCCACATTCCTATCAATACATCCCACCACAGTTCAATTCAACCTGGCTGCATTCTCTGTCTGTGAAGATGGTTAATTGGCTTCATTGATCTCAGGAGGATGAGAATGAAACCCCTGCAGATGCAGATCAGGAAGACTCACTAGACATATTACCACCATTAACAGAGATCTATCATCTCTCACTATTGGCTTGTATTGATTAATTGAACCACAAAGTACATACCTGTATGGCACATGCTTGGCTCCATTGGCCAAGGCTAAGATGACATTTCCAAGGGCACCTAATGACAAACACTGGCCTCTTCCTCCATCCCGAGTTTGACTCAGATCAGACTCACAACTTCCTAAGTCCAGAAGATGCAGGCGGCTACGATTCCCTGACACTGCAATGTTAAAAACAACCAGTTAAAATAGGACTCCCAATGTCCATGTAAATGATTCTTAGTTCTTAATTCTTAGCTAAGACAGCTTAGCTAAAACAAGGCTAAATTTGGGCTGTTACCAAAAATCTAATAGACATCTAAGACTAGTCCAAATCTAGACTAGATCTGACTAATCTGTGTATTTGATGACTAGTCTAGTTTTGGGCTATTCTTAGACGTCTATTAGATTTTACACTGACAGTCCAAATTTGGCATGGTTTTAACCAAGCATGTTTAGACATCTATTAGACATCTTTTTAATGCAAAATTGTTAGAGCAGAGGGCACAAATCTTAATTTTAAAACTCTTTACATAACCAAGATATACAGTTAGGTCCATAAATATTTGGACATCGCCACAATTCTAATATTTTTGGCTCTATACACAAACACAATGGATTTGAAATTAAATAAACAAGATGTCCTTTAACTGCAGACTGTCAGCTTTAATCTGATGGTCTTTACATCCAAATCAGGTGAACGGTGTAGGAATTGCAACAGTTTGCATGTGCCTCCCACTAGTTAAGGGTCCAAAAGAAATTGGTCAATTGGCTTCTAAGCTGTTCCATGGCCAGGTGTGTGTTATTCTCTCATTACCCTAATTACAATCAGCAGATAAAAGGTCCAGGGTTCATTTAAACTGTGCTATTTGCATTTGGAATCTGTTACTGTCAACTGTCAAGATTAGATCCAAAGAGCTTTCACTATCAGTCAAACAAGCCATCATTAGGCTGAAAAAACAAAACAAACCCATCAGAGAGATAGAAAAAAAACATTAGGTGTGGCCAAAACAACTGTTTGGAACATTCTTAAAAAGAAAGAACGCACCAGTGAGCTCAGCAACACCAAAAGACCCAGAAGACCACAGAAAACAACTGTGGTGGATGACCAAAGAATTCTTTCCCTGGTGAAGAAAACACCCTTCACAACAGTTGGCCAGATCAAGAACACTCTCCATTAGCTAGATGTATGTGTGTCAACACCAGAGTGAATAAAGAGGGTTCACCACAAGATGTAAACTATTGGTGAGCTTCAAAATCAAGGAACACCAGATTAGAGTTCTAAAAAAGCCTTCACAGGGCTGGAACAACATCCTATGGACAGATGAGATCACAATCAACTTGTACCAGAGTGATGGGAGAAGAAGAGTATGGAGAAGGAAAGGAACTGCTCATGATCCTAAGCAGTGAAGCATGGTGGTAGTAGTGACATGGTGTGGGCATGTACTGTATGGCTGTCAATAGAACTGGTTCTCTTGTATTTATTGATTGATTCATTGATTCTGAAGTGTTTCAGGCAATAATTTCTGCTCATATTTAGCCAAATGCTTCAGAACTCATTGCACAGTGCTTTACTGTGCAGATGGAGAATGACCCAAAGCATACTGCAAAAGCAACCAAAGAGTTTTTGAAGGGAAAGAAGTGGAATGTTATGCAATGGCCAAGTCAATCACCTGATCTGAATCCAATTGAGCATGTATTTCACTTGCTGAAGACAAAACTGAAAGGGAAATTGCCCCAAGAACAAGTAGGAACGGAAGACAGTTGCTGTAGAGGATGGAGATGGAGAATGGCCCAAAGCATACTGCAAAAGCAACCAAAGAGTTTTTGAAGAGAAAGAAGTGGAATGTTATGGAATGGCCAAGTCAATCACCTGACCTGAATCCGATTGAGCATGTATTTCACTTGTTGAAGACAAAACTGAAAGGGAAATTGCCCCAAGAACAAGTAGGAACTGAAGACAGTTGCTGTAGAGGCCTGGCAGAGCATCAACAGGAATGAAACCCAGTGTCTGGTGATGTCTATGAATTCCAGACTTTAAGCTGTAATTGACTGCAAAAGATTTGCAACCAAGTATTAAAAATTGAAAGTTTGATTTATGATTATTATTCTGTCCCATTACTTTTGGACCCTTACCAAGTGGGAGGCACATATGCAAACTGTTGTAATTCCTACACCATTCACCTGATTTGGTTGTAAATACCCTTAAATTAAAGCTGACAGTCTGCAGTTAAAGCACATCTTGATCATTTGTGTTGGTGTATAGCCAAAAATGTTAGAATTGTGTCGATGTCCAAATATTTAGGGACCTAACTATACAAATACTATAGGCCCCCATGAAAAACCACATAAATATCAAAGTTCATATAAAAATAGTCTTCTCTCTTGTTTAGCACAAACAGTTAACATTCTACTGTAAGTAAGACCACTCAAACAAAAAAAGCAATATATTAAAAAATCAACGTACTGTATAATGGCTTAGTTGTCTCTGTGCATTACACTGAAATTTTTTATCATCAAAAAGGCCACAGGTACTGCACATCACATTGTTTCAGGAGACCTAATGAGGCTACAGTTAAATATAGGATCTCTGCAAGGTAAGTGGTGATTCAATATCCTTGGCAGTCTATCAAACAGCAAGCAATAAAAGTAAGTACAGCTAGTTAGATTACACTCCCATGTAGGTCACTAGACTAAAATTCATTCAGTATCATTACAGGAGATGCTTTTATTTCACACTGAGATGGAAGCCATTAACCTCACGTTGGCAGAATTTACAAAGCCAGCGCTCGGAACCGAAGCCCTGTGTGGAGCACGAATGCAAACGAGCTTCTCATTTCATGCTGGGCTCTATAAACATCTCCGCAGAAGGGAATCCAGCCTCATTACATATTAAAATCTATTCTGGCTAGTGTCAATGGCCAGCACCCAGCCCGCATTGCAGCGACAGGAGTGCAATACTAATGATCAAGCTAATGTTGACATGCTGACTTGACAGGATGGCTACGCCCAGTAATGAAATAGGCTAACCCTTCTTGTTAGCATTCTCATATAGAGCCGTTATCAGCGGGACTAAATTGAGGTAACTGATACTCTCTGTGAACATGGTGAGCATGATAATGGAAAAGTCAGGTATCGGCCATTCTCTGTAGCAGTCTTCTCAAAATACTAATGATGCATAAAGACATATGATTTGATTTCTTGGAAAAATGATAAGATGGTAGAACTTAATTTGTGAGGTGGAGGTACAGTGCCTTTTAAAGGTATAGTTCATCCAAAAATGAATATTCTGTCATCATTTATTCACCCTTCACTCATCACAAACCTGTTTGAGTTTCTTTCTTATATTGATAATGAAAGATATTTTGAAATATGGAAATTAGTAACCATTTGTTTTTTCTACTATGAATGTCAATGGTTACCGGTTTCAAATATTCATTAATTTTCCTTTGCCTTAGTCTCTGATTTATCAAAGGTTGCCACAGCGGAATGAACCTATTAAATATTCCAGCATATGTTTTAAAGAGCAGATGCCATTCCAGCTGGAACTCAGTACTGAGAAACAGCCATACACTCTCCTATTCACACAGACTCCCTGCAGGCACAGGACGTCAACATAACATCATATTGACGTTGTATCCCAACATACCCCAATGTCATGGATTTTGTTTGGAAATGAAAATCAGGTTGACGTCAGAAGCCAACGTCAGGCAGATGTCAATGTCCAATGTGCAACCTAAAATTAACCAAAAATCAATCCAATATCAACATCTAATCATGTTACATCTTGACGTTGTGTGGACGTTACCACTGTGACATCTATCAGACGTTGGATTCTGGTCGCTTTCCAACACAACCTAAAATCAACCAAATATCAACGTAATTTGATGTCGTTATTGGACGTCAAAAAAACGTCCTTAGACGCTGGCTAGACATTGAATTTTGGTCACCTGACGTCATGACCTAAAACTAATCTAATATTAACAACTTATGATGTTGTGTGCCTGCTGGGTTCATACAATACAGCTAATTTAGTTTATTCAATTCACCTGTACCACACGTCTTTGGACTATTGGGGAAACCGAAGAACCCGGAGGAACCCCACTGTGTGGAGTTTGCACAAGGAGAACATGCAAACTCCACACAGAATTGCCAACTAACCCAGCCGGAACTCAAACCAGCAAACTTCTTGCTTTGAGGCGACAGTACTAACGACTGAGCCACAGTGCCGCTAAATTATTTTGTATAGTAAATTATTTTGTGTTGAACAGAAATATAAAGGAATCAAGGTTTGAAACCACTTGATGTAGAGTAAATGTTTATTTTTGGGTGAGCTAATCCCCTAAGGCCTCCTTTTAGCATTTCTTCTAAACAAGATTGTGCTCTTAAAAGAACAAACAAGCACGCTTATGTTTCCAAAATTATGTTAGACTTATCTAATTTACAATTTTGTACAGTAATATTAAAAATGAACACAGGGAGTCATACTTCCAGCTTTGGTGCTCTTCTCCATGCGGTACTGGGATATGTGTAGTGTGAAGAGCATGTGAGAATTGCGCCGTTCCTCTTCCTTACAGTCAGGTCTGGTGGTGCTACGAGCTGCCAGAGCTGCATCCAGGAAGAACGCTGCTCTCTCAGCCGAATATGCCCGCAACTCGCTCTGGTTCTGCAGCTGGACAAAAAGTGAGAATGAGTAAAATAAAAAATAAATAGGGGAATACAGAAGCAATTTGCTGTATTTAGAGAATTTGCTGTAGCTCAAACAGGAGAGCAATGCCACCAAGGCCATGGATTAAATTTTCAAGGAAAGAAAAATAAAATGTAGACTTGAATACCTTGAGCGCAACACATCTACTTAGTGCACAAATGTATATGTAATGAACTGTAGCCAAGAAAAGGTGAATTGCATATACTATACACAGTTTCATTCATTAAGAATGGTTTGTCTCAAGGAAAGTAATGCATTTTTTAAGCAAGGGTCCACTAACTAGAATCACAGGTGACAGAAAAGCCTGATTTACTGTATACTTCTGCAACCAGTAATCGCTGTACCTAATATTGCATACTTTGTAGGTCACCAACGCTGTTGTGAGCATTTATACTTCTGCATTTCATCTGTACTGCGACAACACTTCTGAAATGCTAGTAGGCAGTGGGGTTTTTATGTTCAACTGTGTTGAGTGCTTTGAGTTTACACACAGAAATGTGTGCAATGCTACTGTACAAACAGCTCAAACTAACCCTCATTTAAGGAAAAAAGAGGCAGGAACTGGTGAACAGTCAACAACTTTAATCATAAACAGCCACAGCCATATTACAGCCACAGCCATATCACCCTGCAGCCCAAGACCGGATACTCACTGAAGCTAAGCAGGGTTGAGCCTGGTCAGTACCTAGATGGGAGACCACATGGGAAAAAATAGGTTGCTGTTGGAAGTGGTGTTAGAGAGGCCAGCAGGGGGCGCTCAACCTGTGGTCTGTGTGAGTCCTAATGCCCCAATAAAAGTGAAGGGGACACTACACTGTCAGTGGGCGCCGTCTTTCGGATGAGATGTTAAACCGAGGACCTGACTCTCTGTGGTCATTAAAAATCCCATGGCACTTCTCGTAAAGCCCTCAATTGGCACTTACCCATCATGGCCTCCTAATCATCCCCATCCACCGAATTGGCTCTATTACCGTCTCTTCACTCCACCAATAGCGGGTGTCTGGTGTGCGCACTGGCACTGTTGTCCTGTGGCTGCCGTCACATCATCCAAGTGGGATGCTACACGCTGGTGGTGGAGTGGAGAGACCCCCCTCATGATTGTGAAGAGCTTTGGGTGTATGGCCCAATAAATGCGCTATATAAATACACATTACATTACATAAAGTAAAAACAAAACAAAAGTATCCATCTGGAGCTCCTCCATGGGTCTTGACACTTTTTAAGCACTCCTTGCTGTGCTCCCATGATTCCCTGCCCACACTCATCACCGCTACCAAGCTGGCCAATCACAGATCTTGTGCTCTGCATCATCATGACATGTAATTACAATTTTTGAGAGGTGCACGCAAGGGCGTAGAATTGGCATGGTCGGAGGGGACGTGTCCCCACCAATATCCACCAATTACTGAAATGTCCCTACCAATAATTTAATTCAAAATAAAAAATAAAATAACGCTCCATCAGTCCTTAGTAACCTACAAAGTCACGTTCACTATGAGTTCACTGTAATACTATTAATCAAGGCTGTGCAATTAATTAAAATTCTGTTTCGATTTTGGCCTCCATGATTATGAATAACAATAATCGGGATAAATCAGTTAAATTAAGTCACACAACTCTCAAATTTCTCTACATTCATACCTCCTCAAAGCATGACTGCAGTAAAATCGTGTAAATTGACTTTTGCAGCATGGGACAAGATTGTTTTTTGTATTATTAAGTGTTTATTTTATAATATTATCTACTTTATTCATGTTTTTTTCAAAAGTGCAAAACAGAATTTGTGCTGTTGAATGCAGCTCTACGGATGTATGTCCCCACCAATGTCAAAGAGAAAATCTACACCCTTGGGTGCATGCCATGGTGTTTGTCAGGGTCCACCGAGAGGTATGCAACTGAATGACCACCAACCAATCAGAAGCAAGCATTCAAACCCCATAATATAACTTATGTTTTAGTTTTTAAAGAATGAATCTATGCTTTCCAGGAAAACAAGCCTATGAACACAAGGCTCTGTTATTTGAGCAACAGGAACACTGTGTATTCATTCATTTTTTTCTTTTCGGCTTAGTCCCCTTATTAATCTGGGGTTGCAACAGCATAATAAACAACCAACTTATCCAGCATATGTTTTACGCAGTGGATGCCCTTCAAGCTGCAACCCATCACTGGGAAACACCCATACACTTCCATTCACACACATACACTATGGACAATTTAGCTTACCCAATTCACCTATACCACGTCTTTGGACTGTGGGGGAAACCGGAGCACCCAGAGAAAACCCACGCAAACACGGGGAGAACATGCAAACTTCACACAGAAATGCCAACTGACAACTGTTTGAGGCTTGAACCAGCGACCTTCTTGCTGTGAGGTGAGACCACCATGCTACTCACTGCACCACCATGCTGCCAGGAACACTGTGTAGACCTTCACAAATGAAAAACAATCTCAAACCCACCTGAGAGCCACAGACCGGGTCCTCTCGCAAAGAAATTCCTGCACTCTCACTGTCCTGGGAAGTTCCTGCAGAAAAGTCAGCCAACAGGTCTCTCAGCACCTCTTCTCTGCCGCAGATTTCCACAGCGGACACTCGAATGGAGAATCTAGCGCCGGTCTTCTCTTTCCTTTCCTCAATGAGCTTGAAGAGCCAAGAGATTGCACAGGGTGCTACACCCAAGCTCTGTGTAGAGCTGTCCCTGCCGATCATGGTGTAGCTTTTGCCTGTGACGTAAAAGTGAAGTGTTAAAAATCTGCCATTATTAATGAAATGTGCAACTTTCAAGACTGAGGATTTTTAAATGTGGTTACTCAATGACGAAAATGACACTAAACCATGTTTTAATTGCCCGTTCATTGCTCTTACAGCATTTAACTAAAAACAGTTATGTAATAAAATAAGTGAACATCTGTCATCACAGAATTGAAAAACATCACAATGTCAGCTGATTAACTTAGCTTGACTTAACTACTAAATGATATAAGAGGATGTCTATAATAGGATTTGTGTTCATAATAGCACTGTGCATGTAAAACGTCCCACAGCTAATAAAATTAACCCACATGGATGTTAGTCACCAGAGAATATACTGTGGGAAGGGAGAGTAAATGAGAAGCCAAGCTAACTATGGGGGATTGAAAAAGCACAGTGGGAGGCACACAGATTCTCACAGTGAGAGGCTGAAAAAAGAGAGTAGGAGAGAAAGAAACTGAGCACTTGCAAACTCAAAGTGTAAAATGGGGGCACTTTGTGTTCAACAAACCGCTATTACTGCTTACAGACATATGCCCTCCCAGCATTTTCTCTGCCTCCTTATTAGCCAGTTTTAAATGCTGCCAGAACATTAGTGTATTTCGCATCCCTTTTCCTTTCGCCTACTGTCAGTAATGGCTACTCCATCTAAAAATGGGTTCTTAACAATGCATTAACTGTAAAAGTATTAGGAGCTGTGAAAAAGGGAGGTGGGATAGCATGACAATAAAGTTAATGACCATAAAATGTGGGTTAAAGAGATAATTACTAACCAAGGTTGGCTTGACCAAAACAGAAGATGCAACCGTCTGCCCCATTGACCACAGACTGGATAACCTCTGCCACTGTCCCTGAGCACACCTCCGCCTGATGACAAAAAAAGCATTTAATGCAAACTCAAACTGTTATGATCATTTGTACAATTTTATAAGTCAAACAAACAGACAGAATGACAAAGTAAAAAAAAAACCTGAATGGCAGATGAACAGACATAGATGCAGAACGACAGAAAAATAGATTGAATTATAGAATAGAAGACAAAAACACAGAACTGTGGGTTGTTGGGTGGGTGGGTGGATGAATAGATGGATGGACATGGATGGAAATTACATGAATGGATGGATGGACAGACAGAAATAGCCATAGATATGGATGGATAAATAGAATGATCAATCAATATGGATGGATGAATGGACATGAATGAATGGATAGACAGACAGACAGACAGACAGACAGACAGACATAAATATCAATAGATATGAGTGAATAAATAGAATGATCAATCAATTTGGATGGATGGATGGATGGATGGATGGATGGATGGATGGATGGATGGATGGATGGATGGATGGATGGATGGATGGATGGATGGATGGATGGATGGATGGATGGACGGATGGACGGACGGACATAGATGGATGAACATGGATGGATGGATGGACATGAATGGATGGATAGATGGACAGACAGAAATATCAATAAATATGGATGGATAAATAGAATGATGAATCAATATTGCTGGATGGACATGAATAGATGGACATGATTGGATGGATGGACAGACAGAAATATCAATAGATATGGATGGATAAATAGAATGATCAATCAATATAGATGGATGGATGGATGGATGGACATGGATGGACGGACATGGAGGGACATGGATGGATGGATGGATAGACAGACAGAAATAAAGATAGAGATGGATAAATGGAACGATCAATCAATATAGATAAATAGATGGATGGATGGACATGAATGGATGGATAGATGGACAGACAGAAATATCAATAAATATGGATGGATAAATAGAATGATGAATCAATATTGCTGGATGGACATGAATAGATGGACATGGATAGATGGACATGATTGGATGGATGGACAGACAGAAATATCAATAGATATGGATGGATAAATAGAATGATAAATCAATATAGATGGATGGATGGATGGATGGATGGATGGATGGATGGATGGATGGATGGATGGATGGATGGATGGATGGATGGATGGATGGATGGATGGATGGACATGGATGGACGGACATGGAGGGACATGGATGGATGGATGGATAGACAGACAGAAATAAAGATAGAGATGGATAAATGGAACGATCAATCAATATAGATAAATAGATGGATGGATGGACATGAATGGATGGATAGATGGACAGACAGAAATATCAACAGATATGGATAGATAAATAGAATGATGAATCAATATTGATGGATGAACATGGATAGATGGACATGAATGGGTGGATGGACAGATAAAAAATATCAATAGAAATGGATGGATAAATAGAATGATCAATCTATATAGATGGATGGATGGATGGATGGATGGATGGATGGATGGATGGATGGATGGATGGATGGATGGATGGATGGATGGACATGGAGGGACATGGATGAATGGATGCATGGATGGACATGAATGGATGGATGGACAGACAGAAACAAAGATAGGGATGGATAAATGGAACAATCAATCAATATAGATAAATGGATGGATGGACGAATGCATGGATGGATGGATATGAATGGATAAATGGACAGAGAGAACTATCAATAGGTATGGATGGATAAATAGAATGAACAATCAATATAGATGGATGGATGGATGCACAGACAAAATGACAGACATACAAAAAGATAAACATCAGACAGACAGATTAATAGACAAAACCACAGACGAAATGTCCAATAGACAGATAAATAAACAAAACGACAGACAAATAGATAAACAGATAAACAGACAAAATGTCTGGCAGACAGATAAACAAACAAAATCACAGACAGACAGACAGACAGACAGACAGACAGACAGACAAAACATCAGACTGACAGGTAAATAGACAAAATTAAAGACAAAAATACATAAAACATCAGGAAGACAGATACATCTAATGTAACATCCAATATACAGATAAATAGACAAAATGACAGACAGATAGACAGACAGATAGATGGATAAACAGATCAAATGTCTGGCAGACAGAAAAACAGACAAAATTACAGACAAACTCAAAGACCCAAAACGCCAAAATGCCAGACAGGCAAAACATTAGATTGACAGATAAATAAACAAAATAGCAGACAGATAAGCAGACAAAATGCCAAATAGATAAACATACAAAATATAAAACAAAAAAGGTCAGGACAGAATCGGCAGGTAAATCCCCATGTATCATTCATTCCTGCAAACTTTCCAAACAGATGCAAAACCAAGTAAAAACACTGATGAAGATTTCAAACTTGAAATTATGCGTGTATATTTTTCAGCCTAAGGAAAGTGTTGACAGCGCTGTTGTAAGAACCACCTCTAATGTGTGCTCGCTCAAAGCCTCCTTTGTTCTGAACAATGTGGGGTAGTCATTGATCATTAGACCTGATGTTTCTAGGACAGGAAACCAAAAGACTCCAAACTCCCAAAGAGTTCAGGAAGAAGAAGAGAGACGAGCTCTGTTATCAGTTTCCTCTGAGGACCCTGCAGGCACTGTGGGCTCAGAACGATAACCCCAGCTCACCAACCCAAACCTTTTATCTCCCTCACAAACCAAGCCAAACCGAATATCTCCCTTACACTTCGCTTTGATCTCAGCATGAATGTCCTGTCTGTTTGACAGTAATTCTATGTAGATTTGTGCTCAAAATGAAGTATTAGACAGAAAATAGGCGCAATTTCTTGGCAGAACTTGCAAATTGTTTGCTTTCATGACTCTGATTTCCAAATAGAGGCATTTATCACTGTACCTGTGAAGCATCTTGGGTAAAGACTGCATCAAAGGTAAACATCTTTGGGGCGTTGGCAGAGGCAGCGCGGGCACACATGGGTGGCTCACAAAACGTCAGCTGTTTCTTATGGGCGTCCACTTTGAGAAAGGACATGGATTCTGAGGTGTCTCTCGATCCTTTGGCATTGCATATTCGCACCATCACTTTCACCTGCAAGGCACAAAAATACATTCATATCATAATTATACACTTCCAACATTTTATTTGCGACAAGCTTCTTTTGAATTTAAAACATAAGGCTGTAATTGCACCTTCCCACCCACTTATTCTCACTATTATTGAGTGGTTTGCTGCATGAATAATATCTTTCAGTTTTCTGGCCAAGGATTCCCCCTAATGCTGGCAGCGTGGAAGCATGTAATCAGTGTTAGATGGATGCTGAGATTTCCAAACCCTTCTGCTCACAAAAGGGAACATCCTGTCGTAAAGTACCTCTGGATTCACAAAACAGACCCCCCATGTTTTGGCTAGACATTTCAGATTAAAGGGCACCTATTATGCAAAAAAATCACTTTTATAAGGGGTTTAAACACAGTTGTGTGGCAAGAGTGCATGAATATAGCCAGCCTCTAAAAGTAAACATTTATTAATTCATTTTTATAATCACACTTCATAAAAATAGTCTGCAGAAACACTTTGAATGACATTCTCCCTTTGTACATGTCATCAAAGGGGGAAAGTCCCACACATAAGTGACAATCTCTCCCTCCTTTCATTAGCATAGACAGCCCTAAGTGAGAAGCAGCCGTCCGCCAGTAGAGTTTTCACGTCATACCTCCCAAAGATAATGTCAGCGACTAAGAGTCATTATAAACGGGGAGTTTTGAGATGCCACTATGCCGATGCACAGGCACTTGTAGCTCTGCCCTCTTTTAAAAATAGGGCTGGGAGCACAATCTCATTTTAATGTAAAGTGACACAATTTGTATCAAAGCCTAAAAGGGGCAGTTTCATAGATTTATAAAATATTATTTGTGGGGTATTTTGAGATGAAATTTCTCATACACACTCTAGGGACATCAGAGACTTATTTTACATCTTGTAAAAAGGGGACTAATAGGTAACCTTTAAACTGAAACTGAAAGACATCTAAGTAAATATTAAGCAGCACAACACTGATGATAATAAGAAATCTTCAGAAGGATTTCTGAAGGATTATGATAGTGAGGTCTGGAGTGGAGTACTGGCTGTCTTCACTAGAATAAATTGCATTACTGTAAAGGCAGATTTGGAAATTCTTACTAAGGCAATTAATCTAATCTTATTGTCTATAAAAAACAAGTTTTGAGACAAGAATTATTTAAGATTAATGCTTTTGGTTATCATTAAAGGTTAAAAAAATCTGTAAAAAAAAATTATAATAAAATAAAAAAATTATATATATACAGTTGAAGTCAGAATTATTAGCCCCCCTGAATTATTAGCACCCCTGTTTATTTGTTTCCCCAATTTCTGTTTAACAGAGAGAAGATTCTCAACACATTTCTAAACATAATTGTTTTAATAACTCATTTCTAATAACTGATTTATTTTATCTTTGCCATGATGACAGTAAATAATATTTTACTAGATGTTTTTCAAGATACTGCTATACAGCTTAAAGTGACATTTAAAGGCTTAACTAGGTTAATTAGGTTAACTAGGCAGGTTAGGGTATTTAGGCAAGTTATTGTATAATGATGGTTTGTTCTGTAGACTATTGAAAAAAAAATTAGCCTAAAGGGGCTAATAATTTTGACCTTAAAATGACTTTTAAAAATGTAAAACTGCTTTTATTCTAGTTAAAATAAATAAATAAGGCTTTCTCCAGAAGAAAAAACATTATCAGACATACTGTGGAAATTTCCTTGCTCTGTTAAACATCATTTGGGAAATATTTAAAAAAGAAAAAAATATTAAAAGGGGGCTAATAATCCTGATTTCAATTGTGTATATATATATATTGTTCTGGCAGGAAATGGCCAATTTATATGCATATATTTGCATAAAAACACATTTTTGCTATTTTAAATTGTTGTTTTTATTTAAAATGTACTGTCAGTCAGTCAGTCAGTCAAGACATCAATCAATCAATGAATTAATAAACGACATCTGTTAATTTACCATCTGTAACATTAGGCAAGGTTTATTTATTTATTTTTTTTACCAAAAAAAAAGTACAGGTAATTTTCTGCCAGAACATTATCTGTTTTATCAGTACATTTTATGTCTGGAATGTTTTTATTTTTATTTCATTTTATTTATTTACAGAGCAAATTTAAACATATGAATCCAAAACTATATGTCTGTTAGTGTACCGTGAGCTATCTATAATCCTTGTGAAACCCATGATGAACTTAACATATTACTGTAGCTTCCAGATGGTAGGGTGACTAAAGCATACATTTTTACAGTGATCAAATACAAGCAAATGAATAATAGCAAACTGAAACAACACATCCTGCATGACTGAGGCAAAGCACTTCATTATCACACCAACTCAATGAAGCAATAATGTACTTGACTGTGTGTTTAACGTCTTATTTTATAGCTTTGCCACTAGGGACAATTTCAGAGCAGACAGCAACAAACAGCCCCTGAAGTTTACAGTCCTCCGCTGAGATGAAGAATTCAATTGGCCGACAATAAGCATCTCTCACAATCTCCAAGTTCCTTACTCTTATTGACATTTACAGCTGTGACAGACGAAGCTTTCCCATCCAAGAAAATGATGGCAGTCCAGCAGCTTTTAAGTATAAGATTGAACAAAGCCATATTCATTTATAAAACACTTTAACTATGCATGGGCCGGTATAAGTTTCTGGCGGTGTGATAACCTTGGATGAATAATATCACAGTATCACGGTATTGTAATTACTGCTACAGTATCACGGTATTGTAATTACTGCTCTAAAATGAGTTATTTTAAAATGTCTAAGTAAAAAAACAACATCTTGAACACAATATACTTTATTTTAGGAAAGAATTAAAGTATTTTTGAACATTTAACATGCCAGGCTAAATAATTAAAATAAATGATTGTATTCGGCTGTCTTCATTAGTTTCAAAACCACATTTCTTAACACATAAACAAATAAAAAAAACCTTAGATATACCTTATAGGAACTGTATAGCAGATAATTTAGCGGTTTAAAACCTTGACTTTTCCAAACTGCAGTAAACCTTGAAACCTATTATCATTCCATGCATATTTACAACTAAACACTTCTACATGAGACGTGCTAGACTATAAGTACAGTTTTCATTTAGAAAGTTGTATCTCTAATAACTGCAACTGAACCTGACAGAAAGTGATTAACATGTACTGAAAAAGAACAGCTTAGAGATTGATTACAATTAATTTTTTGTCTTCAAATTCCAAGTTCCAGGCAACTAATTTATCTGTAAAGCACATTAAATGCTTTAAATAACAGGTATAAATATCAACTATAAAATAATCTAAATAAAAATAAATACTGTAAATAAATAAATCTACCCTTTTTTCATTTTAAGCTTCAAGCAAGTTTTCTTCAAAAGAATATGTACTAAATTAATATTTATTTAGAATATTATTTATTATATTTATATTTAAATTTTACATAAAATGTAAATCTCAAGTTTAAAACATGTCATTCTTTAATTATGCAGTTAAAATACCTTTTTATTTTTTTTTTTTTTTACAGTCGTGGTTGCAATGAAAATATAAAAATGGCATAATCCAAATCTCTTATTCCCTTTGAATTCAAACACAGCCATTTGTCAGTAAATTCCACACAGATTAACTTTCATTACTTGCACTAGACTCCCACCACATTCCCACAATCATCTGTTCCTCTTCACCTGCCGTCTTCTAAGGACCTTGACATTTCCTTCCTCTCCCAAAAAAAAAAAAAAAAGTGTGCTCATATCCATTTCCTTCACGAGTGCCTAAAAATCAGCATGAGACTCACTTCAACTCAGTGAAGCTTATTAGCAATCACTTCACTCTGTCTATTCCATAAACCTCATTAAAAACTCACAGCTGTTTGCCTTTGGTTTGACTTTAGAAAACTTTTATTGTCTACCGAGCGTATTTTTTAATGCTGCGTTTGCACAATGCATCAACATGATCAGGTGCTCAATTAAAGGAATGTGAAATGCTTCATTCACATTAGCAAAAGATATGATGATGTAATAATCTGATTCCTCCTGAGATGTATGTCAGGTGACCTCACTGTTCTTAATCAGAGAAACATCTCCCAGTAGACATGATGTCATAATAAAACCCATACCACCTGCTGATGTTTATGAGTCAGCAGTCTGTTACAGGCTATGTCCGAAAAGCTGAAAATTGCTGCCTTTGAAGGAAGGTAGGAAAGCATTAAAGCACATCCAAATACTAATCTGGCTTTACTTCCTGTCTCCAGAGACACCTTCATCTGGTACAGGTTTTTCATAGAGTGAAAAACATATTTGTTGTGGCCAAATATATATTTTAAATAAATGTTAAATATATTTAGTAAAAAAATAATAATAATTTTAACCTTCATATATCAAAATGTATTTGAAAATGTATTTCTGAGTCAAGAAAATACACTTCAAACCTCAAAATAGTAACCAATCTAAAGTAACCATTAATAATAATAAAAATGATTTAGAAGAAATGCATTCTAAAATAGGTACAGTAATATATCTTGTGTACAACTGTACAAACTGTATCTATACAAATATACCTGTGAATTTTGTTCATTATTGGAAGTCAAGAGGAG
Source organism: Danio kyathit (assembly GCA_903798195.1). Lineage (NCBI taxonomy): Eukaryota > Metazoa > Chordata > Actinopteri > Cypriniformes > Danionidae > Danio > Danio kyathit. Next base: position 30,962,682 of record LR812538.1, on the reverse strand, counting down.
GTTTCCTGATGTATTTTCTTTAAATAAAAATGTAAAGTGTGTTTCTTGCATTTTATACAAAATGTTTTCTAAATGTTACGTTAATATATTTAGTTGTAAAAAATGTTTTGAAAGAAACAATTGTCCTTGAATTTTTGCCTCTTTGATATCCCACATTTTGCATTCCACTCCTAACAAGAAAGAAAGATGGTGTCTGAAACTTGTGCTTGATTCTGTGTGTAAATGAATGTTTCCTAAGTAAAATTTTAAATATTTACACATTAAATTTATGTAATAAATGAACTAAGTGGAAAAAGTAAAATATTAATATTTAATTTAATTATTTTAATTTTTATTCGTGTTTAAAAAGACCATACACAGTAGAATACAATACAACATAGGAAAAATAACAGACTGTGTTAGTTTTCTTATTTTAACCATTATCCCCTCAAAATAAAAGAAATAAAATTTATGAATTAAAACAAACATATCCTCTGAGAGAAAAAAATATATATAAAAAAAAGAAATAAAATGAAAAAAATATTAATTAATTTAAAAAATAATAATAATTGAACAAGTTTACAATAAAAGAGTATAAAAAAGAGTCAATATTTCCTCTTTCCAGTTATCTACTGTGTATTAGAGCTGATATCAACTGAACATGGTTAGCCTTTGATAGTCTAAAGTCTGCAAGTAAACATCTTAACTTCTCAAGTTAGCAGCTAAAGATTTTCTGGATCCACATGTCATGTGATGGAGGAAGTACCTGTTTTTATCTGATAAAAAATGTTCGTCTAGCTAAAAGAGTAGAAAAAGCAATAACCATAAAGGGCTGTTAAGGAGTAGGGTAAATATGAATGTTTATTAACATTTCCTTTTTTTAATGTTTTCTAATCGTTGCAAATAAACCTAGTAATATTAAGTAAATTTTAATTGAAAAGTATTGACTTAGATAAGAAAGAAATGGCACATCTGCTTACTGCACTGAGACTTTGATTTAACATCGAAAAGTTGCTATAACATTTTTCACATTTTATATGTTAACATATGGAACGATAGGTTGACCACCCATTCCTCTTTGAGTTGAAAAGCATTTTGCCCCACATGCACTTCACATATTGTCTTCTGGTTTAATTGTTGTATTAAGAAATGCGTATGAGTTATTTTCCCCTTTATGTGAGCCCTTCTTTTATGGTATTGGTTTATCAAGAAAATTTTTTTCAGTGTGCAATGAGTCCTCTCTTTTAATTTATTTAGAGAGCATCACCAGTGCTGGAGCAGGGTCAGATGTGGGTCAGCACAATCCTCATGGCTTTCAGACCTCCAGGGGGTGTTAAGGAAAGGAATGAGTTTGTTGCCCAAAATAGTGACAACACTCTTGAGATGCTCATGAGGCTCTAGAATGTCCCATGAGGGAATATATATATATATATATATATATATATATATATATATATATATATATATATATATATATATATATATATATATATATATATATATATAGTATAACTGTCAGTCACATGGCAAGATATAGAAGTATATGTATGGATGATTCAGTGAAAGGGCATGACCTCATGCTCATTATGCTTAGCAGGTTAATATTAAGCAGATGCTCAATATACTGTGACTTAAAGTACGCTAATGGCAGAAATAGTCCCCCTGGAGTGACCTGGGATTAAGTGCTTTGCCTAATGGGTACCAGCATACTTTAGCATGACAGTGATCATAGTAACTGCCCAGACACTGAGATTTATGGGTTTTTTATAGACAAAATACATGCTATGGTCAACTCGTTCCTGTACTGCCATAGGACTGCATTAAGATATGTAGGGATGTATTATATATATTAAGACCATAGTGACTATAGGCTTATATTAGGAACTGAATTGGATGATATTGGATAATTAAAGGGACAATTGAAGCAGAAATTAAAATGATCTGTTAGTTTACTCATCCTCATTCCTTCAAAGATATATAGGTGACTTGTATTTCTTCAGTAGATTATTAAGGAAGGTTTTAATCTGAAACAATAATCCTTTTTTATTTATTAACACATATGAAGAGTTTCCTCTAAATGCCGTCCTAATTTTTCCTCTAAAATTAGCATTTTTATCAGGCTCCTGTGTGTATGTTCAGTAATAATCACTTTTATGGTAAAGAATAAGTCCTTTTCCTGGTCTTTAAAGTGAAATATCTCAACATAAACAAAGGAGGCTGAGAAAAATGTTCATTTTCGATGGAAATTTCAGATGGCACTTAGAAGTTTGAAGAGCATCTGAACTCTTCATATACATTCAAAACTAAATTCCTGTGGCCCCTGAACATACAGTTGAAGTCAGACTTATTAGCCCGCCTAAATTATTAGCCCCCCTGTTAATTTTCCCCCCTAATTTCTGTTTAATGGAGAGAAGATTTTTTTCAACACATTTCCAAACATAATAGTTTTAATAACTCATGTCTAATAACTGATTTATTTTATCTTTGCCACGATGACAGTAAATAATATTTGACTAGATATTTTTCAAGACACTTCTATACAGCTTAAAGTGACATTTAAAGGCTTAACTAGGTTAATTAGGTTGACTAGGCAGGTTAGGGTAATAACTAGGCAAGTAATTGCATAACGATGGTTTGTTCTGTAGACTATCAAAAAAATATATAGCTTAAAGGGGATAATAATTTTGACCTTAAAATGGATTTAAAAAAATTAAAAACTGCTTTTATTCTAGCCGAAATAAAACAAATAAGACTTTCTCCAGAAGAAAAAATATTATCAGACATACTGTGAAAATTTCCTTGCTCTGTTAAAAATCATTTGGGAAATATTTAAAAAAAAGAAAAAAAATCTAAGGGGGGCTAATAATTCTGACTTCAACTGTACTGTACATAGAGTATAGAAGGAAAAAAAATAGATAATAACATAATAAAATTTCATATAAATATTAGATTTTTAAAATAATATTAATCACATTGTAGTCTTAATCAGAAATACTCGCTTTACTCAAATGGTCAGTGTATGATATACCTTAAACATCTTTCCGCAACAAAAATTTTGCACTCCATACTGGAGACAATTTACGCTCAGGACAATTTTCCAATGCTGTGGAAATAATAATATTCAGACCATTAATTTCACTAAATAAGTTGTCAGTGTATCATCAGGAGCCAGGCATATTAATTCAGTTTTGTCTGTGTGTTTTTAAATTCTCAGAGTGCTGACCATTCATTTGCATTTCACAATGAACATGATTCATATGAATTCAGCTGAATTCTGAATTCTGAATTCTGTTTCAGAATTTTCAATTGCTTCAATTAATATTGAAAAATATCCATTTAAAAACAGTGTTAAATAATAAGTAATTAATAATTCATTACAATTACATAGCAATTTTCAGGCAATTTGCAGGGCAATTATCAAGGTGTTTTACAGATTTGGGGGGAAAATCTCCTCAACCAGCATCAGCAGCATCCACCTGGAAAGACGGCAGCCATTCTGTGCCAGACCCAGACCCCACACCAGCTTATTGGTGGAGGAGAGAGAGTGATGAAGCCTATTATGATATGGAGATGATTAGGAGGTCATGATGGACTGAGCCAGTGGGTAAGTTTGGCAAGGATGCTGGGGACACAACCCTACTCTTTTCAAAGGGCTTCCTTGGATCACAGAGTCAAGACTTAAAATTTAATCCAAAGGACGGTGCTCATTGGCAGTATTAAGTCCCCTAACTATACTACCACAGGTTGAGCAACCCCTGCTGGCCTCACTGCCTTACTAATCAATTTGATAACAATTTATAATGTTTATATATATATATATATATATATATATATATATATATATATATATATATATATATATATATAAAAAATGTAATAACGATGATAAGTACTTCATGAGAACAGAAATTGAAGAATGAAGTGCTGCTGCAAATCTTAAACAAGTTAAAGAAAGATGTTTGATATCACTTCCAACACAATTTTTACAACTACTTAACATTCAGAAATCCAGCCAACAGATGACAGAACTGCAGCACATACTTATTATAAGTATAATTTCATCATCCATTAGTGTGAACACCAATTTGATTATAGCTATTTATCTTTGTAGTTATCACCCTCGCTGTTAACAATAAGCTTTTTGATCGTTTCTCATACAATAATGAAACAATAATCCAGAACACCAAAATTACTGCTCATAAATTCAGTGTTCACATAATCCAAGAACAAGAAACAGAAATGCCAATGTGATATCATAAGCATTTCCACACTCAGACTGTCCAGCACCAATAAACAACTCTATTCCAAGCTAAAAATATGTCTTTCATCCAAATGCCCCCTGATGTCATTCTCTGACCCGTCTGTTTTCATACAGTGCTTTTCCCACTCCCTCAGCCTGTCAGTCTCTTACAGTGAGGAATGCCGTCTGCCATTCCACAGGAGCTTCTTGGAATTCCAAGAGCCTGGGAATCAGGACAACTGGGGCGACCCATGCTGTCACACACTGTCTGCTTTGATGGTAACCGGAGAACTACCCAAATCGATAAACCCACAGAGAATTCTTGAGCAGAGGGCAAACAGAGGTTTACACATCACGTCATTTTATTAACACAGACGAAAAACTATCTCTGCAATTATGAACAGTGCTGAGTAGTAACTGATTAGGGATTACATAATTAGATAAAGTAATTGTAATTAGATTATATCATGTCTTAAAATGTTTTAAATCAGATTAGTTACTTTTAATGATTATACAAATTATTTTTAAACAAAATGATTCAAATAATTCACCCTTATTTCAAACCTGGAAGACTTTTTGTCATTATTATCAGCAATCTAGCGGCTGTAGATTGCTAACAGACTACAAATCCGCCATTAGATGAACTACATATTCATGCACTTTGTACACACCGGTTCCTGTTTCATTTTAATTACATGCACACACACAGCCGGAGGATAGTTATTGACTGATTACATGGATTTAAATACAGCACACACACACACACACACACGCACACACACACACACATCTGTGCTGAGTCTTGTTTAACTGTACTGTGACATTACGATGCGTTTCCCTTGCCTTGCCATGTTTTGACCCTTGCTTTGTTTTGTTTGTTTATGTTGCTTGCTGCCTGTATTGACCATTTGCCTGTTTAATGACCATGACTCTGGATTGCCTGTATACATGTGTTTGACCCTGTTGACCGTTGCCTGCTTGACCTTTCTTGTAACAAACTGCACGTAGATCCTCAACCCCGTTGTCCAGTGTCCCTTCACATTACACTTTTATTATGTAATTCCATCGTTGTGTTAGCAAGCAAATTGATTAAATATTTCCAAACTAAAATATTTGAAGTGTTCAAAGGCATGATCTTGTTTTTTTATGTTGCCCAATGGTCACAAGCCATGCAGATAAATTAATACAGTAGCATACTGTTCAAGGGGTTTTATTTTGCCTTTAGTTGTTATTAAAAATCTGTGACTTTGATATTTTTAGTAAATCATACGTGTTTATAATTTATTATCTTTATATCAACTCACAAATCCTTTGCAGTTATTTAAAAACAGTTTTGGAAATTCTGTTATAATATTATTTTGACATAGGTTACCAGAATGGAAGAGATTTTCTTTTTTTAATGCCGTACACAATAATCTGTAACACTTTATAATATCTACACACTATGAATTATTTATTAAGCATTTTTATTAATGTAGAGTTAATGGTTAACAAATGATGAATTAATTATTTGCTCATGTTTAATAAATGATTCATAGGCCCAATCCCAATTCTACCCCTTAGCCCTTCCCCTTACGCATTCAAGTAAAGGGGTAGGGGTATCCCAATTCTATTTAGCTTGAAAGCATAGGGCTAATGGAAAGGGATAGATACCCCTTCAAACAAAGATTTTTCAGGACCACACTCGAAACCAAGGGGTGAGAATATTTCCCAGAATACATTATCTACAACGGCAGCATAGCTGCACCCCGAAGTCAGGAGATGCACAAATCAGTATTTTTTGGTCATTATTATGAATTTTTCAACAAACAAACATGTTTTAATACACTCATAATGGCGTTCGTGTTTTACCATCATGCTTTAAAAAAAAAAAAAAACGCTAAAAAAAACGCAGCTAAATTTCGCGATCTATAATAATAACTCCTGTATAGCAGTCCCACAACATCCTGAGACTCGATGACACTCGAATCCCATTTCAGAAAAGTCTAGGGGCTGGGAACGACCTTTTTACAGTGTCTGCTATAATGCTTATGTTGTGTTTGTGTGTTTACATAGATGAATATGGCCACTGTGTAAATGCACAGTACAGTTATGAGCTTATTGCCACATTAGATTTTTATGATAACATGATATCGTTACCTTTAGTGATTTCCTGAAGATAAATACCAAAAAAAAACTAACCCTAACACAACTGGAATAACTACAGCAAACATGATGGTCTATCTCATATAAAGCAAGAGATCGTGATGACATATGATGACGCTTGAAGGTGTTGTAGTGGTGTCCCATTTCTTAGGGGTAAATTTTAAAGCCCTTCCCCTTCACACTCTGTTTCAAGGGCCAAGGGAAAGGGGTACAAAAGTAGAATTTGGATTGGGCCATAGTGTGTAGTTTTTATAAAGTGTTACCCAATAATCCCAATTTTTGAAGAATATGTGAAAAATTTGTCAAAAAAAGTAATACGAAAATGTAAGTGCATTACTTGATCTGTGTAATCCTAATTATGCTACTTACTTCAATTGTCACTGTAATTAGATATCATTTACAGACTACAACTTGTAAATAATCTACCAGCACTGATTAAAGAGTATAAAATGTCAAGTTAGCATGGCTTCAAGATTACCTTTTATTTTGGTCAGATTACAATCATTTTGTCACAAACATGATCATCTAGACTTTGATCATGCTCCATCTAAAAGCCTCTAAATCTGAACAATTAATAACAAACAAAAAAATTATTACTTTTCAAATCTTGGTAAAAAATTACTTTAGCATACCTTTCCCATCCCGGGGCTGTCCTTAACCTTTGCCCCTGCCCTGAGGAGACACGGGGGTACAGCTGGGGGTGAGAGCTGTAAGGCGGCACTGAAGCCATCAGTGTAGAAGAACGGCTCTTCTGGGTCAGGAGGAGATGGCGGAAGTGGCTGAGGCTTCTTCCGTTTGGAGAGGTTCAGCTTCTGGGCAGCCCTGCATAACAGTGGCAAACAGAAAGTTAGGTCAAAAGAAGTCGCTTGTTCTTCCTGCACTCAAAAAAAGTCAGCAAGTTACTTGCTCAATTTGCAAAATACAAATATGTCTTATGGAAAAGAATGGAACGAGTTTAGTTCTGCTAAATGATTCATTCTAGTTGTTCGAAACGAAATGAAGAAATATTTAAATGAATTAGATGAGAACTTGTTAACTGAATGAGATTTAAGCTCTTCATATGAACGACTCTCTCTGGTAAGTTACTGTGAGCCTCCATCACAGTAGGTGGTGGTATACACTTATAAGGTAGTTTGCATGCCCACCAAAAAAAAAACACACACACATAAGAAGAAGTCACTGCGCATGCTTAGTTTAACAGACTGAACTTTTGGATTTCTGCAGTTGTGGTGTTCCACATATACTGTATATGGACAACTTATTCTTGGCACAAGTAACTTGGAGACGATAACAAAAGCTCTCCTAGACAGCGGTTATGACACTGTTCCTTTAAATTGAGTGTTTTCTTTTGTGTTACTATTTTACAGCTTTAAAAAAAGTTATTAACAAATGCTCTTGTTATAATTTTGTTTATTTGTGTCAATGTATAAATGTTACATTTTTGTCTCAAGCCATGGTTTAACTTACAGTAACTGCCAAAAAAGATACTTTGAGATATATTGTGAGGATGTGAAGCAATACAGCTATGTTGGCAATTTGGTGAAATCACAGCGAGTTGGCTGCAAGGTAAGAACCTCAATGCTGCCAACTAAGACAAATCTAATCGAAGCAACAAATGATATTTTAATAACCATACATGGACAAGACTGAAACTTGTTGATGTAACAAGGATGAAACTTCAGTTGAAGTGCTTTACTGACATTGAGTCAATAAGAATAAATTCAATCAGATAAACACAACACAAACATTTTAATTCAATTTGCTGCAAAGAAGTTACACACACCTATTAAAACCATGTTGAATTTACAAGTTTATTTATTCATTCATTCATTTTCGGCTTAGTCCCTTTAGTAATCCGGGGTCTATAGTTTATATTGGGTTCATATAACACATTCACAACAGTTCAAGTTTACTTGATTTTTTAGATGCACAATGGGTGCTACGATTAAATCATGTTGATTCAACAAATTATTTTTTGTGCATTGATCATGCTATACAGTACAACTTTTAAATGATTATGAACACATTACATTTAGTGTGAGACTAAATATACTTAGAATGAAAGCCTTTTTTGTTTAAGATTGAAAATATTCTACAAATATAAGCAGTATAACGTTAGAAAATATTCCATCATTGCCCACACTACTGAGAGCAGCATTTAGATGAATAACTAAATGTGCAAAATACACATACCACTAAAAGAAGGTCACATCAAACTATTATGTCATTGCCACAGATAGTAGTCAAACTGTTTTACAATCCTGAAAAAAATAGACCACAACTGTCTTAAAGGTGACTTAATCTAAAACAACTTAATTATTTTCCCAAAATAAACAAAGGTCTCAGGGGTTTGGGGAAAAAAACATGAGGTTGAGTAAATAATAACAGAATCGTCATTTTTGGGTGATCTAAGCCTTTAAATATGAAATGGTGTAGTTAGAAGCATACAGTAAATGACTCTAAAAGAGAACATCTTTTTAATTTAATTTTGTTTGTTTTGTTTTTGCATTACAGTTGGACTACAGTAATAAAAGTATAACTGTCTACATATGGATTTGGCTTCCAATTGACCTTCCACCACTCTTGCTATGTCAAATACATTTTCAAATCATTTCCGGAAGGCAACATGCTGATTTCAGACAGCAGCAGAAATTAAGTAAACAAAATAATGATTATCAGATATGACTAGGTCCACACGGAATCTGGGCGTGCAGAAATCTGCAGATTTCTGCATATTTTTAGCCCATCAGTCTATTTATTTACTTGTGTAAATATGTGTAAACTTACATTTATACCGCTTTTAAATTAATTCCAGTATTATTATTATTAACAAATACAAAAATGTTCATATGATTTATTTACAATACAGTTTGTAAAGTAATATGTTCTGTCTTTTAGTAGAGATATTATATGAGAGACTTGCTTTGTTTACCAAATAAGTGGATCTAATTGGATTTGCATTGTAAACATTGAATAAAAGTTATTAAAGGTATTATTTTTTATTTCATAGATTAAGTTTTTAGTAATGATACTCCCAAAATCATGCCGCATAAATCAGCAGTTTTTTTTTTTTACAAAATTCTGCACAGAAAGTGTAAAAAATGTCCACAGATTCTGTCTTGCCCTAGATATGACCTGCAGATCACAGGGTAAACCGGTCTACCACATGATTATGCAAATGACACAGAGGATATCCATCACTTATATTTGTGGATACAAAAAATGAAAGAACAAACTAACTGTGCAATTTATGACAACTTTTGAAACAGATTATATGACAATAATAAACATAAATTGTATATTCCTCAACCCGCCTGAGAGCCTGCTGTCTTCTTTGCAAGTCCAAGAACTTTTTCCGCAAATTTTCTGTACTGTTAATGTAACTAACTTTACTGAATAAAATGCTTGTCAGGCAAAATGAAAACAACAATAACACTATAGCAACAGGGAGTATATAAAGTTGGAATTACGACTGGTAAGACCACCTGTCAATCAAACTCTGGATAAAGATCCAATTAAGCCACATTATAATGTCACACCAAACAATGACATTATCAAAAACAGCATGCTTCTAACAGTTTGTGGCACAAACTTTTCTTGGACAGTGAAATCAATATATAAATGTTTTGAACACCTTTGGGATAAATTGGGACAGTGAGTCAGACCTCATCATCAGCCAACAGCAGTATCTGACCTCACTCCTGTAAAACCCTGCATACAGCATCTAGTGGAAAGCCTTCCCAGAGGACCACAACCTTTTAGGAAGGACAGGATCCCTATTAATAAGGACTCAACAAGCACATATTGCTGGGGTGTTTGGTCATCTGTGTGCTTTGGGCGATACATGTGTACTAATGGTAAAAAAAAAAAAAATGCAGCTGTGTGTGTTTTCCAGTTCACATTCATGTATTTCAGCCTGTTAGCATGCGAGGTAGAAGGGCTTGAGGAGAAAAGCTTGAGCTCATTAAATGCCTCACTCTTCCTCACATCCTTTCTCTCTCTCTCTCCCACCAACTCCTTCAGCACAGGCTCTTCAGGGGTGAAAAATCACAGAGAACACTGTGTAATTACAGCCTCCATGAAGGACACAAGAGAAGGCCCCCACAGGAAATGTGCATGCACTGTGCATTAAAAGGTGTGAGGGGATGGGTCTGCAAACACACTCAGATTACAGTAAGAAATTAACACTGCGCATCATAATCTTCTGCATGTTAAAATGGGGGACAGACAATAACATTATGTAAATTTACTGCCAATGCATATATCTTGCCAGCTGTAAAACCATATGTATTATTCTTCTGTAGAAATAAACAATTACAATGATTACTAGAGACAAAAATATTATTTTTTTTATATAAAAATATACTTTAGTGGGTAGAAAATTAACAAAATAAAAACAAACTGAATTATTATGAGACAGAAATCATTATTAAGTAATAATTTGGGGTTAAATAAAATAATAACTGATATAAAATCCATGAAACAAAGAATATTTATTTAATCAAACAATGAAAAATATATTTTGTATATGTTATATTTAATTAATATAATTTATGGAATAAGATAACAAATTTGGACAAGTAAAAAAAATAAATGTTTCTTTCTTACAATGAGATTCTATAAACACTCATGGACATTAATAAATACAGTTGAAGTCAGAATTATTAGCCCTCCTGAATTATTTTTTCCCCCAATTTCTGTTCAACGGAAAAAAGATTTTTTCTACACATTTCTAAACATAATAGTTTTAATAACTCATTTCTAATAACTGATTTATTTTATTTTTTGCCATGATGACAGTAAATAATATTTGACTAGATATTTTTCAAGACATTTCTATACAGCTTAAAGTCACATTTAAAGGCTTAACTAGTTTAATTAGGTTAACTAGGCAGGTTAGGGTAATTAGGAAAGTTATTGTATAATGATGGTTTGTTCTGTAGACAATCGAAAAAAAATGTAGCTTAAACGGGCTAATAATTTGGATCTTAAAAAGTTTTTTAAAAAATTAAAAATCTGCTTTTATTCTAGTGGAAATAAAAAAAATAAGACTTTCTCCAGAACAAAAAATATCATTTGGGAAATATTTTATAAAGAAAAAAAATTCAAAGGGGGGCTAATAATTCTGACTTTAACTGTACAATGTATTCTCATAATACGAGCAATTCCATTAAAATGTCAACCTTGCCATAAAAAAAAGTTATGTTTTTGCCTAAATAGCAAAACCGTTTCTGCGTTTTTTTGTGCAAGCAAATATTTTACAGTGCTTTAAAAATACTCAAAAATGTCTCTGTTAATGTTTTCAAACAATTATATTTGATTTACTAAAATCACCAAAATCAAAACTGCCAATTTCACATCGGTCACATCCATAACAGAGAGATGTCACATCCATAACCAAGATTTTTCCTCATACCTGTAAATGCAAAAATTGTCAAATAACATAAAATCAATCATTTTTGTTCTATAGAGAACTGACTTTTATCCTTTTGATTAGCATTGTTTCTTTAGAGTTGTGCAGTTTAATTCACAGAATTTCTACAAAGTATGTGGTAGACAGTAAACTCGCTAACTTTTTTAGTCAAATCCATGACGCATGTTATTTTCCTCGTTTAAAATATAAAAAATGTGTAGATTGATATTTGTCTGATTCCCTAACCCTGTGTTTAGTTGTTTTGGAAAATATAAACAGATGTTTTATTATATTGTTAACATATACTTTCTCTGTGAATTTATGTTTTGAGATTTTACTGCAAATGTCACATCCATAACGCTGGAATTGCTCATATACATTATTTCATTATGTGTCTATAGACAGAAGCATACACACATTATTATTAAATAACATAATAACATAAAAATTTATAAGTATAGGTAGATAAACATATACAGTTCAAATCAGAATTATTAAACCCCCTTTGATTTTTGATGTTTAACAGAGCAATTTTCACAATATGTCTGATAATATTTTTTCTTCTGGAGAAAGTCTTATTTGTTTTAATTCGGCTAAAATAAAAGCAGTTTTGAATTTTTTAAGAACCATTTTAAGGTCAAAATTATTAGCCCCTTTAAGCTATATATTTTTTCGATATTGTATAACAATGGTTTGTTCTGTAGACTAACTTGCCTAATTACCCTAACCTGCCTAGTTAACCTAATTAACCTAGTTAAGCCTTTAAATGTCACTTTAAGCTGTATAGAAGTGTCTTGAAAAATATCTAGTCAAATATTATTTACTGTCATCATGGCAAAGATATCAGAAATTATAAAAAAGAAATCAGTTAATAGAAATGAGTTATTAAAACTATTATGTTTAGAAATGTGTTGAAAAAAATCTCTCCTTTAAACAGAAATGGGGGGGGGGGATAAACAGGGGGGGGCTAATACTTAAGGGGGGCTAATAATTCTGACTTCAGCTGTAAATACCTAAACAAACACCCACACACACACAAACACACATACTGCAATGAAACAACCAGCATGGCATTTTATTACTTACTTACCAAAGCCAATTTTTTCTCATTTGGCATTTAACAAGTGTTAATTTTGGACCCTGGGTGTGAATGAAAGAGATGTACTGAGAGGAAGAAGAAAAAAAGAAGAGCTCGTAATAGGGGACATAAGAGGTTACAAAAAATACTTGAGTGAGAGGAGGAGGGATTTATTAATGTTAACCCACCTATAGAGACAAAGCCTCATCTCTGCCTCCTCCTTCTCCACACACACACACGCACCTATTCAAACACTCACACTCATCCAGTGCCTCAACATAAAGAGCAGACCCACACCCACACGTGAAGCGGAGAGCTGCAATCACTGCGTCTGCCTGAGCGACAAATGCTTTACAAGCTTCTTCTGAAGCACAGCACAGTCACAAACACACACACATACACATAAAAGATTGAGATATCAGACAGAAGCGAAGAGAGGTGAGTGACCAGAGTGGGAGAAGAGCAGCATGGTAGAGTGAGCTGCGATACGCAAGGCTGGGTTTGATCCAGATGCACCCACCTGTTAAATCTCCCTGCCCTGCAGTGAACAGTCTCCCTCTGGGTTCATCGCTATCACCGCTACAGTAGTTTTACTGCAGGTGAGCTTTCAGGGTTGCAAGTTGCAACTGAGAGCAAACCAATATTACTGTACACACTAAAGCACTTTTGCAACCTTAATGATGGAGTGAACAATGGAGCAGCACATTAGAGGAACAGTTCAGCTAAATTAAAACTATAGTAACCATCATGTTGAACAAAACATATAAAATCAATCAATACATACTATACACATGAATATTGTTAATGGTGTTTTGCCCATTTAGAGGATCATTCAGTGCTGCTTTAGATCTCACTGACTTTCATAGTATGGACAAAAGCATTTAAAACATCCTTAAATCTACTTTAATATTTCCATATTTTCGTTCTGTATTTTGTTCTCAAAGTCTGCTGGCCTCATATTTATTCAGTGTGGGATTTTGCTGTACATATTTAAAATTAGACATATGCCGCTATTCAATTAATCAATAAAGCGTGATAATGAACATGCACAAAAGAAAGTCACACAGCATTGGACTGCAATGATGCTGAGCACATGGTGACAAAATTGACATCTTATCCACAGCTGTTAGAGGATTGATATTGAGAGCACCAGTTGAACTACAAACCAAGACAAAAAAAAAAAAGGAAAAAAAAGCTTGCAATATTAAAAAAACAACAACAACTTGAAAGAGTGGACTATACTCACAGTTCTCTCCAATCCATTATCTCAGTTCAGAGGTCATAACAGGGCAGCGATGAGAAAAGCAGCTTTTTAACTTGTTCATTCCAGACCCTGGTAAGAGCACTCCATGGTTGCCGGCACATGTGAGAGCGAGGCGGGGCAGGTGCGCAGGGCGGGCAGGAGATGGGGGGCTAAAGGAGTCTGCTGGAGGACGGGGCGATGTGATTACTGTCACTGTCATCAGGGGTCCATTCATGCAAATTCCCAGACGACGAAGTGGATACAGGTGCGACGAGAGGAGAGGGGTGAGAAGCAGATGTCAGAAATGAGCATGATGACCCCCAAAAGTTTTCTGCAAAAAAGACGAGCTCCAGCAGTGAAGCATTTTTTCTATTTCCACAAATCCGAAGGGTCAACTTCCCAAAGTTCCTCCTGTCATAAGGTGATGGGTTTGTATCCTAAAGCTGCGATCAACTTTTCATCTCTCTTTTCCAGTTTTCCTCCAAGGTATCCCTCACACCTCTGCATTGAGGCTGGGCGGGGGCATGGCATCCCTCTCTGCTGCGCTCCTTCCCTCCACTTTCCCAATGACGGAACTCCCAGGGAAGGCAGTGGAAATGGCAAATCCCCTGGGATGATGATGGGGGAAAAAAAGAGTGGAATTCTGCTTGTGCTGTTGCTGGGAAACCCTGGCAGAAGTCCAGCGGTCCTCTCCGTCTACTCTCAGCGTCTCTCTTTCTCAATCTGGGGAGTTGCTCTCACCTTCTCGCTCTCGCTCTGCTGCTCTCACTTTCTCTCTCTCTCCTCAGCCCAGCCCCCTTCCCATTCTCCTCCCAGACAGAGTGTCAGTACACAGCTGCTGTGCAAAGCGCCACTGATAGCAGCATGCTCCTCACACACACACACACAAGCGTTCTCTCTTTCAATCACACCAACACACTTCACTGACGTGCAAAGCATGCACTTTCACACACATTGGCATGAATACTTCATGAGTGTCGAGGAGCCCCCTTTTCTCGTTCTGCTGGACTTCAAAGAGACTGAGTTAGTGTGTGTGAAACAGGAGCAAGGAAACACAGTATAATAAGTGTCTTCCTGCTCATACACATGTGTCAGTCTGTTTCCTATTATTAACATAACAAAAAAAGAGACCAAAGAGCTCAGTGAAACCTGAAAAGGATGATATTGTGACAGTTGAGTGATTGTTAAAAAGGAAGGGTTGTTGTTCAAAATCTTCCAAATCTCTTGTGGTCAATCAGTGAAAGTCAGTGGGGTCTAAATTTCAACACTGAACTGACTGAAACTGGATAACAACAATATTCTGTAGAGCTTCTTTATACACTTTTAGAAATGAAAGTTAATTACAAAAGCTTTTCAAACATTTGTACTTAAAGGGGATGTTTATCCCCAGCAAAGTCCCATAAAGGCAAGTCATTTCACTCGCCAGCCATCTTTGACACACCTCTCGTGCAGTATGCTCGGGCATTCCGTCTGAATGGGGAAACATCAAATACTCCAAAACTGTTTGCCAAGCATACGATTACATTACATATTTGGAACCACCAATACAATTAAACAACAACTGTATCGTAAGTTTTATTTCTAAATGTCCAAATCAAACAAAATCTGCATTTTTTTCATGTTGCCCAAGCTAATCGCAATGAACAAGATCACGACACCAACCATTTATAGCCGTTCTACACATTATCATCCTCTGAATAATGCTTCGTCAGATCACGCTGGTCTTCAGAAGTAGTTCACAACCTGGTCTTGATGGCGAATCTTTTCCAGAAATGACAGCAACTCTTTGTTTACAAGTTTGTGGCCATTTGAGTAGTTGCTGCTGTCATGTGATGTGCGCTTGGATGGACTGTACCTCATGTTCGTTTCATATAGATTACAAAACACTGATTTCAAGCTTTGTTTGAATATATATTTATTGTGTCTGTGAAGCAAGTATTCGCTGAGATTCCAGTGTGTTTATTGACAACAAAAAGTGTTGTAAAAGGCACAGGTCTGGTCCGAGCTTCTCCCCCGGAGAAACGTCAGTCTATAGCCATCGATGATTGGCTCCTGTACTAGTAGCTGGGGCTTCATTCGCCATATTGACCATTACAGATTTCCCCATTCAAAACTATACGAGTGACATGTATTGTGTATTCTATGGTCTTAGGTCGACTATGTGTGTAAACAACAAGCCTAAAATACTAAAATATACAGTACACTTAAACTAATAAACAGTTTCTCCAGACACGTAGTTCCAGTTTTTCCTCTACTCTTGCTTCAGGTACAAAATCTACCTTTTGAAAAAGTAGTGTCCCAGTGACAACTTTATCAAAATGTTATCAAAAAGTTTCCACGATTGACAAATTCTGCAACTTTGACAGTTATTTAACTGAATTTAACTCAATCAACAATGACTCAGACTGAATAGCATCCCTATTCCCTTCTGTAGTTATATCTAAGGAGCTGAATTAGATCTGATTTTATAACTCAACTGGGAACTGTGTTATTGAACTGAACAAAATCCAAATGACCCAAACTAAAAAACATTACTGCTTTCTGTAGAGCTGCGTTATAGCTGAAATTGGCTTCATTATAGACACATTTTTGAACACTGAACTGAACTGAATTAAATCAACATTGAACTGACTCAAGCTGAATAACTACACTATTGCTGACAGAGATGCTGACAGATTAATTAAACTTATTTCATCTTTGATGAACTTCAAATAGTCACTGAACTGAAATAACACTTAAATGACTTGAGCTGAAAAATGAAGCATTGTATTTCTTAGCTGCTTCACATCAGAATAAAAATTTGACTCATGCTTAATGAAGTTTGCTTCATTTTCTTCCACCGTTTATGACTATAAAGCTATAGTAAAGTCAATAAATAAAGTCAGTAAACTAATGCACAGACATCTTCTTAGTTTTTCACAGTGACAGAACATATAAAATCATACAGGTTTGGAAAAGCACAATGGTGTAAAGTGTCATTTTAGGGTTGAATCGTTCCTTTTAGGAAGGTGATTAGCAGAATCTAAATAAGAGCTGGTTAGATGGATGGATGGCAACACTGATGGATAAATCAATGGAGCAAGATAAAACAAACAGGTGAGCTGCAAGATGGTAATGAGAACATTAGCCCGCAAGCAAAGCTACAGACCTCCTGCTTTCACAAATAGTCAGAAAACAATGCTGTTAACTATTAACCAAGCAGACCCTGCCTCTAGGTGACTGGGGAGAGGAAGAATGCCAATTAGTATGTATTATTTATGTGTTTGTGTGTGTGTGGGATGATGATGAATTGGTGAATAAGCTGGAGCGAAAGAAGAGAGATGTTCTGTTCCAGCAGAAAGTATGACATATAGCCTTGCAGGACTTTGTCCAGTAGCAGATTCACCTGCTCTGCAGTGCCATTCCCTCAACAATATGTAATACAACCATTGGTCAAGCTGACACAATGCAGTAAACTCAGACAGATGCAGGCGGTTGAGAATCTGTTTTAGTGTCTTGCCAAACCCAAATCCCTTCCAAACTAACTCCTAAGAAAAGTGTTTATGTCTTATCTGTTGAGAAAAGATGCGACAAGGTTTAAATTTCAACTGTAGTGCATTTTATTTCTAGAGTTTTATTTATTCTATTGTGAAGCAGGCTATTCATAAGATGAGGGAATAAAAGATGAGTTTGCCTCTGACAAATTGTTTGTATTGTGAAATATGGATGTTACATACAAAAATGAAACCAGAATGAAACATTGCATACATAATCATTAGAGCACAAGAGAGGCAAGCTATTAAATTTTAAGAATACAATATGCATCAATAAATCATTCACAGTAAGACCACATGCATGTACTTTACAAAAATTCTGTGTCTTTAAAGTAAGTCTTACAGGCTGGTTTTATATCTTTAAATCATTACATGGCTTAGCTCCCCCATACATTTGTAACTTACATATTCACAACGCTCTTACCCGTTCACTGTGATCCTCTGACTGGCAGATCATTGATGAGGGCAGATCATTCAGTGCTGTTGCACCTAAGTTCTGGAACTCTCTCTCTCACACTCTCGTCTCTCTGCTGTATTACTAATATTTCTGAATTCAAATCTCTCCTCGAAATGAGAATGCTATAATAATTAAGTTCTGTATCTCTTGTATCTAATTCTTTTTTGCTATTTTTCACCTTATCTTTGTAGTTCCGGTTGCAACATAGGCTCATTCTGAAAAAGTAGCCCTATATGCAATTCTGGAGATCGCGAATTATGTAGCCAGAGCTACGTATGACTGCATTAAAGCAGTATGATGCCATTCCTTTTCTCACTTACCAGCTGACTGCTTAACTGCATGTGGACGGCTTTTCAGCTGTTACCAGTTTGTCCGGTAGCTCAACACATATGTCGGCGAACTTTGAGATGCAGAGCGAAGTTGACCGCAATGACAGGGTTCGAGTCTGGTGAAGAACGGTTCCAGAAAGCAGGTAAGAAAAAATAAAAGAAGCCAAAAAAATTAAGTAAACAAGTAAATTACAGGGTTAGAATGTGATAAAATCTGAAAACGTGGTGAAAATCAGGCGAGGGCTTTACTTTTTCTGGATTGCTTTTCAAAACACTGCAGTTAAGTTTAGGGAAGGGGTGGGTGGGCCAATCTGTGCCTTTTAAAATACTATTGGTTGGGTTTAGGGAAGGGGGAGGGTGGGGGTATCAGTCAGTTGATCAGTAGTCAGTCGACAGCGACCTCAGGTGGACTTACGCGAGGAGAGCAGGCGCGAACGGCACACGTGAGAGAAATTTAAGATCTGAAAAAGTGTACACAGCGCCCTCTGGTGGATTCGCGAAAACAAAAACTGCAAAAAAAAAAAAAAACGTAGCTCCTTGGACATATTTGGCAATCTCCAGAAATGTATATAGGGGTTTGTAATCAGAATGACCCTGGGTTGTCCTTTTATCTTAGCCTGCCCTTTTTGTCTAACCTCTCATTATTATTGATTTTATTGATTTCTTATTGTTATTGTAAACTGTCATTGAGCACTGGAAAGGATGTAAAATAAATTTAATTTTAATATGTAAAATTATTTATTTACTTGTTTATTTTATTTTTGTGGCTTCTGTTTTTGTCTTACAGTACCTACTTTCTGAAACTGTTCTTCACCAGACTCGAACCCCGCCATCGTGGTCAACTCTTCTCTGCGTCTCAAGTTCACTGATGTATGTGTCGAGCCAATGAACAAACTGGTAACAGGGGGAAAGCCGTCCATATGGAGGTAAGCGGTCAACACGAAAAGGAACAGCCTCATACCATGCCCTGTAGTGTTCGTTTTGAAGACAAAAATGCAGCCATACGTACTTCTGCCTCCATAATTCGCAATCTCCAGAAATATATAGGTCTACGTTTTCAGAACGAGCCTATGTTGGTTGGTTTCTGGGTTGTCCTTTTATCTTAGCCTGCCCTTTTTGTCTAACCTCTCATTATTATTGATTTTATTGATTTCTTATTGTTATTGTAAATTGTCATTGAGCACTGGAAAGGATATATGTAAAATAAATGAGTAATAATAATAATAATTATTATTATTATTATTATTATTATTATTATTAATATTAATATTACTCCTATTACTACTACATTATTAAAAACATTTTTTTACATTTGATTTCATTAGAATTAAAATAATTCTTTTCAGTTTTAATTTTTAGCATTTTACTCCAGTTTTCATGGTCATTCAGAAACATTTTTATACATTACTTTGAAGCTCACCAAACATTTATAATTAACAAAATTTTCAAACTGCTTTGTGCTGCTTAAGATGTTTATTGCACCTGTGAATTTCTTTACAAATAAAAAAAGAACAGCATGTATTTGTAACATTTTACAATTTTTGTCTTTACTGACTCCCTTGCTGATTAATAGTATTGATTTCTTACATAAAACAAATCTTACTGACCTCAACTGTTCAAAAAGTAGTGCACACACATTAAGAGGGTAAATAAGTCAATCTGGCATCTTGCCCACTTGTGTCAATGTATGTCAAACAAGAGTCACCTGGTTATTAGCTGAGACAGCCTTAAGGTTACTTAAGGATAATTTGTCACCAGCCTCTCTAATCCTCCCGCAGTCTGTCTTGAAGCTCATTATGTGACTAGACGTCTAACATATCTTTATTTGCCATTCATTCCTCTCTTTGCTTCTGTCTCCCTGGATGAGTTAAATATTTAGGAATGTCCAGTGTAAACCATGGCAGCAAGTAAATCTAAAACTCTGACCACTGAAAAATCAAAGGTGTCTTCAATTCTGTTGAGCTGTCAGAGGTTTCTGCAGCTGATAGAAAAATAGATAAAAACTCTCTGACCCAAAACAAAGCTTATCATCAATATGGCAGTTTTTTTTTAAAAACAGAATTTAATTCTGACAGTAGTAGCTTAAAATCGCAGACTTGGATAAAAGACTATGTCTATAAAAGGAAATCTTACTAAAGGATTTCTTTCCTTCTTCTACAACCTTCCCCTATAACCTTCAAAACTTTAAGGCTTTTAAGTTGAGGCTTTGTCAAGTCAGCATTAGAATTTGACAGAACTTGACAAAATTAAACATACTTTCTCAGTATGAATATTTCCTTACAAGTATTTGCAGTTGTCAGAGATCATGTATAACAGAATATCCCCGTGAGTCTGTAACTGAAACCACAGTTAACAAGTTTGTATTATACTGTGGGGGGTGGGGGGAGTCAAGCTTTTTGATATGAGTTATATTTCAAATAAGCTTATGACAGTATCATATTTTCTTGTTGTAATTAATTGATCAACCTTTTATCATGGTATATGGTGTTATCACGTTATTGAAAAATAAAAATATAAAAAATGTTACTTTAACACAGTGTTTCTTGCAACCCAGGCGCATTCTAAAAACATACCCCTATATACATTTCTGGAGATCACCATATATGTCCCAGGAACTACGTTTTTTTGCAGATTTTGGTTTTCGCGAATCCAACAGAGGCCGATGTGTACGTTTTTTTCAGATCACAAATTTATCTCGCGAGTGCCATTTATGCCTGCTGTTCTCACATAAATCCACCAGAGGCCACTGTTGACTGACTGAATGACTGACTGGCTGACTGACTGACTGATTGACTGATCGACTGACCCACCGTCCTCCTTCCCTAACCCCAACAAAGTGTTTTTAAAAGCACGATTGACCTCACCTGATTTTTACCATGTTTTCAGATTTTACTACATTCTCACTCTGTTATTTACTTGTTTATTTTATTTTTGTGGCTTCTGTTTTTGTCTTACAGTACCCACTTTCTGGAACTGTTCTTCACCAGACTCGAACCCCGTCATTGTGGTCAACTCTTCTCTGCGTCTCAAGTACACTGATGTATGTGTCGAGCCACTGAACAAACTGGTAACAGCGGGAAAGCCGTCCATGTGGAGGTAAGCGGTCAACACGAAAAGGAACAGCCTCATACCATGCCCTGTAGTGTTCGTTTTAAAGACAAAAATGCAGCCATACGTACTTCTGCCTCCATAATTCGCAATCTCCAGAAATATATAGGTCTACGTTTTCAGAACGAGCCTATGTTGGTTTCTCAACCATGTTCCTAGAGGACCACCAGCTCTGCTCTGGGAACTTGGTTGAGAAACACTGCTTTAACAGGTACAATAGTAAAAAATACATAGTATATTGTTTTGTTTTTAGAATACACACATTTTCAACCAAAATGATTATAAAGTACAATAGGTGGCACTTTACAAAAAAGTATCATTAGAACATATTAGTTCATGGATTAAAATCAACACTGAGAAAAAAAAACATTTCAGTTACTATGCTATTATAACTTAATAAAGATATCACAATACATTGTATTAGCTATGAACTCTATGTAATTGTCATGATCACCAGCGATCCAGCTTGTGCGGACACAAGATATTGCATAGAACTACAAATCTGCCATTAAATGGACTACAAGATCCAGTCATGCACCACTCACACACCTGGCCTAGATCCCCATAATTTGCAAACAGACACAGCTGAAGCTACTCATGAACTGATTAGGACTATAAAGTCAGCACACAAACGCACAGAAGTTGCTGAGTCTTGTTAGTGAACATTACAATGCGTTTTCCTTGCCTTGTCTTGCCGTGTTTTTGACCCTCGCTTTGTATTGTTTGTTTATGTTGCCTACTGCCTTCCTGTATTGACTATTTGCCTGGTATTTGCCCCTGTGTTGACTGTTGCTTGCCTGACCATCCTGCTAATAAACCTTGCATTTGGATCCTCACTCCCTGTTTTCAGCGTCCCACTTCACATTACAGTAATAAAATGATTATGATTTATAACTATAAATTTATCACATTGTTAGGCATTAACTGTAAGACATTATCATATTAGGTTAACAAACACTTTTGTAGTTTTTATCGTCACCTATGTTAATTGGAGCCTCGTTGCACAGTGTTAATGTAGCCCTATAAATAGTCACAGAACTGTCTATCGATATTTCAGCATGTAGTATAGGCGAGATTAACATGTGAAAATGATAATGTTTAAACTATTAAGCTAACCAATTAACTCTTCAAGTATGTGGTGCAATCATGTTAACCACTGCAAACACAATGTGAATATTATGAATGTGAATATATTATAACACTACAGTATATCGAATGACTAAATATCAGCATATGTCTAATTTTAAATATGTACAACATGGGGAAGACTTCAAATTAGTTCGAATAAATTTTGAGACTTTGAGAACAAAATACATAATAAACATTTTACTTAATTAACTTAAAAGCTGCTTTAAACGGATTCTGAAAATTTGAAAATGATGGCAGGGTAACTCAATTTACACACAGATATGTGTTTGTACTCTAAATTATTTATTTAGGATGCTCATTTTGACTGGCAAATAATAATTATTAATATTTTGCTATTGTCAGTAACCAATAAACGGCCTTTTCACAATTTCATTCAAATACATAAAAACTAAATAAACTAAATAAAACATCTTAAAATGTTTTCATTTACGGTTTAAAAAATGAATATTCATTTTGGATTTGGCTAAAAATCGCATGTACGCATGTATGCGTTATTACATTTGTATTATTATATTGTTATAGTATTATTTAGTTAAAATTAAATATAGTATTTGAAAATGTGGAAAAAAGCATGTACATATAAATACTGTACATGACAATGCTTTACCATAATCATTTCATAATTAAAATAGTTCCCTTTTAACGTTACTTAACAAAAGAGATCAAACAATTATTTAAGTGAAAAGTGTTTTAAAAGTAAATCCTACACCACTTTTTTGTCTGGTGGAATTGTAGATGACATAGTACTAAATTATACTTAAATTTTCCCTCACAATGCATTTGCAACTCAACAAGTAATCCAATATGTTTTTTACCCTTCAAATCTCACCAAATACACTCTGTTAAATTATGAAAACACACTCAATGGCTTATAGAATCTCTTTCATTCCAACTATATTCCCCCGGATAGTATCAGCATGAATCCACTGATTCATATATGACACGCCATTGAGAGCCTTCGATGCCTATGGCTAGAAAAAGATCAGCTTAAAGGGCACCGGAGCTCAATAATTGCTGTGAAATTTAAATGGTGTACCCAAAACACCATGACATCACTCAACACCTTCCACTGCCATTTCCGACACCTGTGTTACCTGCTGAGCCGCCATGTTCACACTCATTCGCCTCTTTGTCTTAATATTGTCTGGCAGCTGCTTTGAGCTCCCGTCATTATTGACTTGGGTATTTGTGAATTGCGCACCGCGACCTTGCCCTGAGCGACACGTGATGCTTTTGTCATGTAGTGCCAGGAGGCATTGCTTTCAGAAATGATCGGGAGGCTTTTTTAACAGCATGCTAGCACATCTGAGTTTGTTAGCGATTATTAGCATGCATTCATTTTGATTCAGTCTGGCAGAACATACTGTATTCAGCTTGCTGGAAAAGCGTGAATGCAACAAAGAGAAACGAGAAGCCATTATAGGAGCTGATTCCATTCAATATTGTGGCCAACAACAGGTTGAGTAGTTGTTGGAGGAGCTACCGGGGCTCAGCTGCTTCAAGGACATGATCGAAACCCTGAATTCCCCCCCTTTTTAGACATAATATGGAGAAAGGGGGATTCGGTGGGTGGGGTGGAGGCTCAGCCCCCTTCATTTTTTTTTCAAAGGAATACTGGCCGACTGAAAACATCAAATAGTCCAGCTCAGAGACTCAAGGATCGGCTCTGTCAATATCTGTCTGCCCTGTGTGCTTTATTGTATTTCCTCCTTTCTCTAGAATGACAATAAAGGTTCTTTTACTGTACTGAAAAAAAAAAACACTTGAAAGGTGGTGGAAATGCAAAGAAAAAGAAGGGGGGGGGGATGGTTAGGGTTCAAAATGACAAGCAGGTAATCTCTGACGATCTTATTAGCATTCATTTATAATGACACAGGCTGTGAAGAGAGACAGGTTTAAGAGGATATTTCAAAATGATTAGAGGGCATGAAAAAAAAATACAGAAAGCAAGACAAAAAGAAGGTCACATGATTTTTAGTTGAAAAAAAAAAAGTAATGTAATAAATGACATGCTGGTTTTCATTTTAAAGGGACAGGTCACAGAAAATGATCTGACATACAGTATATGACTTTCTTTCATGAAACACGCAAGGGCGAGAGGGGAGTTTGAGCTCAGGTAGATCTCGATGAACTCCCAGACTTATTTCTGTTTAATAGGATGCTAAGAGCTTGCTACTGTATGGTATAAATTTGGTGTGGTCAATTTACTTAGGTTGCGTGTTTTTGGACTGTGGGAGTAAATTGGAAAATCCAGGGAAAACCCACGCCACAACGGGGAGAACGAGCAAACTCTGCACAGAAATGTCAACTGGTTTAGTAGGGACTTCAGCCAGAGACATTTCTTGCTGTGAGGCAACAGTGCTAATCACTGGGCCGCCGTGTCGCCCATCTGGAAAGGAGCGGGAGTAGGGGTGGGTAGTGGGGCGTTCTTCTAGATGAAGATACTGAGATAAGAAAACTCTGGTTATTTATAGTGAGTTAGGACTCATCTACTTGGTAAATCAATTGTGAGCTGATGCGGGACCAGCTGTGAACAATCATAAGCACGTGATCCTCTCGAAATTAGATTATAAATAAACTTCACTCAGCCGATTTCTTGTTCTAGTGGGGTTACTTTAAATTTAGCTGAGCATAATGAATTGGATTTAACCATAAGCAAATAGTTCAAAAAATGTAAAAAAGAGTTTTGATCATTTTCCTATTTAAAGTTCAAGTATTCTGTATTTTCGTGTAAAAAACCGACAGATAAATAAAAATGACTATTTTCTAGGCAAATATTAATAGGAACTATACTCTCATTCTGGTGTAATAGTCAAGAACCTCTGCCACTGTACCATGACTGCACCAGGCGGAGTGATTTAGATCAGGAATTCTCAACCTTTTTTACTTCGGGGCCCACCTACTTCGAAAAGGCGCACGTCTGACAATTTTTCTTAAACTTTAAAGAAAATGCCTATTTTAAACCTTTATTTATTAGCAAAACATTTCTTTTGCTTATACTATTATTATCTTATTTTTCAACAGCATTTTATAAAAAAACGAAACATTATATATACTGTATATATATATATATATTTATATATTTTAGATTTACTTGCTGCCATGGTTTACACTGGACATTCCTAAATATTTAACTCATCCAGGGAGACAGAAGCAAAGAGAGGAATGAAGGGCAAATAAAGATATGTTAGACGTCTAGTCACATAATGATGTATACTGTACATACAATCACATAATATTCATTCATTCATTTTCTTGTCGGCTTTGTCCCTTGCGGGGTCGCCACAGCGGAATGAACCGCCAACTTATCCAGCACGATTTTACGCAGCGGATGCCCTTCCAGCCGCAACCCATCTCTGGGAACTTCCACACACACATTCACACTCATACACTATGGACAATTTAGCTTACCCAATTTACCTGTACTGCATGTCTTTGGACTGTGGGGGAAACCAGAGCACCCGGAGGAAACCCACGCGAACGCAGGGAGAACATGCAAACTCCACACAGAAACGCCAACTGACCCAGCCCAGCCTCGAACCTGCGACGTTCTTGCTGTGAGGCAACAGCACTACCTACTGCGCCACTGCGTTGCCCAATTACATAATATACATAATTTATATATACAGTATAATATATATGTATATACTGTATACATGTGGGGCCCACCTGGGTCATAAGCAACTTATATGGGATTTTTGTTTGTCCATGTTTAACATGTTTAATTGCGATGCTTATACTGAATCTGCTTGGGTTTGCCCATGAGGCATCTAAAACCATGGTAGAACCATGTTTTTTTTGCTAACAGTTTTGAATTATCAAGTAATAATGTATAAAACTGTCTATATTTGGGCTATATTTATATAGACATATTATTTATTTATATATTTACTGTTAAAGCATGTTGTATTGTCTTCATTTAAAGTGTTTGTTACACACCATCGAGAATATATAAATGCATCATTTTATTACTAAAAAAGAGTCAAGAAAAATTATGTGTATGAGGCATAATGTACAGCTGTATTTGAGCATCTATATATTGACAGTCTATATATTAGACCAGGGGTTCTCAACCTTTTTCATTTTAGGGCCCACCTCCTTCTTTGAAAATTTTTTTTGAAGGCGCACGTCTGACATTTTATTTTTTAACTGATTGTTTAGAGAAAATGCTTATTTTAAACCTTTATTTATTAGCAAAACATTTATTTTGCTTATACTATTATTATCTTATTTTTCTACAGCATTTTATAAAAAAAACTAAACTAAACTAGTTTATATACATTATATATAGTATTTGGGCCTTTTCTTTAATAAATGAATCTTTACACACAAAGATTACAAAAAAAAGCTGCTGCTTTGAATCGGACTGACTACTATTCATCTATTGATCTTATCCAATAAAATAAACAAAAAAATGTTAAATACAGTAAAAACACTCTAAGTCTGTTGAAACACATCGATCTGACCACCAAGTCTTGCTAGACCCTCCTGTATGGGTGCGCGTCCATTATAAAACACTTGCACTCACGTTATAAAACAACAATTTGGACAACTATGCTGAAATTCTAAAATGTTCACACAAAGAGAGCACGCATAGTTTGTGAATCAACGGAGATGTGCGACTCTGATACAAGTCACATATGTGAGGCATGGGCGAACTGTTTATAACTTTAATCACTGTTACCTTTACATTTGCGTGACGGTTTGTTTAATACAGCTGAGCATGTAGTCCTAGTTAACATGCTGTGGTTGGAAGTGCAGCCACGGTTAAGTTTGTATTTTACAGTGAGGGTCTTTTTGCCGAGTCCAAAGTAATCAATAACAGAAAATGGGAAATGTCATTACACCAATCATTTTTATATAAAACATATTTAAACATGAAATCAAATAAGTATAGTACAATAATAAAGTTAAATTTAAGCTATCTCACGGCCCACCTGCAGGATCGCTGAGCCCCTCTAGTGGGTCGCGGCCCACCGGTTGAGAATCCCTGATTTAGATCACCCAAAACTAAAAATATATTTACTCACCCTTCACAAACCTGTTTGAGTTTCTTTTTTCTGTTGAATGCAAAAAGTCATTTTGAAAAATTGCATAAACCTCTAACCACTGACTTCCATGGTAGCTGTTTTTCCTACTATGGGTGTCAATGATTACCAGTTTCTAAAGTTCTTCAAAATATCTTCTTTTGTGTTCAACAGAAAAAAGAAACTTAAAAGGTTTGAAACCCCTTCAGCGTGAGTAAATGTAAAGTTCTGGGTGATTTATCCCTTCAAATAAGCAATACTTGGAACAGAAAGCACAGAAAGTTTACTGCTGGAAATAATTCATAACATTATCTTCTTGATTCTTAAAAAAAATGTCCCATCCAGTACTGTTTTGCCTTTTAAAAGTTGACCTGGAAAATCAGCTGCATTTGTTACCAGTATCTCCTCCCTTTGCTTTTTTTCTCTCACTCTCAGAGTTTGTGCGGAGATGTTTCTACTGTTGCTTCACCTGACATCTCTCTCTATTTCTCTATCTCTGTCAGCTGTTTCCCGAGTGTCACAATTCGACACACTCACAGACTGATGTTTAATTACCACTTAGACAGCATCACCTACATGACTATACATACAAATACACTCTCTCACAAACACACTCACACACAGCTGTGTGAGCACAGCACTGACAGGCAGCGTTGGTGCTCAAAGCACCCGAGAATACTCTCTCTCTCTCTCTCTCTCTCTCTCTCTCTCTCTCTCTCTCTCTCTCTCTCTGTAAATAGCATTTTAAACAGACTTCATGTCATGAGCTACTTACTCTGAGGAAACGAGGGATGCAGAAGGAGTGAGAGCGCAAGACAAAACAAGGCTGAAGTAACACGGATGACAGCGAGTGATTGCAGAGAGAACACAAGCAAAAATAGAGTGATGGGGAAAAGACAGAAAATGTGAGCTGTTTCTCATCACACTTTTACAATTACTTATTCAGCTCCATCTCTGCAAATAAACTGGGTCACAGGCTGCAACTTTGGCCCAGAATAATCAACACAGGCAGCCAGACAGAGGACATGGCTTTTTGCCAAACAACAAAACACACTCGACCTGAGGAACACAAGCCAACACTCGACCTGCACACAGATACACTACACAATACAGTCAGAAAGATGACAAGGGCAGGAATGAGGTGTCCTGATGCATTCATAAAAATGTATAGCATAACACACAGTGATGCCACAGTGCTCCCACAGTAAGAACAGTGCGAGTATGAGAACATTGTTTTTGTTCTGATGGTGAAGGGAAGCAATGCTTAAAGTAATTATCCAAGCATCTTTAGCAAAATAAGTAGGCTTATGTTGTTCCTCATGTTGTTCCAAACCCCTGAGACCATTATGTTCATTATCTTCAAAGTCCAAATGTGTGTCTGAGTTAATAAGTCAGCAGCAAGACAAGAACAATGCAGTGCACAGCGCTCTCATGAAACTGCACCCTATACTGACACTGAGAAGAAGAAACTGTTATTTTTTGGTTTTATGTGCACACAAAAGTATTC
This sequence comes from Danio kyathit, assembly GCA_903798195.1. Classification (NCBI taxonomy): domain Eukaryota; kingdom Metazoa; phylum Chordata; class Actinopteri; order Cypriniformes; family Danionidae; genus Danio; species Danio kyathit. The sequence continues at coordinate 30,933,474 of LR812538.1, read as the reverse complement.
TTGTAGATTGACACCACTGAAACACAACTGATCAAACCACTGAAGGCATATAGTCCTGTTTTGAGGATATTTTTTTGATATTTTTTTAATTGATTTTTTTAGACTTTGAAACAGTCTTGACCATTGGTCAAACGCATGAACCTTTCAGGCACAGCAAGAGATTTTTTTTCAAATTTGTGATTTCGTCATGAACACTCTCAGGATTTAGTATGGTAATGAATATGTACAGTTGAAGTCAGAATTATTAGCCCCCCTTTGAATTTTTTTTTCTTTTTTAAATATTTCCCAAATTATGATTAACAGAGCAAGTAAATGTTCACAGTATGTCTGAAAATATTTTTTCTTCTGGGGAAAGTCTTATTTGTTTTAATTCAGCTAGAATAAAAGCAGTTTTTTAATTTTTTAAAAACTATTTTAAGGTCAAAGTTATTAGCCCATTTATATTTTGTTCAATAGTCTACAGAACAAACCATCATTATACAATAACTTGCCGAATTACCCTAACCTGCTTAGTTAACCTAATTAAGCCTTTAAATGTCACTTTAAGCTGTATAGAAGTCATCACCTTGGAATTAAAAGGTTCTATCTGCTTTCTGAATGATTTTGAGATACTGAGCTTCAAAGTTTATGCATTCCATAGCAAACAGTACATGTGTAACATTTGATTTTTAAATAAAACTTCTTAAAATGAAAACGACTTATAAAAAAACATCCCATAATGTAAATATGTTGTCATTTAATAAGAATATGTCAATAACTAAATTTTGACAAAAATGTCAGATAGAACCTTATAATTCTAAGGTGATGAAGCGTCTTGAAAAATATCTAGTCAAATATTATTTACTGTCATCATGGCAAACATAAGATAAATCAGTTATTAGAAATGAGTTATTAAAACTATTATGTTTAGAAATGAGTTAAAAAAAATCTTCTCTCCGTTAAACAGAAATTGAGGGAAAAAATAAACAGGGGGGCTAATAACTCAGGGGGGCTAATGTATTTGGTCTTGGCAAAATAAATCTGCTAAGCTGCTGCTGCTTTAATTATTTTGGCAGAGCAAGTACCAAGACCTGCTACTGTCAGTATATACACAGACATGCCATCTAAGAATATAACATGGTGCTGCTGCAAACATAATATATATCAAACCCCCTTAGTAGATCTAAACAAAGGTGGAGCTGGGGTGGAAGAAGGTCTTAGAAAATGCGCTGCAGCTTGACAGCGTAAAATGACGCAGAGCATTTAAACTGATGAGGAGCAAGCCCATTGGCTGCCGCAATGACAGCAACAAATCTCTTGCACCATGTAGTTAATGACGCATGAGCAGGGGGTCGCCACAGGGGAATGAACCGCCAAGTTATACAGCAAATGTTTTACGCAGCGGATGCTTTTCCAGCTGCAACCCATCTCTGGGAAACACTCACATACACTACGGAAAATTTAGCATACCTAATTCACTTGTACTGAATGTCTTTGAACTGTCGGGGATACCGGAGCACCCGGAGGAAACCCACGCGAAATGGGGAGAACATACAAACTCCACACAGAAACGACAACTGAACCAGCTGAGGCTCGAACCAGCAACCTTCTTGCTGTGCAGTGACAGTGCCACTGCGCCACCCTAAATATCACATTATTTCTGAAAAATTGTATGTTCTTAAATTGTCCTGTAAATGTTAATCTCCATGGTATACGTATATTAATATTGGCTTCGAAATACACAGGGTTAGCTCATGGGATAACCCTAGCAACCCTTATAAAGGACTCCAGAAACTTAATAGCAACACAAACATGCCATAGCTCAGCCCTAAAATATCATTTAACTCTAGGGTTTGGATTTCTTGCAATCACATAATGATGATTTCAGGCCTGTTGCTCTTACTTCATAAGTTATGAAGTGTTTTGAGAAAAGTATTCATTCATTAATTCATTTTCTTTTCGGCTTAGTCCCTTTATTAATCAGGGGTCGCCACAGAGGAATGAACCACCAACTTAAGGCCGATTTATACTTCTGCGTCAAGCGCTACAGCGCAGCCTGGATGCATGCGTGGACGCATAGCCCCTCGCTGTGGCCGTCGGCGTCGTTGACGTGCACCTCTCAAAAAATGTAACGCGTACGCGTAGCGCAAGCTTTGTGATTGGTCGGCTTGGAAGCACTGGCGAGTGTGGGCGGAGGTGAGAGCCGCGCGCCCGATGCAGCGAGTGTTTACAAGTAAGGAGTCCAGTAAAGGAGCTCCGGATGGAGACTGTTGTTTTGTGTTTACCTTATGATTAAAGTTGCTGCACCTCCGCCGGTTCCCACCTCAAAATGAGCGAATTTGAGCCACTTGTACATTAAGGAAGTGTTCAGGAAACACAAAACACCAGCGAAGAAACTCGACACAGAGAAACATAAACACCTACTGCCAGCTAGCGTTCCGGAAGTGTTATTGCAGAGAAACAGAAACCAGGCTTTATCCAGCATATGTTTTACGCAGCGAATGCCCTTCCAGCTGCAACCCAACACTGGGAAACACCCATACACCCTCATTCACACTCAAACACTACAGCCAATTTAGCTTACCCAATTCACCTGTACCGTGTGTCTTTGGACTTGTGGGGGAAACCAGAGCACCTGGAGGGAAACCAGAGCACCTGGAGGGAACCCGCGCGAAGACGGGCAGAACATGCCAACTCCACACAGAAATGCCAACTGACCCAGCCGGGGCTCGAACCAGCAACCTTCTTGCTGTGAGGCGATCAAGTTATGATGTATTGTATGTAATATTTTGGTAACATGTACATGGAACTTCGCATGTTATTGCACCTTGCTGCAATTTTAGTTTCCCTAAACAGGATAATAAAATTGAGTCTGAGTCATAATTTACCCTAGCAACTGTAGTTTTGCCATAGAAAGTAACACTCACATTTTCTTCAAAGATGTGCATTTCTAAAAAATAACATTTTATTATTATTTTTGGAAGTTCATTCTAAGTTCAGCAGACTCAAAAAACAAAACAAAAAAACAAAGGCTATACCCACACACAGTGAGAGAGAAATTACTTGGAAAAATGAATAATAGCAACCACATTCAATCTCACTGTCAGTAAAGCATAATGCAAAGGGATAAACAAAACAGAGAATAACAAGTGCGGAGACTGGTAGTAAACAATGTCAGTTCACACTACAGCGGCTTTGTATTTACACTGCCGTGCAGTAGTAAATCCTGTTGCACAGAATTTTGTATTGAAGCTTCAATGCACAATCACAACTAATTTACATACAAGCTTTTGTTTTTTAGGAAGTTTTGCAGGTTGTAACTTTTCCTTCCCACAATAAGCTGACACATTTCTACAAAGTGCATATATAGTATTGCACACAAAGAGAAAGGGGTTATTGTCAAACCTAAAAGCTTGTGTTAAAAGAGCTTGTTAAAAGCAGAACTGCGTGTTCTGCCACATCAGTTACATGATGCATTTTCCAGCGTCTGCATTTATTACGAGCACTTTCAGTCGGGGCAAACAGGTGTCAGCTCTGTTGTTCTCTGACGATTATACATTTCAGCACAGCAGTCAGCAGCACAATAATGCGGTGCATGACTCTGGCAGATAATACACACTCAGCGTGCCGATGAAAGCCTACGGAAAAGCACATGAGAGAGACCCTCGGCCACAAAGCGACATCAAAGCCACAGAGAGACGCTCCCCATCTACGGGAATAGAGAAGCCACTCTGCTTTTATCTGTAAATCTTTAAAGGCAAGATTACAGCTGGCCTTCAGTCGTAAAAACCCACTTGTTCCTGGTACTTGCTTTTTTGCACACCTCAGCAGCATGCATGATGTGAAGTATATCACACACAATAAAAGACACGTATATGTTTGCTATAAAACATATCACTGATCTGCTGAGATCCTAAAGGTCACGGGGTTGTTGATTGCCAGCGATGAGTGTAAATATCGCTCTATCAAAAGGGCTGAGTGCTCAACACTTCGCTTAAGGTTATGCTGTGCCATGTTGGAAAATATAAGAAATAAACATCCTAATACCTGAAAGCTCGGAGGCAAACCTGTGGGTGAATATATGAGCGTCTGTTTCTGTTTTTTACTCTCCCTCTGGCGTGTTTACAAGACTGCCACTTTCAAACAGATGAGAGGATTGGAAACTGTCACAACAAAGTTCGTTGATCTGTAAGGAAAACAGCTGGGGCTAAAGGTCACAGAAGTTGCAGAAGGTTTCGGTCTTGCTAAATTTAAAGCCTTGATTCCCTGACAAAAGGAATTGATGGGCCACAAAAAGTCACAGAAAATAAAGGTGCAGTATGCAGTATGCAGGATTCTAGTCCAAATTTAAAATATTGCAGTCCAAATGCAAAATATTGGAAAGAGTTTTTTTCACCTGGTCCGCCTTGCAATCGAGCCTTATACTTTAGGCTTCTCAGCTAATGTTTGCATTTGTAATACTGTATTTGTATTATTTGCAAATTAAAACCACCTTATGTACAGTAGATCTTTATAACTCTAATCTGCATCTAATGTCCTCTGGAGTTCACATTTTCAGGTGTCTCCTCAACATTAAAGGGTCACGAAACACCAAAACACATTTTTTGAGATGTTGACAGTCATATATGCTTTCCACGTTGCTATAAACACTATTAGGACACATATATTTCACAAAAAAAGTGAAAATAGGTTGTTTTTGCGTTAATTTGAGCAAATTCGTTTTTGCGGTTTGAAAAGAAATTTTGAAGCTGTCACAGCCATAAGATCCTTGTGTAAATTCCAGTGTGTAGACTGAATGTCTGTACCGGTCAGTACAACATGATGTCTTTGAGTTTTCAGCATTAATTCATGAGAAAGACTTGGTTCGAGCCAATCAGCGCACTCTATTGTGAATGAGGTGCAACTTCATTAATATGCATAATATAGCTTCGAAGATGGTTTTTACCTGTTACAGTGTTTAGAGAGATGCCACGTTGTGTTGCCCACTGTAATTCAAACAAGTGGAAGAAGAATTGTTCGGAGACATGAGTCATCAGTGTTGCATTTATACTGTAAATGTGCCACAATGAAGGTTTTGTATCCATTTTTCTGCAGTGAGAGCACCACTGCATGTGGGCCCACATTTGACTACGGATTACAGTGGTCTGCTAACACGTGACAAAAATATGTTTGTAAAGAACATTTTTTACCCGAGAGCTTTTCGCATCTGGAAATGGTGAAATCCGGATTTGCCGCTCATCTTCTTTTAAAAAAAAGACACGGTTCCAGTTCATGTTGATTGTCCTGTCTATGGATTTGGTAAGTGTGTGATCAGTAGTCTTTGTTTATGTTTATTCAGACTCAAAGTTAGTTTATATCGTCAGCAGTACTCTTTCAGTTTTTAAAGACATTCTTTAGTCAAAATGATTTAGTTACTAAGGTTACAATAATATCACTACTAAAAGATCCGCTGTAAATGCTGCTCTCTGAATGTAAACATGTAAACACCTTAATCAATCTATTGCCGTCGTATGATTTTCTCTGCATTTTGTGACAGGATAGTCTATACACACACGACTGTGGAAATGTGGAGAAATGCTGAGATTTTTTTTCTCCCATGCGGTGTGCGGTATCAAAAATTCCATTTAAACTACACAGTTCCTCGCATTCAATATCTTGTTTGTCACGGAGGGCATGCATTTTCTGAATGAAAGTGAGAGTGCCAAACTGCAGTAAAGTCATCAAATTAACAATAAAACACCCGAAATTACATGAAACTCCAGAGGAAATGTGGATAGCGTGGCAATGATGTTAACCGAATTATGTTATAACATGTAAAACGGGATCATGAAAGGAACATTCAAAAAGCAACTCATGTAAACACCTTAAATCATATTATTGCTTTATTCAGATTAAGGCAAAAAATTTGATTACGGATGTCCATGTAAACAGTCACTATCTATCTCCCCTGCATCTGTGTTTGTGTTGCCACTGTGAAAATCAATGAAACTCCCCTTTTCATGCAAACCCTTCCCTCTTTCGCTGCTGGACACTCCCACCAAAACAAAGCTGGACTCACCAACTTTTTTCAAACTAGAGGTGTGAAAACACCCTGCTGAGACAGAGGGGGCCCCTTTAAGGCAGCATTTAAGGCCCCGTTTACACTAATACGTTTTAGTTTTAAAACGCATAAGTTTTGCTACGGTTACGCCATCCGTCCACACTACGCCGGAGTTTTCGAGCCCTGAAAACGGAGCGTTTTGGAAACGCTGGAGAGGCCGTTTTTATTCTAAAACGCTGCTGCTCCGTCTCAGTGTAGATGGGGGAAAAGGGAGACATCTGAAAACGATGGCGGGGCTGCAGACATTCGCCTATCTGATTGGGGCTTTTTCCTCAAAATTAAGTAGCCTTCACACAGTTCAGTCCTGCATCCTCTCCAGGTAAGTTCAGACCTCGCAAGTTTGATATGGAAAACAAACTCCCGAGTGTGTACTTTATAAAGTCATTCACATAACCCTGGCTATGCTGTTTCACTATCTTGACAATAAAATGAAATCATGATGTGAGGAACTGCCTATTTTCATTTTGATATTAGCAACTTAACAGACATCAAAAATGTTGAGGCATCGTGTAGCTGCATGATATGACCGTCATCTTCATGCATATTTATAACAAAACGGAGCCTATAACATTACTGCCTCCTAGCATTTTCATTGAAAATACGAAACATACCCTCTCTCTTTCACTGAATATCCGTTTTAATGATAAATTAATGGCCATTATAAAAGTATAACGTGCAATAAGTTTATACAATAGAGAAAATAAAGGCAAGCAATCAGTCAGATGTGCAGAATCGGTGTCCGCGGTTACATTAATTAAGATATTAACCTAACTTATCTTTGCACTCAGCCAAAATACGTTACCTGAGTACAAGTAATAGATTCAAAAGACCAAAGTCGGGAATATGTAGTTCGTTATAGACAACAAGATGAATTAAATATCACGTTTAACAAATATAGTGAGATTAGATCCAGCGGTAGATCCGTGATGAACAGTCCGACGTGCACAGCTCTCGTGTGGGTGTGTGCTCAAAGCACGCTGCAGTGCATGCCAGAGAGTGTGTGTGTGTGGTCACGTGATGTGCGTTTTCACCATTTTAATGTAGACGGAGAGCTGTTCAGAAACGCTGGGTAAAACGCTAGTGTGGACGCGTATCGTTTTCATTCTAAACGCCGTTTTAAAACTAAAATGTACTAGTGTAAACGGGGCCTTAAATATATTGTGTTTTCCACCAAGGCAACCCGGGGTGCTGAAATATAAATAGGTAAACTGGCAGTGGGTGGACTATAGAGACCAAATGTTTATTAAATATCTGCAAACATTCTATGCTATGGTATTTTTATGCTTTAGAGGAGTCAGTAACTTACAGCATCTTTAATATCTAAATCTAAATGGTTGGAAAATTTTAACACATACAGCCTTTTCTTTGAATTGCAATCTTACAATTAATATTTTCCAGTTTTATGTATTTTTAAAAGGATGTTAGAGTCTGATCTCACAAGAAAGTGTAACTATTTAAACTTTTAGTCAGTTTAGTGACTAATTTTTACGAATTCATACGAGTTCAGTTGTGCAAAAATGTATGATTTTTAAAAGGAGGCCAAAGAGATAGGCAAATCGTACTAAATTGTACAAATGAGATTTAATGAATTCATACAAATTAGCCACTAAATCAAAAAGTTACAAATTGCTGTGAGATAGTATTGGATGTTATTAATTTTGTAATGAATGTGAGAATTACAACAGATCAGAAGATCCAAGTACATAAAAGCATGGTCAAAAGTAGGGCTGGGCTTTAACACTACCATGGAAAATATTGTCAACCAAAAAAGATTTTATTCTGTGTATAGCGCAACGTGTAAACACGTGGGCATGACGTTTTACTGTAAATGATTGGAAAATTAAACTAAAACACATAAATAAATTCAAGTTATGTCATAATATGCTTAATCTTGTTTGACAGTTGAGTTGTTGGTTGGGCCTTGCTGTTTCAATCCTTTCATTCCCCCTCAAAATGACAACCAGTGGACAAATTAGATTTTGTTTTAGCCCAAGCAGTCTTTCGATTATCTCTAGTTTTTTCTTTTTCATCCTCTTAACAGCCGCGAACCAGCTTCCGCATTTGCTGTTTAATTTTGTGTATGGCTAATTTACATAAATCTATGATCTCATTATACAAACCAAGTTAAGTACAAGAATTAAGTACAAACATTCAGTAGGCAAATGCTTACAAAAGGAAATGAATAAATATACAGACTCAGTTTAATAAAACATGCCCTTAATACAGAACAAAAAGCAACAAGGGGTCCATAAATGATATGTTCCTGATGAACTCGCTTGTAATTATTTCACCTTTTCAGCCTCTCTTTCTTTCACAACTGTGCAACCATGGCAACTTGCTTTGAAAGACTGAAAAAGTGCAAGGCTTGGAGCTCCAGGTGGAAGTCAAGGCCAGTGAGAGGACACGGCATTTGAGTCACTCGTATAATTGAGGGAGGCATGAAAACATTTTGCCATGAATATGCATATTTTGCCACAGGCAGTCTAAGCAATATTCAAAATGTCTGTTTGTCAGTCGTCCCCAATTTACATAATGGCACATTCTTTCATTCGCAGGATTTTGGACTGACTGAGAGCGCAGAGAAATCACTGCCAAAAGCTGTCATCATGATCCACCTTATTCAGTCCCTGCAGAATTTTACAGGAAATTTTTCTGATATTTTGCAGTGTAAAATGACTGATTTTGTAATGGCTTTTCTCAAAATGTACAATATTTGTAGCATGTGTTGCTTTGCAGTGAAAACATCTTATAAATGAAAGTTAAAATTAAAATTAAAGATAATAATAATAATAATATTTAATTTCATAGTACTGGGTTGTGGCTGGAAGGGCATCCGCTGCATAAAACATATGCTGGAATAGTTGCCAATTCATTCCGCTGTGGCAATCTCTGATATATAAGGGACTAAGCCAAAGGAAAATTAATGAATAAACGAATGAATAATAATTACATGTTAGCATTAATGCTAGGCTTATGTCTAAACAAAAACAAATTAAAAAGTTCAACGTTGTAGGCTCCCTGTGCCACAATCTAGTCTGCTAATTAATGCAAAGCCTTGAAATTGTCTTAGTCTGGCTTAGTAGGCTTCAGAATAATGTGGAAGACTGTTGACTTGACAATCATTGGAACCCTCCATAAGGGAGAAATGTCTCAGAAGGCAATTGCAAAAGAAGCTGGATGCTCTCAGAGTGCAGTATCTAAGTAATTTAATTGAGTGTTAAGAGGAAGGGGAAAATGTGGCTGGAAAAGGTGCACAAGTATGACCACAGCCTTGAGAGTGTTGTCAAGCAAGGGTGACTGAGGCTGGTGTCAGAGCATCAAGAACCACCACATACAGACGTCTGCATGACATGGGCTACTGCTGAATTCCATGCGTCAAGCCACTCCTGAACCAAAAACAGCGTTAGAAGCGTCTGTGCTGGGCTAAAGAGAAAAAGTCCTGATCTGTTGGCCATTGGTCCCAAGTTCTCTTTTCGGATGAAAGCAAATTTTGTATTTCATTTGGAAATCAAGATCCCAGAGTCAGAGAGCGGAGAGACACAAAAGTCAAGCTACTTAAAGCTCAGTGTGAAGTTCCCACAGTCAGTGATGGTTTGGGGAGCCATGTTATATGCTGGTGTGGGTCCATTGTCTTTTATCAAGTCTACAGTCAACGCAGCTCTATACCAGGACGTTTTAAAGCACTTCATGCTTCCTGCTGCCGACAAACTTTTTGAAGATGATGATTTTATTTTCCAGCAGGACCTGCACACATTGCCAAAGCTACCAGTACCTGGTTAAAAGACCATGGTATCCCTGTTCTTAATTGGCCAGGAAACTCGCCTGACTTAAACCCTATTGAAAATCTATGGGCTTTTGTCAAGAAGAAGATGAGGGAACAGAGACCCCGAAATGCAGACAAGCTGAAGGCCGATATCAAAGCAACTTGGGCTATAACACCTCAACTGTGTCAAAGGCTGATCGCCTCCAGGCCACTCCACCTTGATGCTGTAATTAGTGCATTAGAGGCCCAACAAAGTACTGAGGACATAATACAGTACATTAACACCCTTTTCAGAAGACCAACATTTGTTTAAGGTCCTTTTTTTTGGTCACATGAAATATTCTAATTTTGTGAAATAATGGATTTGTTTTTTCATCTTTACAATTGAATCAAATGAAGGATTGAAATATTTCACTTTGTGTGTAGGGAACTAATATAATACAAGTTTCACTTTTTGAAACAAAATATTTAAATAAAAGGACTTTCCCTGGATATTCTAATTTTTTGGCACATACCTGTACATATTAATACAAAAATATACATACAAATGAAAAATTATTTAGGCCCTTATGAAATTCAACTATATATTTATTTAAGTACAAATATATTTAAAACAAATATATTTAAAGTCATTTCGTTCAAGTTCCATAGCATTTCTGTGATTTTGCATTATATATGCAAGCACATAAATCTCAAAATCCTGGAGGGACTGCTTATTTTTCGACCACTGAGTTCCCAACAAGACAGATGTGCTTTTTGCTGACAGCGCATACTAATTCACAAGATTCAGGTCAACTCAAATGGAGAAAGATTAGCGATAATACCTAATGATGCACACAGAAGCACAGGTCATACAGTGATCAGTGTCGAAAATCAATGGCATGACTAAGCCGCTGCATTTTTATGACTTTTTTAAGGGAATGTAATGGCCGAGGCAAATGTCTGTCTGTCAGTCATTTACAGGAGGTGCAGAGCGAGAGATGAGAAACACTGCTGTCAATAGGCTAATTGTATGCAGCATCACACAGCAATTAGTGTCTCGCACTTCTAAGCATCTCATTCTATTCCCAGACATTCGGCTGTGAACACAAAATCCTCCCTCTTTTTATTAGGAAAGACACTGTCGCTTGTTCTTTTGTCTTTTTTGGTCGACCAGAATAATGAAAACAAATAGAGAGATTGAATTCTTCTGTGTCATTTTTTATCGTAGTCTGTGCACCTGAAATTATGTCTTTTGGGGGGCTATAATGAAGTTTTCAGCAAAATGAGCAGGCATCTAAGAGCCTGCTATGCCTGCTATTAAACAAAGGTTGTACTTATACAGTATATTAAAAAATTGAAATGTTAAATGGATAGTTCTCCCAAAAATAAAAATGTACTCTCTCTTGAGAGGTTCCAAACATTTTTGAGTTTCTTTCTTTTGTTGAACACAAAGGAAAATATTGTAGAGAAAGCTGAAACCCTGTAACCATTGACATGCATAGAACGAAAAACAACTACTATGGAAGTCAATAGTTACAGGTTTTTCAAGCTTCAAAATATGTTCTTTTGTGTTTGACAGTGTAATGATCACTAGAAATCGAGCAGTTGCAGATCACTGGAGAAATAAAATTCGGCCACTGAACCGAACTACAACTCCAATCAAGCACCTCACACACACCAGTTCCTGATTCCCCCTGATCACGCACACATACAGACACACAGATGAAGCTCATTATTAAATTATTACCTGGACTATATATTCATTCTCACACTCATTGCTGAGTCTTGTTGTTGTATGCATGTAACATTATGAAGGGTTCTCCTTGCTTAGTCTTTCCGTGTTTAACCCTTGCTTTGTTTCCTTGCTTACGCTGTTTGCCGCTTCTTTGCTTGTGACCTCGACTACGCTTTTGGATTACCCTTATGCTCCGGTTTGTACCTGTTGATCATTGCCTGGCTAACAATTTCTAGTGATGGCGAAATGAAACTTTTTACGAACCAGTGAACCGTTCAACTTAATCGTATCGGAAAATGGTTTGTTACTTACTCTAAGCTTTCCAAATCAAAGGACCTGATAAGGACCTCTGCTGGTTAAAGTGTGAGAAAGCACTGTGTTGCAACTCAATCATGTAGTAATACAACAATAGTAATATAAACAAATTACCCAGTTACTGTAGTTTTTTTACATGTAAGGAATGTTATATAAGGAATGTTATACACCACCAATGACTGTAGTAAAATATTTATGTTAATCATATCCCAACTGGTCCTGCACCCACTCGTTTCAAGCGGGATGGAAATGTAAGCTTCAGTGAAGGCTCTACCAGGAAGACTCTAATTCTACGTCATACTTCATAATTATCAATTCAGCCAATAACGATCAAGCAAGCTATATAAATAAGCCATCTAAACAATTTCTTCATCCTCCCCACCACCACCTGGTTGGGCCCTGTTCTCGATGGGGGTTGGCTCCGTTCTGCCTTCATCTTCAGGCAGTATTTGCCAGCTCTTCACGAGACCAGCATCATCGACGGGGCTTATGCCAAAGGACTATACACAAATGACAGTAACTGAAATTGCAATGTTTTATGCTTTCTCAATTAATGTTAAAACGTTTATCCGCCTCCTGAGTCTTTCTAGAACCAGGGATTCCTGCATGGGAGGCGAATGCTCTTAGGAGGAAGCTATGGGAATGAGGCTTTTGCACTGCACTCCCGAGCTGGCCTTCGTTACACACTATTCTACAATATGCTGTGGCATTCTTAAAAAAATAGTTGTAAATGGTATGCTAATAGACTTTAGTATGGTTTAAAAGCTTTTTACTATAAATAACTGTTGTATTTTAGTTGAATTGCTGGTGCGTGGGACCAAGTGCAGTGTTTTGAATCATTCGAAATATATGTAATCGATGCCTAATCTCTCACTATACTATACACTTTACTAACCCACGAGGGTGTTCAAACCTTTGAATCAAAATTCGCAGCCACGTGGGTATAGGCCAAAATGAAGCTTCAGACGTCACTGATCACATGATTATGGCAAAACGAATCAAGCTTTGACACACTGCTTCACTGCGAGATGTATCTTTTTTTGATACATGCTTTGAAGCCTCTGTGCACAACATCACATCACTAACGATTAATAAAACTGCATGTGCAACCCTAACTCCGTTGTCCAGCGTCCCTTACGTTACAGACAGAAGAAACTAATAAAAGTGACAAGAGAAAAATGTCATTTTGCGGTGAACGGTCCCTTGTACGGATACGTAATATATTATAGGTGTGCATGAATATACCAGTGGTGGTTTGTGTCATTGAGTACTGAGTATTTTCTATAAATATTTTGAATGATTTTATTTGGATATTTTTGTTTTCATTTTTATTTTTGGTTACAGTTTTAGTGTTGCTTAGTTTTACAAATAAATAAATAAATAAATTGTTCAACTTTAAAAAGTTAGATTCCAAATCGATACTAAATTAACCTAATTTGATATTTAATTTATTTAAAATAAACATCTTCCAACTATTCTACTATTAAACTTGAGAGAAATCACTGAAGCACATATTCTCATTCTCAAACTAACATTCTCTAAACCTAGTAATGACCTCTATATGTTACACTACACCTTCAAACCCCAACAACAAACTTAGCAAACAATTTGTCTGCTACATTGCGATAAACCATTCTCCCTGCAGACACATGGCCAGTCCAGCTCTGAGGCCTCTGCCATTTAGATTTTGCACTCTCTCTCTCTCTCTCTCTCTTTCTGACTGCTAAGCCTGAGCATTGATCGGTGACATTTCAGCACATTAGACTGATCCAGCCTCACCATCACTGCAGTCTCAATGGGCTCTGAGAAAGCATTGGCATGACAGGACTGCCAGAGGCAATGGAGGATTCTAGGTGCAGAGGGACACCGACACTGAGCTCGATTAGCTGAACTGATGGCTGCTGCTGTGAAAAACACATCCCCAGCAGGCTTTTGGGCTCACCTGAGGAAGAAGGAGGCTGCTGAGCTGGTTTGGGCTGCTGGTGGGACAGCCGGCTGGTCATAATGGGCTGGTTTTTGGCCTGATGGAGAAACCAGAGGTACAGCAGTGGTCTGAATGGACCTGGAGGATACAGGCGTCAAACTGTCCTTATCTCTGGTAGGACTCTGTTGAGAAATAAAATAATGTTAGAATGATAAAACAACAGTATATCTTGCTTTAAAGGGATAGTTCACCCCAACATTTTAATTCTTTCATTTACTCACACTCCACTTGTGGCAAAACTGTTTGAGTTTTAACACAAACTATTAAACACAAAAAAAAGATATATTGAAAAATTATGGAAACCAGTAACCACTGAGGTCCACAGTAGCAAAAACAAATACTATGGAAATCAATGGTTACCGGTTTCCACCATTCTTTAATATATCTTAAAAAAAACAACAAATGATTACATAATTTTCATTTTTGGGTGAACTATGCTTTTTTAAAAGGATAATTCACCCTAAAATTAATATTGTGTGAGCTATGTGATGTAAGTTATAGGAACTCAGCCATCAGGTCCAGTTCCCTGACAACTAATTGCCCTAAACAATCTACCTGGTTTTATTTGCTAACTATATACTCTACTGTATGTGTTTATATCTTTCCCAGAGATGGGTTGCAGCTGGAAGGGCATCCGCTGCGTAAAACATATGCTGGATAAGTTGGTGGTTCATTCTGCTGTGGCGAACCCAGTTTAATACAGGGACTAAGCCGAAAAGAAAATTAATGAGTGAATGAATGTGTTTATATCTCTATGTATTTGTCTTTTGTTTTGGTTGCCAGTGTTTTGTATGGCATGTGCTGTTGTGTGGCATGTCCGATTGTGTTGGATTATACCCTGCTCTGACCTCGGAGCCAATTTGGTTAAACCTAAATGGCTCATATAATGTAAACATAAATGGTTCTAGAAACTATGAAAAGGTTCATCCAGTGTAAAAGCCTCTATTCACTGCCATTACAAATCTGGAAGGAGACAGGTCTTCATTATGTTCTTCTGAAAAAAAGAAAGGCGTATCCAGAATCGATCATGTTTTAATCATTGGGTGAACCATTCCTTTAAGCATAATCACTCTGATCAATAATTTCAGTTCTCCGAAGCTTCTTCCATTGCAAATAGTGTGGTGTACATCATTAAATATCAATAATTTACCAAGCATTTGTTATAATTTAATCAAATAAATTATTTCGTAATCTTTTATTTGCCAAAAATTCTTTGTAGATGTTTTGAATCCATCCTAAATAGATCCAAATAGTTCCAAAATTAAGCAAACATTCATTCATCTATTCATTCATTGTCTTTTAGCTTAGTCCCTTTATTAATCTGGGGTCACCACAGCAGAATGAACCGCCAACTTATCCAGCACATGTTTATGCAGCGGATGCCCTTCCAGCTGCAACCCATCACTGGGAAACACCCATACACTCTCATTCACACTCATACACGAACAATGTATCTTACCCAATTCACCTATTATGCATGTATTTGGACTTGTGGGGGAAACCGGAGCACAGAAATGCCAACTGGCCCAGCTGGGGCTCAAACCAGCGACCTTCTTGCTGTGAGGTGACAGTGATAGCCACTGCACCACTTGATTGTATTGTGATACATGCTATTACTTCAGAAGTGTGATGAAACTGTATTTTCAATGATAATACCTAAAAAAAAAGACGTATAATCCTATCAGCACTCTGTTGATTAAGTGTGGCATTACTCTAGTTTATACAGGATAAAGAATGCAGCCGTGACATGATTGTGTCTGGAGGAGAGCAGTTTGCTGAAGAGTGCGTCGTATTTGGCTAAAAGGATTACAAACACATTCCATAATATCAGCAGCACAGCCTGCTGTAAAATAATGAAATCCTTTGGGATACTTTGCAAACACGGGTGTCAAATAGACAAAGTCTACTCAAGCAGAAGTGATGCAAAAGCAGCCAAGCAGCCCGTGGACCAAACATGAGGCCATTGCTCTAATAAATATAGTGAAGTCATTTTGTCCATATAACTGTTATATAGTAAAAACCTATCATCCTCGCTTTATGGGTATTAGTTTTTTATATGAATGCAGCGGTTAGTCAGATGGAAACCAATTTTCCAATGTTGAAAAAAACTCTAAGCATTACTCATACCAGGAACTGTCTTCGAGAAGTTTAATAAGTAGTATCAGATCAGAGACTAAGGCTGTTTCTCAATATGCATTCTTCAGTGTTCTTGCGTCCTCGTGTTCTTGTGTAATGTCATCATCAACCATCAAAGTTCAGTTCCAAAACTCAAGATAGCGAGAACAGTTTACGCGTGAAAGTTCCCGGATGTGTTCTTGATATCGAGGATCCATGGATACAGACTTGATCGCAAAACTCGCTCGAGAAGTCCTTGAAGTCATTGCGGCTGAATAAAGGAAGTGGGAAGTGCAGCATTTTATATAGATTTATTATTAAAGTTCAGAGATATAACTTATTTATCTCAGTAGTTTCCCTAAATGAGATGGTGAAAGTAAACATTAACATGAAAATCTTAATAAAGGCATAAACACATCAAGGGTGTTAATTTGCTGAAATTCGTATTAAAATAAATTTTATTTGTATTTTGCAAAGTATATTTGTAAGGTTTTTGTGCATGTTATATATATTGTGAAAAGGGGAAAAACAATAAATCATTGTATGAATGCTGTAATGTTTAAATAAATTTCCGTTAAAATACATGAAGGTCATGTGACCATGAGAAAGAACGCAGCATCTCATTTCTCACAGGAAGCGTTCTGTGTTCTCGCGGTCTCCAGAGTTCATTCTTTCGAAAATGCAAGTCTGTTCTCTGTGTTCTTGGAACTGAGAAACATGAGAGTTTCCCATTCACACATTGAGAAATGAATCTTTTTTTAAAGGTACAGGGATCAAATAGAAATTTCCAAGCTCCATCATTGTTAAAGTAACTTCATTCATCAATTATTTTTAAACTCTTTAAACTCATATAACTTAAACGTTGTGTTACTACAAAAATCGAAAATCTGAAGTATGCTATTAAAGGGTGCCATACAGTATAATAAAAAAAATCAGGATATACCTAGGCATAGCTGAATAATAAATTAATTAATGAGTTCAGTACATTGAACTCGCATATAAGCCTCAAACACCATTGTTTAATTATTCTCATGCAAATCCTGTGTAAAATCCCAGGCCAATCGGAAAAACAAACACCAATTCAACAATGCCTGGGAATCCTTAGACCAATTATAAAACTGTAAAGACAGTATTTTATTATATAAATAAAATGTGATGCACGGGACTGCAGTCTTTCGATGTTTAAGTAATGTATAAAACTCTTGTCAAGAAAACAGCAGAAGTAGTTTTCCTGCAGTTTTCTACAATAGGTAAAAACTCTGTGTTAAACTACCACAAAATGTAGTCTCAAAACTTTTATTTATCAGGGGTGCCACAGCGGAATGAACCGCCAACTATTCCAGCATATGTTTTACGCAGCGCATGCCCTTCTGGTTGCAACCCATTACTGAGAATCACCCATACACTCTCGCTCTCATATATTACGGCCAATTTAGTTCAGCCAATTCACCTATAGCGCATGTCTTTGGACTGTGGGGGAAACCGGAGCACCCGGAGGAAACCCATGCAAACAGAAATGCCAACTGGTCCAGCCATGACTCGAACCAGCAACCTTTTTGCTGTGAGGCAACACTGCTAACCCCTGAGCCACCATGCCACCTCAAAACTTTTTAAAAGTAATAATAATATTATAAAATTCAATCAAATATTATAATAAAATTTTTTCGAGTTCGACATTTAGTTACAAAAAATCTATGTTAAAGCTAAATTCCAAGACTTGCTAAATTAAAACCAGCACCACTAACAAGTCTCACACATTCCTGATGAATCCACATGCTTTAAAATAATTGTTTGTGTGTTATTTCGCAGGCACCAAGTAAGCCATGACTGTTCCAGGTGTCCCCTCAATCCAAAAATAGATACATGATGATGCCACTATACCTTGCGCTGGTATGGCAGCAAGCTCAACACTCTCAAAATAACTGAATCTCCACATGCATTCGTGATGCACAATTTAATTAGGCTTTTCCACCTAAATGCAAAGAGAACAAGCAGTACATGACAGCACACACATGTACTTACACACACACACTGATAAAGGGCGGAAGAATAGAGGAAATGGGAAGGCATGAGTAGGTACAACAGAATCTGGGAAAACTGGAGTAACTGTGATCTGCTGACAGCTTGATGTAGAGATAACGAGCACAGAAAAAAAAATCTCTGGGTCTTCAGCTCCTCTGAGACCCGTCTCAAACACCCACCATGGCTGTGTGCTAATCTGCCTTCCTTCACTCCCGCCGTAATTACAGACTCACGTCAGAATCCACAATTAGAGCCCAGGAGGAGGACGCCGGAAGAGGGATGTTTCCAGATATGAACGGACAGGCAATGCTTATTTAAACTAATTATACTGCATAAAAAATAGGTGTTTGTGGAAATTAAGAATAAAAAATGAAGTTTGCGTGGAGTCAGAGTCAAATTCATTTACATAATTACACTACCGTTCAAAAGTTGGAGTTGGTATGATTTTTATGGAGTTCGTATGAAGGAATTTTATCTCTTCGGCTAGAACACAGATGCATAATTCAGTACTGATAGCAATAATGAATGTTTTGAGAGAAGTAAATCAGCACAATATAATGATTTCTAAAGTAGCAGGTGACACTGGCGTAATGATGCTGAAAATTCAGCTTTGCATTACTTAAATAAATGACACAATAAAATAGAAAACTGTCTTAAAAGTTGAACTTTTCAAATTTAGAATGACATTTATAAATTTGATTTAGGCGGCACGGTGGCTCAGTGGTTAGCACTGTCGCCTCACAGCAAGGTCACTGGTTCGAGTCCCAGCTGGGCCAGTTGGCATTTCAGTGTCGAGTTTGCATGTTCTCCTCATGCTCGTGCGGGTTTTCTTATGGGTGCTCTGGTTTCTCCTACAGTCCAAAGACATGCGCTATAGGTGAATTGGGTAAACTAAATTGGCCATAGGCGACGCAGTGGCGCAGTAGGTAGTGCTGTCGCCTCACAGCAAGAAGGTCGCTGGTTCGAGCCTTGGCTGGGTCAGTTGGCATTTCTGTGTGGAGCTTGCATGTTCTCCCTGCGTTCGCGTGGGTTTCCTCCGGGTGCTCCGGTTTCCCCCACAGACATGCGGTACAGGTGAATTGGGTAAGCTAAATTGTCAGTAGTGTATGAGTGTGAGTGAGTGTGTATGGATGTTTCCCAGAGATGGGTTGCAGCTGGAAAGGCATCCGCTACGTAAAAACCTGCTGGATAAGTTAGCGGTTCAATCCGCTGTGGCGACCCCGGATTAATAAAGGAACTAAGCAGAAAAGAAAATGAATGAATGAAATTGGCCATAGTTCATGAGTGTGTGCGTGAATGTGAGAGTGAATGGGTGTTTTTCCGTACTGGGTTGCGGCTGAAAGGGCATCCTTTGTTTAAAAATGCTGGAATAGTTACGCTGTGGCGGCCCCTGATAAATAAGGGACTAAGCCGAAGGAAATTGAATGAATGAATTTGATTTAACATGATAATTAAGATGATAATTAGGATTTTGATTTATAAACATGATTTAAAGTTACAATCAGAACTAGGCATGGGACGATAACCGTTTTCAAGGTATACCGCGGTTTGGAAAAGTTTTAAAACAGCCAACATTTTTTTTTTTTAAGCACAACAGTATCTCCAGCAGAAAAGATATTCAAACATGCCGTTTTAAACTGTAATTAAATCTGCATTTTTGAAACAAATAAATATAGCAGTAGTCGATGATTAATTTGAACTATTTACCCTGACATGTTTACTGCTCTCAAAATAACATATATTGTGTTCATAGGGGAAAAAGCTTTTGTTTTTTACCCAGACATTTAAAAAGAACATGTTTTAGAGCAGTAATCACAATGCCATTAAACCATGATATTTATCCAAGGGTATTGTATCGTCAGAATCTTATACTGGCCCATGCCTAATCAGAACTCCCAGCTTTTTCTGAAACAATGGTTGAAATCTTTACAGCAATGTGAAAATGAAGCATGATTCATTCAGGTTGATCAGGTTTACATTTTCCTTTAGTATGCAGATTGAATTACATTTTATGGAAGTGGCTCTGTACATACATTTGCTGATTTTTTAATGTAAAGCCTAAGCATAGACTAGGGCTGCAAATTAGCTTTTTGCTATATACCCTATGTATTGGTTGTTTTTGTAAAACAATGTCAAGTGTATTGTCCCTGTTAAATAAACAAACAAAAAATAAATACTATACTATATCTTTTATTTACCATAAATGCATAGCATTTTAATGGGTAGTTCAAACTGAAAATTCTATCATCATTTACTCACCTTTCAAACCTGTTTGACTTTCTTCTGTTGAACACAAAAGAAGATGTTTTTGAAGATGGATGAAAACCTGTAACCATTGACTTCCATACTATTTGTTTTTCCTACTATAGAAGTGAATGATTACATGTTTTCAGCTAGGCATGGGACGATAACCGTTTTCAAGGTATACCGTGGTTTGGAAAAGTCAAGGTTTTAAAACCACCAAAATGTTCTGTAATACCGTTCCCAAGGTATGTGTAAGATTCTTTGTTTACTTTTTCTTTTGTTTTGTTTTTTAGGACAACCATATCTCCAGCTGAAAAGATATCCATGCCGTTTTAAATTGTAAAGAAATCAGTGTTTTTGAAACTAATGAAGACAGCAGAAGTCAGTCATTTCTTTGAATTATTTAGCCTGACATGTTTACTGCTCCAAAATACTTTAAATCTTTCACAAAATAAAATATATTGTGTTCAAAGGGGAAAAAAGTTTTTGTTTTTAATCCAGACATTTCAAAAGAAATTATTTTAGAGCAGTAATCACAATACCATGAAACCGTGATATTTTTATCCAAGGTTATCATACCGTCAGAATCTTATACAGGCTCATGCCTATTTTCAGCTTTCTTTTTTTGTCATCTATTTTTTTTTGAACATTGGAAATAATCTAGCATACATTGTTATAGACAATGATAATTATAATAATTAAACAAAAAAGGAAACAAATCAGAGCCAAAAACAAGAAAAGAGAGAATAATAATAATAATAATAATAATAATAATAATAATAATAATAATAATAATAGAAGAAGAAGAAAGAAAGAAAGAAAGAAGGAAAGAAAGAAAGAAAGAAAGAAAGAAAGAAAGAAAGAAAGAAAGAAAGAAAGAAAGAAAGAAGAAAGAAAGAAAGAAAGAAAGAAAGAAAGAAAGATACAATACATATAAATAAATAAATGTACCTCCGCATTTAACTTCTTACAAGAACACTTTTAACAAAGGTAGATACATTGGACTTTTTTCAGCTTCAAAATGTCTTTGTTTGTGTTCAACAGAAGTAAGAAACTCAAACAAAGTTTGAAACCACTTGAATGTCAGTAAATAGTGAGTAAATGTTCATTTTTGGGTGAACTATTGCTTTAAATCTGCTATCTTAATAACAATCACCTAATTCATTTAAACAACTACAAGACAATGTTGATATAGACTGATCACATAATACACATTCTTTTCAAAAACGTAAACATTGAAAATTGTCTTTATCAGATTGTGTATAAGGCCACCAAAATGCCAAAATTGTCACGTAGTGCACAGCTAAAACAAACAAAAAGCTGAAAACCTATAGTTATAGTAAATGCTAGTTGACATATAGTTGAATAATTACTTCAGTATGTCAAAAAAAAAATCATCAAAATAAAATGACTTTTCATACTTTCAGTATTTTACAGTGAAAACTTTAAACATGTCAGCCAATGGAGGGAAAAAAGAGAGGCACATCCATCAAACAAATCTGCGTTTTGTACAACAGCCATGACAATCAATTTGAGTTTATCAAATTAAGGTAAACTGCCTAATGACTTTCCCCTGTAGTCAACATTTCAATACAGAGCTTTGCATTTCATTATGCAGCACTGCTCTCACTCTTTAACACACACACGCACGCACGCACACACACAGGCTCAGACACATGAGTGTGTTAGATGGGCACAGCTGTGTTCCAATAAAACCCAGCAGCAGATGGAGCTCAGTGACAGTGAAGGGGTCACATTGGACTTTAACTTTGACATTTATAGAGCATTCACGATCGCACAAGTGCTGACAATTGAGAGCAGCACCTCTGAAACCTCTATTAATTACCAGATTGCATTTAATATTGTCAGATGACAGCAAAAAAACACTAATAAACTTTTAGATAAACACCACTTCAAGTCAAACCCAACCAAATGGCATTTCTATTAAAGGGAGAGTTCACACAAAAAAAGGAAAATGTTCCCATTATTTACTCAAGTGATTCCAAAACCTACAAGTTTCTGTTTTTCTGTTGAACACAAAAGAAGATATTTTCAAGAATGTTAGAAAGCTTTAACTATTGACTTCCACAGTATGAAAAACAAACACTAAGGAAGTCAATTGTTACAGGTTTCCAGCTTTCAAAAGAAAGATCTCAAGCGAAGGGTGAGTGTTAATGGTGACATAATTTTTTGGGTCAACTATCCTTTTAAAAATCAGCAATGAGCATCTCTCCACTGCAAAATAGGGCAGGAAAAACAAATGAAATTGTTAAATCCGGTGTGCATTTTTCGCAGAAGAGGGCCTTAACGTCCTTCACAGGATGAAGCAGTGCCAGGCTGAAGCGGGCAGCATGTGCAGTCTAGCAGACAAGCATCCCAGATGGACGTCAGGTGCCATTTCTTCACCCCAGGTAAGACTGCAGTCCCATCTGTTGACAATTTGCACTTTTGGCTCCCTGCACACATTGAAATGAAGCCTGTGCTGGACTCCTGAAGGCCTTAAAAGGGCCCGGCTGCCAGAGGAGGCCCATTAGTGGGCTGCGGGTGGCACTTAGGCCTGAGGACAAGCTGATGAGACCCGTCCTACACTATTCAAACACCCGGAATGAGTGCCTGGAGCCGCCTCTGAGCTGATATTAATGCACTATGGATGAAAGACGTGACTTTCCATCTCTGCTTCCTGACGCAGCTATGCTATTTTACCGAAGGTGTACTGAAAATACTAAACATGCACCTTTGTGAATAAAAAGGGACAAAACACTTAGTCAGAGATGGTTCTATTGAAATTCATGGCACAATGTCTTTGTCTTGAAGGCTGGAAATGTTCTCTTGGGGAGCAGCAGCCTTGTGTTTCTGTGCGGTTTGGATGTGCTGTGACTTTCAAGGTCTAAT
The DNA here is from genome assembly GCA_903798195.1 of Danio kyathit. NCBI lineage: Eukaryota > Metazoa > Chordata > Actinopteri > Cypriniformes > Danionidae > Danio > Danio kyathit. Next base: position 30,910,343 of record LR812538.1, on the reverse strand, counting down.
TGCTTTTCATACCCTGCGAGACGAGGGGAAGACAGCATCCATTGTGCTCCTTTGACACAGGGCCAGTCGGCCTTTCTTTGCCATGATATTCTGTGTTATGCAGAGGTGTTACAGGAGGACTTGCAAACACAGACTTGTTTTCACTGAAGTGACTCATTCCAGCAAACATGATGGTACAAAGCCTATCATCTGGATGGTAAAAACTCCATACTCATAATGCACTAAAATATTATATAAACAGTTTAAGCAACATTTTATATAGAGGACTTTTAGCTTGAGGGTCTAGTTACTGTTATCATTACTGGGTTTTAAATGTAAAGGACTTCAGGGGGTTTGAGAGTTGTTCAACTTTGCTTGCAACTATAACTTATAAAGATGTACTGTATGCTCACTAGCCACTATAGAACTGTATGCAACAATAGACACTACAACAGACAACACACTATAACTTAAAATGTAAAAATATTAAATAATAGCAATAATTCTATACAATTAAATTAAAACAAATCATATAACAAAATCAGACAAATCTAAAAATAGTATTTTAAAATGAAATAAAAATAAATTATATTTATAAAAACAAATATTAAATAAAATATTAAAACTAACCAGTTTCAAAAACCTTTTTTAAATCATCAAAATTTTTATACAAATTGTATTTTATCCTCTTATATTTTAAAGTCAACCCATTTTCTTACTCTAATTAAAAAACAATATAAAATAAGACATATTTATAATAATAAATAAAGTAAAATTAGTATAATACACTAAAAATAAAATACAATCTTAAAAATGAAATCAAATGAAAATAAAATAAATACATGTAAACTTTTAAATTAAATTAAAATTGCTATTTGGAATTCAGTATGATTTGTTACATTATAATGTACCTATGTAACTCTTATACTGTACAGTTGAAGTCAGAATTTTTTTTTCTTTTTTAAATATTTCCCAAATGACGTTTAACAGAGCAAGGAAATTTTCATAGTATATCTGATAACATTTTTTTTTTTCTTCTGGAAAAATTCTTATTGATTTTATTTCAGCTAGAATAAAAGCAGTTTTAAAATTTTTAAAAACCATTTTAAGGTCAATATTATTAGCCCCTTTAAGCTATATTTTTTTTTTCGATAGTCTGCAGAACAAACCATTGTTGTACAATAACTTACCTAATTACTCTAACCTGCCTAGTTAACCTAGTTAAGCATTTAAATGTGACTTAAAGCTGTATAGAAGTGTCTTGAAAATTATCTAGTAAAATATTATTTACTGTCATCATGGCAAAGATCAGGGCAACCCAGTGGCGCAGTAGGTAGTGCTGTTGCCTCACAGCAAGAACGTCGCTGGGTCGCAGGTTCGAACCTCGGCTGGGCTGGGTCAGTTGGCGTTTCTGTGTGGAGTTTGCATGTTCTCCCTGGGTTCGCGTGGGTTTCCTCCGGGTGCTCCGGTTTCCCCCACAGTCCAAAGACATGCAGTACAGGTGAATTGGGTAAGCTAAATTGTCCGTAGTGTATGAGTGTGAATGAGTGTGTGGAAGTTCCCAGAGATGGGTTGCGGCTGGAAGGGCATCCACTGCGTAAAATCGTGTTGGATAAGTTGGCGGTTCATTCCGCTGTGGCGACCCCGCAAGAGACAAAGCCGACAAGAAAATGAATGAATGAATGGCAAAGATCAAATAAATCAGTCACTAGAAATGAGTTATTAAAACTGTTATGTTTAGAAATGTGTTGAAAAAATCTTCTCTCCATTATACAGAACAGGGGTGCTAATGGGGGGGGGGGGGGGGGGGGGGGTTAATAATTCTGACTTCAACTGTATGTAAATAATTATATATAAATAGGGCCAGACAGAATCTGTGGACATTTTTTGCTATTTCTATTTTGTAAAAAATGTGGCTTTATGCAGAATGATTTTAGGAGTATCATAAAAAAAAATTAAAAATACCAAAAAAAAAACTTGAAATAAAAAATAACACATTTTAACTTTTATTTAACGTTTACAAATCCAATGAGATCCACTTATTTGGTAAACAAACCAAGTCTCTCATATAATATATTGACTAAAAGACTTTACAAACTGTATTGTATATATATTAACTTTTTATTATCACTACTATTATATCACAATAATATTAGTGAAATTAATTTAAAAACTGAATAAATATAAATTTACACACATTTACACAAGTAAATAAATAGAGTCAATGATGGGCCAAAAATCTGTGAAAATCTGCAGATTCCTTGTGGGCTTACATATGAACACAGGTGTCAAACAAATTCCAAGAAATAACTTGAGAAAAAGTATCTATTGACAAACCGAATGAACAAATTCTATACATGCCATGCTGACAAGGTCACCCTCTCCAATCAATATTTGATGGCTTAAAAGGCACATTTCCAAGGAAACCCTGACATTCTTATCAGTGACAAATAGAAAGCACTTCTGCATCCCTTAAGCATATCTATTAGTCTCCATCTATTATAAAGTGCATGAAACTAGGGCTAACTCGCATTCTCAAAGCTTAGGTTTTTTAATCTTATTCATATCTCTATAAACACCCGTCATGACAAATGGCTCATCTGTGACAATAGGGTCACAGCGGGCTCTCCAAATGCCCATCAAATAGTTTTCCATATCAAGATGACTTAATGCTCAATCTCCTGACGGGAAGGTCAAGTGGAACTGAGAAGGCCAATACGAGACAAGCAGCGGCTAATCTGCCCGATAATAATGTCACAAAGCATTTACTCTTATATTCAAAAGTGACATTTAAACATTAAACATTAAGTTGTAATTTCTTCAGGAATGAATAAAAAAATATATATTTTATTTCTGTTTGTGGATGACATTTTGTCATTTTCCCTCTTCCAGCATGCAAAAATCAATTAAGATGTCAACGATAACCTTGAACCAACTCAGTGAAAGTCATCTTATGTTGAAAAACGCCTTCATGTTTTCCATTATATTTGATTAAGTCACCTTAAGCCATCATCAGATTGAAACAGACGTTATCAAAAAGATGGCATCTTACTGTCTCTGAGTCACCGTCTTTAGTCTGATCTTCGGCCCTGAACTGGACATGAGCTCCATAATGGCATAAATGTAGTCGAGTAAACCCTGTGATGAGGGACTCATGAAAGCTAATAAATAAGTCTGCTCAAGGTAAAACCATAAACCAAATCACTAGGTCATAATCACATAGAGTTGTACATTTGCAATGCAACCACGATGCGGCCCAAAAGGACCTCTGAGGAAACAGCCTTCACCGTGTCCTTGGTGTAGAAATAAATGTAAGGAGCATCAGAGACGATCTCAGTTAACTCCCGGCAGTCACAGAAGATCAACACAAGAAGTAGGGGAGAGTGGGGACTAAAGTAGCATTTTTCATTTAAAAAAAATATTTTTAAAAGATAATGTTTTAGACTAAATTTATTTTTGCTGTGGTTACAAAAGTGGTGGTATACAAACGTGGTGGCACATTATATCAGGTGGTATTTTGTACAAATGTAAAACTTTAAAATAATTTTACATTACACAGTGAACATATAGACTGCACATTTTGATCCCGTCGGTAGGGACAAAAGTATAACACAAAAATTTGTGTTATATTAAATTATTCAATCTTGTTTATTTTGAAGATATCTAACTATGACCTAGTTAATATGTTAAATGCAAACATTTTGTCCTTTATCTTTGCAAAAAATATCAAACAAAATAATGCCTCAGTTTAGTGAAGGGGACACTATACTATCAGTGAGCGCCATCTTTGAGATGAGACGTTAAACCAAGGTGCTGACTCTCTGTGGTCATTAAAAATCTCATGGCACTTCTCGTAAAAAGAGTACATGATAAATGTGCAATATAAATACACATTACATTGGCAATATGCATTGATGTGATAAAATTATAAATGAATGCTTCAGAGTACCTCAATCTAGTCGTTTACCAATATGGACTTATGCATTACACATTTCACACATTTTATTACTGTATTCTATTACAATTTTTTTATTTATTGGCATTATTATTATTTTGGTTTATATAATTTAGGATACAAGATGCAGTTTTCAGAGAGTTTGTTTAAATGTTAACGTCAATTTGGTTCCATTTGTGAGATAATGAAGTGCAACTTATATAACTTAATACCTCATTAGCAAAAAAAAAAAATTCCTCTGTGTAATGCATTGCACCAACTGGGACCTGTGATTAAAATTACTATACATACTGTACATATTATTAGTCTATTGGTGATTTTTATTGCTTCAATTGTCTGTCTCATTCAGACATTGACCTAAACTTCTAACACTAACACTCTATTATATATTCTATCTGCATATATATGCAGCTTTTAGGCCAAGATGTTGTTAATCTATTTTCTGCATTGATCAAAATCAATCTGTGGAGCAATGAAGTGCTGAGTCAGATTCAGTCTGTTGTGGAAAAGCAGATGGTGACAATCGCATGAGTGATAACTGGCAGAATATCTACATGCTATTAGAGTGTGAATAATGGAGATCTTAATAACCATCTACATCAATATGTATTATCATAGCTTACCCTTTAAATAACACTAGCAGCTGAAATAGAATCCCAGCTCATTCAAGAACGCATGTCTTCAACAATCATGATAGTAATAATAATAAGCAATAAATCATTGGATCAGTATGATTTCTGAAAGATCACGTGACAGAATTTTTTTTGCATTTTAATACTGTATATCACAATAACATTTGAGAGCAGAAAACAGCTACTTTAAACAATATGTATTTATTTATTCATTTATTTAATTTATTGTGTTTCTTTAGAAGCAATATGAAAAACAAGAAAAGTGCAACAAACAATTTTAAGTAGTAGTCTAATGCAATTTTGCAATTCAGCAAATTAAAGCAGAACGAGTGAGTCTACAGAATATTAACATTAAATTATTTAGCACAATTAATATTTATGAAGCCACACTATTAATATTCATAATCTAGAGGTCATTTATTTTAAAATAGCGTTTTTGCCAGGTTTCAAATTGTGTTTACCCTCCTGATCACAAAAATGTTAAAACATTTGGGGAAAAAAATGAATATAAGGACAGAATACAAAAAAAGTTTAGATATGTTTTAGATATAGGGTAATGTGTCAACTAATCTATTAATTAACACATTCATATGTTTAATTTACATATCAGATTTAGTACAGCTGAATAAATGTGTTGTTCATTGAAGCGATGTTATCTAATCTATGAACAAATACTTTAATGTATGTGTAAGTATACATTAACTAATTAGGCTGTTAAAGTAATGAGGTGCATTAGAACAGTTTCTCAACCATGTTCTTGGAGTACCACCAACACTGCATGTTTTGGATGTCTCCCTTGTCTGTCACACACATTACAGGTCTTTCAGTCTCTGCTAATGAGCTGATGATCTAAATCAAGGTTTTAGAGATTAGAAAAATCTCTAAACTAGGTTTAGAGATTAGATATTAGAAAGTGATTTTTGGATGGATGGATGGACGGATTGATTGGGATGGATGGATGGACGGGCGGACGGATGGATGGATGGATGGATTGGCTTGAATGG